>JAZHFQ010000017.1:0-600000 GCA_038387885.1 Spodoptera picta
AATTTAACCTCTTATATGAGACAATAGAAAACACATGACTGCCTCGTTGGCCGAGTGATCGTAAGTGCGACTGCCAGGCAAGGGGTCTTGGGTTCGATACCCAGGCCGGGCAAAGTATTACTGGGTTCTTAAAAATTCTCAGTAGTAGCACGGAGTCTGGAATTGTGTATATGGCAATAGGCTCACCTCCTATTACATGGGACTCATAACATAATGTTTGATGACTAATTTTTGTTATAATGTCCGTCTGGTAGGTACATTATTTAAAAACATTAGACATAACATAACATCACGCCTTTTATTCCCGAAGAGAGAGTGCAGAGGTGCACATTATGCCACTGTACAATGTAACACCCACTTTTCACTATTTATGTTACGAGTCCCATGTAATAGGGGGTGAGCCTATTGCCATATACCGGGCACATTTCCAGACTCCGTGCTACTACTGAGAATTTTTTAAAAACCCAGTAATACTTTGCCCGACCTGGGATTCGAACCCGAGACCCCTTGCCCGGCAGTCGCACTTGCGACCACTCGGCCAACGAGGCAGTCAGCAAAAACATTAGACATGTATTTTTTATTTTCTTATGGAAACGACTAAGTAGTATCGAAAATATATTGATTTGAAATATCGCGTGACGTCACTTCAGAGTACGATTTATACTCTAAAATGACGTAGCTACCCTCCTCCTAAACTTTTATCTAAGTATTGTTTTCTTATGCGACAAAATAAAAAATACGTGGTTATATTTTTTCATTACGTAACTGACGGACTAATTAGATTTTTAATTTTCATACCCTGTCATCATCCCTATTTATAACAGCAATTTCTCACGTTTAACAATAGAGAAAAGAAATAAAAGGTAAAGTTGGCACTAATTAGGAACTTGGGTCATTATAGTTGTCACCCCTGTCTACTAACATACTGTCCATTGTTCGACTGCTTATCAGTAGGTACCTAATTTACGACAATCCTATTTTTCTCAGAATTTCTTGCTATTCTTTTTCTATTTTTTTTCAATAGATACTGGTAAGCTGTCATTTTGACCTTAATAGGTAAGTACCCGCATAAACAGACCGGTTCCCGTAAAACGTATTCATTTTAGGTTTCAACACCATATTTACGCCCGCCGCTTAGGACGCGTGTTGAAATTGTTTTTTTTTAATCATTGCCCCACTCTAGTATTTTCTCCTGTGTCGTGGGTGCCTTTACAAATATACAAGTTCACATACATATGACATCCAGACCCAGAACAATCATCTGTGGATCATACAAAGAGTAGTCCTGTGCGGGAATCGATCCTGGGACACGTTGCGCGGCAGCCAGTTGCTCAGCTACCGCGCTAACCGTGCAGTCTGAATATATAAGGTTTATAACCTCTTGACTAACTGTATAGTATTTTTTTAAGGGGGAAAATCATCGGATGTATGCTGCTCCCGCCTGGGTGGGGCGGGAGCACAGATATATTTAAGATGTTTTTTAATATTTCTGTGGGCGGGAGGGAGTGTCAGACTCTTACTGACTAAAATCCACCCCGTTCCTTCTCCTGCACGTCGAGCCGGAGCCCCGGTTACCAGGTTCTCTGCGATAACTCTATAGGTATTAAATACTGCATCACAATCCGTCGCGTAGTTTTAAATATCTAAGCTTACATGGGGATAGGCAGCGAAAAGGGACTTTGGTTAACAGGTATAGGTACCTACTTGGTAGCGATGAAATAGGTATACTTATAATAATATTGTAGGTATATTATATCACTGGTGACCGGACACACATCTCATCAACAGCCTAGGTACAAGCGGCCACTGCTGACCAAATACCTCTCCTTACAAAAAAGGTCTGAGCATTAATCACCATGCTTGCTCAATGCGGGTTGGCGATTTCAAACTTATAATTACAAATTATAAACCTATGCAGGTTTCATCTCGATGTTTTCCTTCACCGTTTGTCAGTGGTGTCTAAATAATCTTACAAAGTATATATAACTCGGAAAAAGTCACATAAGTACTTTTGCTGTTGGTAGATTCCGAACCCGTACCCTCATGTATGAGAAGCGAGCATCTTAGAACTCCGAGCCACCACGACGTGACTTTACAGCTAAACTATTAAAATTGTTGGCCGTTCATAATAAAAGGTACTTAAGTAATTATGTACCAACCACTGATTAAACGTTACGGACCAACATTTGTTTTGTACCAACAAATTACGGAAGGCAATAATAACTGAGTATTTTAAGTACCTAAGTACTTACCTATGTTTTACAATATATTACAGTTTTACAAACAAGTCAATTATACGAAACATATTTTCTGGCCGAAAACAAAATTAACAACATAGGTCTAGTCTACTTACTTGGTCCTTTGTCGCAGTGTGAGTTGCTTACTACAATATTATGTAGTTGTATATTTTGAAATGTTATTTCGTTATTTTGTAGTTAGTTGTGTTGTGATCCTGTGTTATTTTAAGGTGTGATGTTTTTTTAAATATTTTCTATCTAGAACCATACTTGATATTTGTAATTGGGTCTCTGAAGAGGTGGACAAAACACGTTATTGTTAATTAATGTTCCTTCAATCTTTGTCACTAACGATAATTTCGGAAATCTAAAATCCATTCTAAATAATTTCTAATTTAAATTCTAATCTAAATTCCATTGTCTAAAAGGTGTCGCGGAGAACCTAACGGGTTACCGGGGCTCCGGCTCGAAGTGCAGGAGAAGGAACGGGGTGGTTTATAGTCAGTAAGAGTCTGACACTCTGCAATGTGGAGCAATGAGGGAGACGTGTTGTTCTTAGAAATAACTTTAATTGAGTGCCTTAATAACTAACTTACACTACTTACTTATAGGGCGAGGTGTCACACACACTACACCCCCCCCCGTTTTTTTCGGAAAAAAAAATATTTTAATTTTTTTTTTGATCATTAAATCCAACATACATAATTATTTCTTAAAATAGGTATTCGCACTGTTGACAATATTTAAATACTTTACGATTCAAGTTATAGGTATATTTTGAAATTCATTTGGTAAATTATTCTTACAACTGAAATAATCATAATACTTACAACTGTTATCTCTTTTACAACTTATTATAATCTCTTACTCACTGTTCTATATCTAGGTACACATAATACATTCTATTTTGCTTAAATATTTCTTTATTATAATCGTAAGGTACATACACATGTAAGCACATTATATTTATACAGGACTCCCCGGTACCTGTTCATTCATTATATTTATTTCATTATATGTATTTATTTATCATTCTTCATTTCCTTAATATACTTGTGCTTACTTTTATTCATTTCTATATTTATTTTAAAATTTAGTGTCAATATTTAAGATTCTTATGATATCCAATAATTTTCACAGAGAGAGCTCGTCTACACCATGATCAAACTAAGGACATGAACACTAAACTGTACCTTACCATGTGTACCTATTATATTTATTATTAACTTATCCTTCAACTATCAAACCTAACATAAACACAATCTAATTGAATTGCTTGGTCTACAAAATATTATGTTGTCTTTATGTGATCAGCCCTCAGTCATACGCCAAAACTTGTGTACCAAGTTATTCCAAACTACCTAAAAACCAAACTTACATACTTATACAAACAATGAACACATTCCAAAGCCGAACTAATATCAAATTTCATTCATCTAATTTATTTATTTCAAGACAAAACCAAAGTGCAGTTGTTATTGTTAATCGGTGTCAAGTAACACGATTCTTTCAATACAATCTGACACTCGGTATGACATCATTTACCTATATGGGCATGGAAACATTCCTTTAATCTGATTAATGTTAGCGAAGTACGAAATTTTTTTTAAAAAAATCTCTAAATTACAACAAAAAATTGCAAAATTTAACATTAGTTCATTCAAAATTATATTAAGCACAAAATGATTCAATAACAAAAACTAATAATATTGTCAACAGGCGTGAACTATATCTAGTGTATATATTATAAATAAAATGTTTAAAATTATGTGAAATAGCTAAAATACCTAATATAAGTACGTTGGGCCCTTATTAAAATTATGTTTAACTTATCTACTACTACCATTTTCACTTTTTAACTACACTATACTAACATTTAAATACAAAGTACTTTCGAGTCAGGTTACATCGCGTACCCAGGGTAGCGGAGATTCTCTCAGACGCTACCTGGTCGCCAACATCTCCCGGCTCCATCCTCCAGGACACCAACCGCTCCCGGCAGGTCCACATCAGGCTGCATCGACACCCGGCAGCCAGCAAAAATATCTCTCCACTTTACGAACACTGATACGCATATTTAGTCCCCTTTTTTTTTTTAATTTATTATTTATTTATCTTTACATTAAATATATACAATACAAGATAAAAATTAATATATACAACTTAAAATATATAAAAAAAAATTTAAAACTAAAATATTTACACCTTAATAAAATAATAATAATAAAAATAAATCATGAGGTAGGGCGCCCAAAAGACTGGCAGCATTGCCACGTTGAATGGCAATGCTTAACCTTTGCCCAAGGTAGTAGCCAGCCCTTCGATCACCTGAAGTGTCAACCATCCTCCTTACAATATCTTTGTAAAGAAGATGTGCACTTGGGCCCCACGGCCCTAAAGTTTCAACCCCAAACGGTTCGAAAGCATAATTGCCAATCAGGCTATTATACTTTCGCCGTTTGAGGTTCTCGGCAGCAGCAGCGGCAGCACCGGCTCGACACGCTGAGCTTGGAAGATGGGATGGCGCCAGAGTATCAACGCAAGTGGCGTCCCATACTAAAGCCCTACCCATCTTCCAAGGGAATAATGACATACCGTCGGGTCTCTTGCCATCGTCGCGTACCAAGCCATTAGGTTCTAAACTAGCTGGCACGCCAACGGAGGCAAGAGCTCGACGAATTATGTCATTAATACTTGCGTGTCGAGCAAAACGGCCCGCACTACGGCTACATGACATGCCGTGGTGTCCAAGGCTGTTGACATCTTCACCACAACGACAACGATGAGGTGAACAAAATGAAGCTCCAAGCCTTAAACAAATTGCAGCGCGGAACGTGGTGTCGTCCAACAAAGTACCTAGGTTAGACGAAGGTAAAGCAAGAAGCCATAACCCCGACTCCCAGTCACCCACAGCCAAAAGGCGAGCTCTCTCTGCAGTTGAACAAGAGGAGTTCAAGAGATTTTCGCTCACTTTTCTGCAGAGCGGCTCGTCCCATTGTCTCTGGGAATGTGATTTGACGGGGGGGTCAATATTTGGGCAAGCGATTTTCCAAGCATTCACAGCTTCCACTAAACATGGTACATCAAAATTAACCAGTGATTGAGAAAGAATTTTGCTGGTTAATTCTTCAGTACCAAGGGCGGAAGATACGAAAGCCGGTAGGCTTACACTGGAAATTTTACGGTCCACTTTTAAAATAGTCTTTATTATTTTCAACAAACACAGACCAAATTGCAAATATCCAACATTGTACTCGTGCGCAGCGCTGCCCGCGTGGCAGCACTGGCAGGGTCGCCATGCAATGTGGAGCAATGAGGGAGACGTGTTGTTCTTAGAAATAACTTTAATTGAGTGCCTTAATAACTAACTTACACTACTTACTTATAGGGCGAGGTGTCACACACATTACAACTCCCTCCCGCCTCACTCAGGCGGGAGCAATAACTCGATGATTTTCCCCCCTTAAAAAATTGCTTAAACTATCTCTGACCGATATACCTAATCTTGCATAATAGACAACTCATAAAATACTTAGGTACCTTACGAGACTGGCATGGCGTGTTAAGATTCGCTTACCTAACCGCTTGAATGCACCGATATGAGACACAATAGAAAATATACAAGTCTCGCGTGGATTCGCGTTTAGACATACGAAAGGTTAAACCTCAAAAAAGAATATAAACAACACATAACATAGAGCTACCAAATGGCGAAAAAGTTATGTAACATTTTGTACTTACATTACTTATTTAAAAATGGCCAAGATTCAGAAACCAATGTAATAATATTACGTACATTAATTAAAAATAAGGAAAGGAATAACCTGCCCACTTCAGGTGATACAAAACAAAGATCAACCTTCCTTTTTTCTGAGAGAGGATTTTCCCCCATAAGTAACATAGAAGTAAAGTGAAGCGACATAATAAGTATCTAACTAGTAAGAAACTTATACTAGATTTCACACCAGCAGATTGGAAATACAAATGAATTCAAGAGAAAGTCGTACAAACGCAGCAACGATGATAATGTCCAGTATCCGTTTGCGAAACTTCTAAATAATATTGTAAAAGTGAACGAGGAACGTATTGAAGCCATGAAGAAAATGATACATTTACAAGACTACATACTGACAAAGAATAGACTGAAAAATTATGAAGATTTCTACGATTCTTCTGAAGATGAAGATAACAGGATATTACGGGTACGGAGATTTTCTGTGAGTATTTTTTACTAGTGAAACTTAGTTAAGTGGGACCTGGATAAGTGATAAACCTCCATAACTGAAACTCCCAAAGTCCCAACACTTTGGCACTGAATTACCTCTGTTAATGGGACGAGGTAAACCTCTATATCTGGGATTTGTTCTTTCGATTTATTATTATAGTTACCTCTATAACTGAGACAGCGAGTAAATTTTATATGCATAAACCTCTGTAACTGAGATAACATTGTTTGTTTACTCATTCTAATTCTACCCACAAATTCCACACGTAATTCCAAATCCACCTCTATTAATGGAACCCTCTGTAAATGAGACAGATTATATTTATTAATACCTGTATATCTGAGACACTGGGAAAGTGGAATACCTCTATAAGTGAAATGACTTTGCAGGTCCCTTGATGTTTTACTTAACCAGGTTTCACTCTATATTTTGTAACTAAGTAGCTTCTGCCAGTGGCTTCGCCCGCGTGATAATTAGCCTATATGTCATTTCATACCCTAATCTACCCCTGTTCCATTGTCATCCCTTTGGCAATTTAGCGGTTTTGACGTGATTAAGTAATAAATATACACACAAGCTTTCGCATTTATAATAGTAGCTTCTGCCAGCGGCTTCGCCCGCGTTAAAGAAGTGCCTAATCTACCCCTGTTGTCGTGGAGAACCTAACGGGTAACCGGGGTTCCGGCTCGACGTGCAGGAGAAGGAACGGGGTGGTTTTTAGTCAGTAAGAGTATGACACTCTCTCCCGCCTCGCCCGGGCGGGAGCAGTCATTCGATGATTTTTCCCCCTTAAAAAAACCCCCTGTTCAAAATTCCATCCCGATCCATTCAGCCGTTTTGATGTGACTGAGTAACAAATGAACACACTAACACAAGATTGTAGGTTATCTAGTTTTAAATTTAACTTATTAAGCTTATCAGTAGGTACCTAATTTACGACAATCCTATTTTTCTCAGAATTTCTTGCTATTCTTTTTCTATTTTTTTTCAATCTATACTGGTAAGCTGTCATTTTGACCTTAATAGGTAAGTACCCGCATAAACAGACCGGTTCCCGTAAAACGTATTCATTTTAGGTTTCAACACCATATTTACGACCGCCGCTTAGGACGCGTGTTGAAATTGTTTTTTTTTAATCATTGCCCCACTCTAGTATTTTCTCCTGTGTCGTGGGTGCCTTTACAAACATACAAGTTCACATACATATGACATCCAGACCCAGAACAATCATCTGTGGATCATACAAAGAGTAGTCCTGTGCGGGAATCGATCCTGGGACACGTTGCGCGGCAGCCAGTTGCTCAGCTACCGCGCTAACCGTGCAGTCTGAATATATAAGGTTTATAACCTCTTGACTAACTGTATAGTATTTTTTAAGGGGGAAAATCATCGGATGTCTGCTGCTCCCGCCTGGGTGGGGCGGGAGCACAGATATATTTAAAATGTTTTTTAATATTTCTGTGGGCGGGAGGGAGTGTCAGACTCTTACTGACTAAAATCCACCCCGTTCCTTCTCCTGCACGTCGAGCCGGAGCCCCGGTTACCAGGTTTTCTGCGATAACTCTATAGGTATTAAATACTGCATCACAATCCGTCGCGTAGTTTTAAATATCTAAGCTTACATGGGGATAGGCAGCGAAAAGGGACTTTGGTTAACAGGTATAGGTACCTACTTGGTAGCGATGAAATAGGTATACTTATAATAATATTGTAGGTATATTATATCACTGGTGACCGGACACACATCTCATCAACAGCCTAGGTACAAGCGGCCATTGCTGACCAAATACCTCTCCTTACAAAAAAGGTCTGAGCATTAATTACCACGCTTGCTCAATGCGGGTTGGCGATTTCAAACTTATAATTAGAAATTATAAGCCTATGCAGGTTTGATCTCGATGTTTTCCTTCACCGTTTGTCAGTGGTGTCTAAATAATCTTACAAAGTATATATAACTCGGAAAAAGTCACATAAGTACTTTTGCTGTTGGTAGATTCCGAACCCGTACCCTCATGTATGAGAAGCGAGCATCTTAGAACTCCGAGCCACCACGACGTGACTTTACAGCTAAACTATTAAAATTGTTGGCCGTTCATAATAAAAGGTACTTAAGTAATTATGTACCAACCACTGATTAAACGTTACGGACCAACATTTGTTTTGTACCAACAAATTACGGAAGGCAATAATAACTGAGTATTTTAAGTACCTAAGTACTTACCTATGTTTTACAATATATTACAGTTTTACAAACAAGTCAATTATACGAAACATATTTTCTGGCCGAAAACAAAATTAACAACATAGGTCTAGTCTACTTACTTGGTCCTTTGTCGCAGTGTGAGTTGCTTACTACAATATTATGTAGTTGTATATTTTGAAATGTTATTTCGTTATTTTGTAGTTAGTTGTGTTGTGATCCTGTGTTATTTTAAGGTGTGATGTTTTTTTAAATATTTTCTATCTAGAACCATACTTGATATTTGTAATTGGGTCTCTGAAGAGGTGGACAAAACACGTTATTGTTAATTAATGTTCCTTCAATCTTTGTCACTAACGATAATTTCGGAAATCTAAAATCCATTCTAAATAATTTCTAATTTAAATTCTAATCTAAATTCCATTGTCTAAAAGGTGTCGCGGAGAACCTAACGGGTTACCGGGGCTCCGGCTCGAAGTGCAGGAGAAGGAACGGGGTGGTTTATAGTCAGTAAGAGTCTGACACTCTGCAATGTGGAGCAATGAGGGAGACGTGTTGTTCTTAGAAATAACTTTAATTGAGTGCCTTAATAACTAACTTACACTACTTACTTATAGGGCGAGGTGTCACACACACTACACCCCCCCCCCGTTTTTTTCGGAAAAAAAAATATTTTAATTTTTTTTTTGATCATTAAATCCAACATACATAATTATTTCTTAAAATAGGTATTCGCACTGTTGACAATATTTAAATACTTTACGATTCAAGTTATAGGTATATTTTGAAATTCATTTGGTAAATTATTCTTACAACTGAAATAATCATAATACTTACAACTGTTATCTCTTTTACAACTTATTATAATCTCTTACTCACTGTTCTATATCTAGGTACACATAATACATTCTATTTTGCTTAAATATTTCTTTATTATAATCGTAAGGTACATACACATGTAAGCACATTATATTTATACAGGACTCCCCGGTACCTGTTCATTCATTATATTTATTTCATTATATGTATTTATTTATCATTCTTCATTTCCTTAATATACTTGTGCTTACTTTTATTCATTTCTATATTTATTTTAAAATTTAGTGTCAATATTTAAGATTCTTATGATATCCAATAATTTTCACAGAGAGAGCTCGTCTACACCATGATCAAACTAAGGACATGAACACTAAACTGTACCTTACCATGTGTACCTATTATATTTATTATTAACTTATCCTTCAACTATCAAACCTAACATAAACACAATCTAATTGAATTGCTTGGTCTACAAAATATTATGTTGTCTTTATGTGATCAGCCCTCAGTCATACGCCAAAACTTGTGTACCAAGTTATTCCAAACTACCTAAAAACCAAACTTACATACTTATACAAACAATGAACACATTCCAAAGCCGAACTAATATCAAATTTCATTCATCTAATTTATTTATTTCAAGACAAAACCAAAGTGCAGTTGTTATTGTTAATCGGTGTCAAGTAACACGATTCTTTCAATACAATCTGACACTCGGTATGACATCATTTACCTATATGGGCATGGAAACATTCCTTTAATCTGATTAATGTTAGCGAAGTACGAAATTTTTTTTAAAAAAATCTCTAAATTACAACAAAAAATTGCAAAATTTAACATTAGTTCATTCAAAATTATATTAAGCACAAAATGATTCAATAACAAAAACTAATAATATTGTCAACAGGCGTGAACTATATCTAGTGTATATATTATAAATAAAATGTTTAAAATTATGTGAAATAGCTAAAATACCTAATATAAGTACGTTGGGCCCTTATTAAAATTATGTTTAACTTATCTACTACTACCATTTTCACTATACTAACATTTAAATACAAAGTACTTTCGAGTCAGGTTACATCGCGTACCCAGGGTAGCGGAGATTCTCTCAGACGCTACCTGGTCGCCAACATCTCCCGGCTCCATCCTCCAGGACACCAACCGCTCCCGGCAGGTCCACATCAGGCTGCATCGACACCCGGCAGCCAGCAAAAATATCTCTCCACTTTACGAACACTGATACGCATATTTAGTCCCCTTTTTTTTTTTTAATTTATTATTTATTTATCTTTACATTAAATATATACAATACAAGATAAAAATTAATATATACAACTTAAAATATATAAAAAAAAATTTAAAACTAAAATATTTACACCTTAATAAAATAATAATAATAAAAATAAATCATGAGGTAGGGCGCCCAAAAGACTGGCAGCATTGCCACGTTGAATGGCAATGCTTAACCTTTGCCCAAGGTAGTAGCCAGCCCTTCGATCACCTGAAGTGTCAACCATCCTCCTTACAATATCTTTGTAAAGAAGATGTGCACTTGGGCCCCACGGCCCTAAAGTTTCAACCCCAAACGGTTCGAAAGCATAATTGCCAATCAGGCTATTATACTTTCGCCGTTTGAGGTTCTCGGCAGCAGCAGCGGCAGCACCGGCTCGACACGCTGAGCTTGGAAGATGGGATGGCGCCAGAGTATCAACGCAAGTGGCGTCCCATACTAAAGCCCTACCCATCTTCCAAGGGAATAATGACATACCGTCGGGTCTCTTGCCATCGTCGCGTACCAAGCCATTAGGTTCTAAACTAGCTGGCACGCCAACGGAGGCAAGAGCTCGACGAATTATGTCATTAATACTTGCGTGTCGAGCAAAACGGCCCGCACTACGGCTACATGACATGCCGTGGTGTCCAAGGCTGTTGACATCTTCACCACAACGACAACGATGAGGTGAACAAAATGAAGCTCCAAGCCTTAAACAAATTGCAGCGCGGAACGTGGTGTCGTCCAACAAAGTACCTAGGTTAGACGAAGGTAAAGCAAGAAGCCATAACCCCGACTCCCAGTCACCCACAGCCAAAAGGCGAGCTCTCTCTGCAGTTGAACAAGAGGAGTTCAAGAGATTTTCGCTCACTTTTCTGCAGAGCGGCTCGTCCCATTGTCTCTGGGAATGTGATTTGACGGGGAGGTCAATATTTGGGCAAGCGATTTTCCAAGCATTCACAGCTTCCACTAAACATGGTACATCAAAATTAACCAGTGATTGAGAAAGAATTTTGCTGGTTAATTCTTCAGTACCAAGGGCGGAAGATACGAAAGCCGGTAGGCTTACACTGGAAATTTTACGGTCCACTTTTAAAATAGTCTTTATTATTTTCAACAAACACAGACCAAATTGCAAATATCCAACATTGTACTCGTGCGCAGCGCTGCCCGCGTGGCAGCACTGGCAGGGTCGCCATGCAATGTGGAGCAATGAGGGAGACGTGTTGTTCTTAGAAATAACTTTAATTGAGTGCCTTAATAACTAACTTACACTACTTACTTATAGGGCGAGGTGTCACACACATTACAACTCCCTCCCGCCTCACTCAGGCGGGAGCAATAACTCGATGATTTTCCCCCCTTAAAAAATTGCTTAAACTATCTCTGACCGATATACCTAATCTTGCATAATAGACAACTCATAAAATACTTAGGTACCTTACGAGACTGGCATGGCGTGTTAAGATTCGCTTACCTAACCGCTTGAATGCACCGATATGAGACACAATAGAAAATATACAAGTCTCGCGTGGATTCGCGTTTAGACATACGAAAGGTTAAACCTCAAAAAAGAATATAAACAACACATAACATAGAGCTACCAAATGGCGAAAAAGTTATGTAACATTTTGTACTTACATTACTTATTTAAAAATGGCCAAGATTCAGAAACCAATGTAATAATATTACGTACATTAATTAAAAATAAGGAAAGGAATAACCTGCCCACTTCAGGTGATACAAAACAAAGATCAACCTTCCTTTTTTCTGAGAGAGGATTTTCCCCCATAAGTAACATAGAAGTAAAGTGAAGCGACATAATAAGTATCTAACTAGTAAGAAACTTATACTAGATTTCACACCAGCAGATTGGAAATACAAATGAATTCAAGAGAAAGTCGTACAAACGCAGCAACGATGATAATGTCCAGTATCCGTTTGCGAAACTTCTAAATAATATTGTAAAAGTGAACGAGGAACGTATTGAAGCCATGAAGAAAATGATACATTTACAAGACTACATACTGACAAAGAATAGACTGAAAAATTATGAAGATTTCTACGATTCTTCTGAAGATGAAGATAACAGGATATTACGGGTACGGAGATTTTCTGTGAGTATTTTTTACTAGTGAAACTTAGTTAAGTGGGACCTGGATAAGTGATAAACCTCCATAACTGAAACTCCCAAAGTCCCAACACTTTGGCACTGAATTACCTCTGTTAATGGGACGAGGTAAACCTCTATATCTGGGATTTGTTCTTTCGATTTATTATTATAGTTACCTCTATAACTGAGACAGCGAGTAAATTTTATATGCATAAACCTCTGTAACTGAGATAACATTGTTTGTTTACTCATTCTAATTCTACCCACAAATTCCACACGTAATTCCAAATCCACCTCTATTAATGGAACCCTCTGTAAATGAGACAGATTATATTTATTAATACCTGTATATCTGAGACACTGGGAAAGTGGAATACCTCTATAAGTGAAATGACTTTGCAGGTCCCTTGATGTTTTACTTAACCAGGTTTCACTCTATATTTTGTAACTAAGTAGCTTCTGCCAGTGGCTTCGCCCGCGTGATAATTAGCCTATATGTCATTTCATACCCTAATCTACCCCTGTTCCATTGTCATCCCTTTGGCAATTTAGCGGTTTTGACGTGATTAAGTAATAAATATACACACAAGCTTTCGCATTTATAATAGTAGCTTCTGCCAGCGGCTTCGCCCGCGTTAAAGAAGTGCCTAATCTACCCCTGTTGTCGTGGAGAACCTAACGGGTAACCGGGGTTCCGGCTCGACGTGCAGGAGAAGGAACGGGGTGGTTTTTAGTCAGTAAGAGTATGACACTCTCTCCCGCCTCGCCCGGGCGGGAGCAGTCATTCGATGATTTTTCCCCCTTAAAAAAACCCCCTGTTCAAAATTCCATCCCGATCCATTCAGCCGTTTTGATGTGACTGAGTAACAAATGAACACACTAACACAAGATTGTAGGTTATCTAGTTTTAAATTTAACTTATTAACGAAAAAAGACACATACATAAAGAAAAAAAGGCTTTGGTTTCGAGATAAAGCACAAAGTATGAAATACAATTCAGTAAGTATTGTCCCTTACATCAACAGCCCGGCAGAGTCCGCTGGTACAATAGGCCCTCCCCTCCATTACAGATTGGATTTTTTCTATGACATAGAAAAAATCCGTATATCCGTATATATCATAGAACTGACGGATCACCTGATGGTAAGCAATCAGCGGCGCCCATGGATACCCAAGGTTATAGGGATTGCTACAAGTGCGTTATCGGGTTTTGGGGGATTTAAGGATGGGGGGATTTGTGAATGGGGATTCTCACTCACATAGCGAAACCGGGAAACGAACTCAAAAGAAAGAGGCTTTAATCGTCAGTCCCCTTGTGACATGACAGTTGAAACCACGCGACCACAAAGGTAGTAATAAAATAATAGCAATTGATATATGTATTACCAATTTATTGATATATTATTGTTACAGAAAAGACTCCAACTTCGTGGTGACAAATTGAGAGCTATTTGATTGGACCTTCTGTAACCTTACACGGCAGAATCTCGCAAGCGTTGTTTCACGCCAGTGGTCTGTGAGGCCGTGGTGTCACTCGAGCGGGCCCATCCGTATCGAAGCATACCTCTCTTGAACTAGCTTTATTCTAAATAAATCATTAGGCTAGTAATATATTAAACCAACAACCAGTAGCTAATAAATTTAATAGTAAGAATTTACTCCGTATAATTTCAATTCCTTGTTAATCGAATTCAATAAATGGAAGTGTTCAGTTTGTATAACACGTGTTGGTTAAATTGTCGGTGCTTCGATTTGTATGTTAAAAGTTGGTAATTCGAATTACTTACATTTAGTACAATTACACCTTATTTTACGTAAGTCATTACAATCAATCTAAAATTCAACTTAAAGTCACAATCTATCCGTTAATATTAACAAAGAAACAATAGGTACACGAGTTTGCCACGAAACGAACTCTACAAACAAATACATACCAACAAATTAACTAAAAACACGCAGAAATCAAATTACTGATTATATTTCTCATTAAAACTGCAACTTTATGTTTGTCTCAACAATCTAATCAAATTCTCTACGGTTGACAACATGTCCAATCGACAGGCAAAGTTGCAAAGAAAATGTTTTATCTGACTTAAAATAAAATAGACATTTTGATTTTACTTGTACGATGTTACGGCGTTTGCCCTGCTATGTAGTGATTGTCACATTAATTTGGGGTGTAAGTATGTATCATTTTATTGAACATAAATATTATAGTGTTCTTAATAACTATTAACTATCGGGAGACATACTAAATTAACTAAAAATAACGACTTATTCGCGTACACACTCGTATGTACTGCCGCGACCGCGCACGCTGCTCATGAGGAAGAGTCTTTTGTGACTCGAAACTAGTTTTTCTCAGGATATTTACATGAGTAAACCGATATTTTTAGTTAATATTTTAGTTTAATATTTACTCCTTAATGGTTGATCAAAACAATTATTATAAGTCGGTTGTTATCGTTTGAGTTAAGAGTGGCATCAAGCCGATATATTTTTAAGTTAGGAATCTAGTGGTGGATTTAATGCAAATAAAATAGATTCCTTCAGTGATTTGTGGACAATTGGAATATTTAATGCCCCATGGGAATAGCCAACAGCGATAGTGTTCCTTGAGTGTAGTGATGTCATTTTGTAACCGTGAAATGTCTTCTTCTTTGTTATAAATTGTAATTGAGAAAAACATCATGATTGATTATAATTTTGTGAATCCGAAATGCATACAAAAATTCATCAACTATGACACTCAGAATTTCTGTACACACACATGTACACGTACAACAATATAATCGAATGATTCCAGATATGTGTAATTCTGCAAAACCAACAGGTAACAGCGGAGAATGAACAGCAAATTCGAGATTTGTTCAAGAGCAACTTGACAAGGAATGATTTCTCGAACCTTCTAAAATCATTGATCAAGCTAAATGAGGGGAGGGTCAATGTACTGAAAAAAATATCTACCTTAGAGGACTACGGACTGCTAAACGAGGTCCTTAGATCTGGAGACCATAAATCGAGCGAGAATACGGACTTCAAAAATTTGTACCTTGTCATCTTATCGAAAGTAAGTTTCTGAAGTTGTTTTTCCCAGTAGCTATAGGTTAGCCAAGTATCTATTAGTTTGCTTCGTAGTATTGTTGAATCTATCTTTGGTTTTTTTTTAAATCTTTATTGTAATGCTTTTCATCTTGTCTTTAGCTACCGAAGAGGAAGTAGCAGTCAACAAAGGATGTCAGTGCAATGAATTTACCTCGAATGTAATCTATTGATTGATTAAAGATAACTGTATTAACTTAGTTTTCTTTCCCTCTCGGCTCTCCTTCAACCTTCAGCTTGTAATTTTGTATTAAATCACTAATAATTAATTAATATGCAAAATCATTTAGGAATTAATCTTTAATTAGTAGTTCGTTTATTAACCAAGGGATTACAAAAACAGTGTTCCAACATAAAACACAGGTAAACATTTTATTCGTAAAATTCTGTAGAAACTTTTCAGTTGCAGGTAGAAACACTTCCTTTTACATTTTAAAGTAGGTTATATTTTCCAGAACGAATCGAATCCTACCCGAAGAAATATGGGGGAACAAGTTGTGAAACTATTTCCATCACTCACCACCGCAAATAAATTGCGAAAACGTTCTATTGTTTCGACCCTTGTACCAGTTTCAAATCCGATTCGTGGGCCACCCGATATAGAACCACAAAAAGCGTTAAATATCGCAAGAATGGCCAAAATGAATCTTAGAACTAGAAACAGATACAAAATAGACGATGGAAGTCACTTATTCTCGACCTTAGAACCTTCTCACAACTTACAAGTTGAATTGCTTGATACTAAACGATTAATTTCATCTGAAGAAGAAACAGAAGAAATTCATTCAACATCACAGCCACCTAGAGTTAGTATAAAGGTTAACAAGCAAGATAAAAAAACTCAAGGTCGTTTTGAAATAATTACAAACACAAATGCAAATAATTATCATGGCGGGACAAGCATTAGTTCTTTTGAATCTAAAGAAAAATCTAATGACTATAAAGACATAGACCTAACATTGGAAAATGATCGAAACACTAAATTAATGAAAATACAAGACAAATTTTCTTACCACAAAGTTGATAAACCAATAAAGTCAGAAAAAGAAATTGACAGTGTTAAAGGAACAAATATTGATGGCAGCAAAGAGGGATCTGAAAGTAGTGAAGAGACAAATAATAAATCGGTCTCAATCGAAACTTATGGCGAAGAAAAAAAAGAAAAAGAAAAAACAAGTAGAGACTATCCAGAACATAATAATCAGCAAACAAAAAATAATCAAAACAAAAGATATAAATTAAATAAAAACAATGAGAATACTCGTGAAAAGCCGCATTACAGTAATGAAAGTCCGCCAGCATCTAGAGATAATTTAGACGAATATAGTAACAACAATAAAAAACCTAAAATTATGGTAGGCGATTCAAGTGAAAGAGATCATGGTAAACTAAATTTGAAAAAGGAAGTGTCGGTCAAAGTTGGGCAGCCTTATAGACGCCCAAAACTAATTAAAACGTATCCAGTCGATCACGACCGTAGAATACATGTCGAAGACGTTAAGTCGAAGGAAAATTATATGCCAAATAAAGCATCAAAAGTTCATTCAGATCGTTTCAGCGATGATGATCACAGAATAAGTCACGAAGAAAAGTCGTATGAAAAAGATAATAAAGAACACAAAGATAAATCTGAACACTCTAATGAAAAGTCTGGCCATCGAATAAATTTTAACTCGAAGGAGCACAAGTCTAGTGAAGAAGATGAGGCTAAAAAACATAAGGAGTATTCCAAAGAAGACGAACACAAATCTAATACCAATTCACATAAATCTAATGAAAAACATAGCAATAAACCGCCTAAAATGACTTCAGATCACTTTAGTGACGACGATCATCGATTGAGTGATAAGTCATCTGAATATGACTTAGACAGTAAACATGACTTAGACAGTAAACATGACTTGGACAGTAAACATGACTTAGACAGTAAACATGTATTAGACAGTAAACATCCCAAAACAAGTTCAAACCACAATGACAACGATCATAGAATTAGTCTTGATGATTTTACAAAGAACCAAATCAATAAGCACAAAACCATTGTGACACATTCCAATGAAAACGACCATCGACCTAATCAAGATGACAATAAGTCACATGAAAAACAGCCAACTAACAAAAATAAAAGCAGTTCAAAGTACTCAGATGAAATGAATAAATCGTATGAAAAAGAAGAAAAAATGAAAAATAAATCGTATGATAAAAAAAACACATCAAGAGATATAAAACAACCTTTAAAAGAGACCAATGAACAAGCGCATAAGGTTGCTTCAAATGAAAATAAATACAAAAAGAAAGTAATGGATAGCAAAATCGCTAAAATAACTCCCAAATACAATAAAGATTCAATTAATCATAAACCGAAAAATAATATTAGGGATGATCAATCACATGAAGATGACGGTTACAAATCGCATAAAGATGATGTAAAACATTCTGAGGAAAACGACGACAAAATAAATTTCAGCAAAAATCAAGAAAAGAACAATGAAAACAATTATAAAAACACTAAAATAAATAAAGATGAGTCAAAAGAGATAGAACCGCATGGAAATTCGTATTCAAAACCTACAAAATATGCGCCTTTATCTAGAGAGGACCATGACAGTAAATTCCCTTCGCCAGGTTCAAGTTTGTCCCATGAAACACCTAACAGAAATGGAGTTAATAAGATCAACAAAGATCTCCCTAACAAAAGGGACCATAAACAACCAAAAGACCTCAGTGCTCATACTGACGACGAGATAATATCAAAACCAAAACATCCCTCCTTCGAAAATGATCACGGAGAAAAACAATCTGAAGCAGGTAAAGACTATGGAGGTGAAGATTATCGGAGCTCGGAGGAATCTGAAAAAATCCCTAATACTCGTGTAGTTATGAAAGATAAACCACAAGAAGTAAAACATTCTAAGCCCCCTTCAGCAGAAGTCGATGAATATGACCAACCGGGTGCGAAACCTCAAGAATCAAGAAAGAATTTTGTAAAATGTCTAAGCAAAAAAGCGTTAAAATTATGCATAAAATCATGCAACAGCGCTTACAAAAACGTTTGTCGAAAAATGAAATGTACGTCAAGATCGAAAAAAGCACTAAAAAGGGAATGCAAACGAAGTTGTAAAAATATATTTTCATCAAGTAAATCAAGTAAATATAGTGATGATAGCGGCAGCGGGTAACTGTTTTGTATTTAAAGTAGACAAAATACATAATAATTAACTAAATCTATCTTAGTCGAGTATCCTACGAGTTAATCAATAATCTAAATACGAGACTAAATAAGTATTAGCGAACTCTAATGCTAATTTCGGTACTACTAGTCCTTCAGAGGCTCCTAAATCCTAGCACTAATGTTAAAGTTGATACCTCGTAACTTTCATAATAATATATCCAACGTCCTGCCCTGTCTATCATACGTTTGATTATTATTGACATCTAAATCAAAAGTAGAAAAATAATAATTATATTCTCATAAGAAAAAATGAAAAGGAGAATGATAATTTTAATTTTAATTGCTCCCCACGATGAATTTAATTTAAAGTGATTTAAAATAATAATGCTATAGAAAATAATAGAATTATTGGTTTTATACCGTTTAAATCATATCGATTTTAAAGCCGAATGAATTTTTTTTTATTAGTAAACCCATCACTACTCTACAGTACCAATACCTATACGGTATAGGTAATACCCATTTTTAAAAACACACGCATGCCGAGATGAAAATCTCTACAAAAAAAATACAGCGAAACTTCACAAGTTTTTTCTAAAATTGTAACAAATGTTCAAAAAGTGAGCCCTGTGTCAAGTTAAATAAGAATCTAAAAATTCAGTAATTTCTTATTTCTATTTAAAATTAAATGGCGGAACGGCTAATTTCGAGAAGTTTTAACAATCAGTTACATTAAAATGTTCGTAACTAAATCGTAAAGCCAATCACTTGTATAAAATTTAATGTGAATTTAAATTGTTGTCGACCATTATGATTCTCGGTTCGTCATCTTTGAAATGATTCTGTTAGCGACGATAGTAACAATATTGTTTGTTGTAAGTAAAAAATTGTTTTTAAACTATAATTTATTAACGAAATCTATCCAAAAATCAAGCTTTGTGATTTAATTCAAATATTAACTTTGACATTTACTAAAAATTGTTATTTTGTAATATTTAACTATGTTTTTATTTAAATTCCAGGGTGCCTTAGATGCCTTAAATATATTTAAAAATTACCAAACAATTTCTAATAACAAGGACAATGATCTTGCTGACTACAGAAATAGCGAAGCGATAGCAGATTCCTATGAGCTACTGGGCGTAATCATTTTAGATGTAAGACCATTTCTATCAATATTTTAAGGTACAAATAAGAAAGAATAACTAACTAATGTCATAGACACACTATTCATCATTGACAGTGATAAAGAGCCAAATGTGGAAATTAAATAGAAAATCATGACATAATATGTGGAAATCTGTCAATCCCAATCAATGGGGGCTACTGTATTTTTGCTAACCAGATACTATTGTGGACTTCTCGTTCTTTGTCTAATTGGGAATCAACCATAGGACGTTCAATTGTTAACAGCTGCAGTAATTGGACAAAACGAATTCATGCTAGATTAGCCCCATTTGGTGAGCATAAAAATGGTAGCCTCTATTTTGTTAATAAATGCCTAAGCGCATTAATTGTCAATTTAGATCCCGATAATGAAGAAAAATATTAAAATGACCTTCTAATTTGAGAATCTATTGTTGAAAATTCGTAATATTTAGCGATACTAAATTACTTATGAGCTCAATGGCAATAGTGCCAGCGACGAATTAAATGTTAAATTATCTAATTCTGTCAATGAATTCGTATCTTTTACGCGTCGCACTTAAGTTTCCAATTACTTGAATTTATATCTCGCATGTATGTTTCGGGATTGTCCGATTGTATTCAAAATTTGACAAAAACTGAGTCTTCAAAAAGTTGAATATTATGATGAACGACGAAAAATGCTATAAAAATAAGGAGAAGTGCATCCATAAAAACTTCAAGAGAATTGGATCTCAATGGCAGATATTCGATGCAAGCTAGAAGAAAAGCAATGCCAACTCCATCATAGAAGAAATTAAATGCATTAGTTGAAGACGCACGGTGACATCAATTTATTCTTGTTTTAATGTCAATTTGATTCTATTTACCGTGAGTTAAACTTAAGAAACTATTCAGGCAATCCCAAAACAAACAAGTGAGTAAAACTATCATCTATAATGCTTAGAGCAATATTACTGAAATATAAATGAAAATATTATAATATAAATTTTATATTTTCAGTATAATCCAATAAGTAGGAGAGATAATGATTTGGCCGCTAAAAGAAACTCGACGAAAACTGAATCCGGCGAATATGACAAGTACGAAGATAATGGGAATGAAATAGAACCGAGAAGTAAACGTAGACGCAAGAAGAAACGATATGTTGATAGTAACGATAACGCCAAACAAAAAAATGAAAATAAACAGACATTGAAAATACTGGGCGACAGAAAAGTAAGAATAGTAGAACAGAAATTAATCGAATTAATTAAAGAAAAATTAAAGAGGCCCCTGAATAGTGAAGCAAAAAGGAAAATTGAAATGTTTAATAAAATTCAAGGTCGAAATAAAGAAAATTCAGGAGATAAATCATCATCAAGTAAGTACAAAATTAAAGAAATGAATAAACTGAATAAAGACGAAGTGAAATCCAAACTAAGTCTTGACGACTCTAAAAAAGAACCTCCAAAAAAGAGTATAATAGAGAAAAACTTCAAAAAAACTGAAAAATATTCTAATAATGAAAACACGGAGCATTTGAGAAAACAAAAGAAAGAAGATAAGAACAAATATGTTAATGTAGATACAACAGAAAGATCAGAAGAACGTCCTAGACAAGAAAAAAGAAAAGGTAAGAAGCAAAAGAAAGTAGAAACATCAAGTGAAGCGGAAATTCTATCTAAACCGAAGCGTTTCGATGTCGATAGGAATGTGAAACTTAAAAAAAAGCTCCACCAATCTAAAGATGGAACAGAAGAGGAAGAAGAGAAAACACGCGGTGGTAAAAATAAAAATGAATGTATTAATGAATCGCAGTCGAACATTGACAAATGTGTGCGGGCTTGCCAGAGAACCCATGAAGACGTGTGTGACCTCCTAACTTGCTCACAAAAATCATTAAAGGCTTTACGTATTGAATGTAGTGTTAGTTGCAAAAAAGTATTCCCCATTTTATGTTAATAATTACAAAAATACAGTCTATATTGTTAATAGCAATAAAATTTTAAATACAATCTGTTTATTATTTATCTTTTTCGTTAAATTATTTTCAAATCGTCTAAAATCTTAGGAAAAAAACTGTGGATTAGCTAAAAAGTTACTGCTTCAAAAAGAATATTACAACAAACCTCTCAATAGAGGAGGCCTGTAGACTCGAAGCAGACTTTCATAAGCTGTTGGAGATAATAACATCCAGCCAGGCAGCCACAACATAAAAAGTACATAATTGAATAAAATATCAATTCACAGCATGATCCCCTCACGAGAAGAAACATAGACATGCCAGAGTCCGGTAATGCGACAGACGTTAAAGATGAAGGTGAAGATGATTTAGATTTAGAAGGCGATGATGCAGAACTGCGTGCTCGTGGCGGCAGCCGAAAGAAGAAACATCGGGATATAGACTTATCAGAAAAGAAAGAAGAACTGGCATCCAAAGCTTTGAGAATTCGGGAAGGAGACACAGACAGCGGTAACACTAAAATATTAAGAAGTGAATGCATATCAGCCACTAGAAAAGAAATGGATAAATGTACGAGGGCCTGTAACAGGGCTCATGAAGACGTCTGCGATAAGTTAAGCTGCTCCATTCGATCTCAAAAAGCTCTCCGCAAAGAATGTGGATTTAATTGTAAAAAGGTTTTTGACCTTAAAGTTTGTTATTAAACATTTACTCTGTGCTGTGTTCTACTGATTTCTCTTTGAAAATAATGTTTTAATAGAACTTAGCGTCGATGGACACTATTACAGATCAGTCAATTAACCCCTTGAATGCACCGATATGAGACACAATAGAGGTAGATATGAGATCCACGTTTAGACACACGACGAGTTAAGCAATACTTCATATACCTCTAGAATCTGAATAAGGCACTGAGGAAGGGTAAGGTATTTCTAGTAATGAAAATCTGAGATAGTTATATTATTCTGTGGTAGGTATAACCCACTAGAGTCTCCTTGCTATATTCAAATAAGAGGACTCCTTGTCACGAAAGAACTAAAATGTTATAACTAGATAAATTTACCAAGCAGCTATAAATTTCTAAGGCCTAGTTCGATGTGTATCAAACGAGATTTACATTCATAGTGACAGAAAACAATTAGCGTTAGTAGGTCATGACGTAATATTTAATAATGATAAAACTAAAGATTAATAATACCTATACAAAAATAGAAGTTTTTTTTAACAAAGAGTTAACCATGATCTACAATGCTGCATGACGAAAACTATGTATACAGGATATAATTTACATGTTAAAACAATAAAAAACGAATTGGAACCTATAAACACGAGTAATAAAGTTGTAAATAAATTTCCTTCCCGTGAACCACACATGGATCATGAAAGTCGTCGTTATTGTAATCCTGAATATTTTGGTAAGTAGTTTCTAATCCATATAGGTACGATCTCCGGCCACCGTAAACGCGGGCCTGCGGACGGCGAGCATGGGTGGCTCCCCGTCCGACCAGAAACAGACCCGAGCGTACGGCGCGTCGCGTTCCGCGCGCGCCTCAAAGAGCCATCAGACCACCACAGATGGGGCCCAATACGGCCGATGCCGATTCGGAGTCGCGGAGAACCTAACGGGTAACCGGGGCTCCGGCTCGACGTGCAGGAGAAGGAACGGGGTGGTTTTTAGTCAGTAAGAGTCTGACACTCCCTCCCGCCTCACCCAGGCGGGAGAAGTCATTCGATGATTTTCCCCCCTTAAAAAAAAAAAAAAAAAAAAAATCCATATAGGTAATTTATATCGTTTTTGACCCGTATTAAAATGGCTCTGTCTTGGTGATACAATAGTTTTACAAAGAAATAAAATGGTTAAAACAAAAAATAAGTAGTGAACCTTTGTAAAAAGCTAACTTCGAAAGCGCATAGGAACTGATAGTTAGTATGTTACCGGCCAAACCCGATTTCAGGACAAACTAGTTTTGCCTAGGCTAAACTAGTTCTTCCTATAAGCGTTAGGATTAACTAGTATAGCCTAGTTCAAACTAATTTGTCGTAAGCCCGATAGGACAAACCAGTTTAGGCTAGGACAAACTAGTTGATCCTGATATAAATACGCACACTCTAGGATAAACTGGTATGACCTAGTCATAATATGATTATTGCGTCTATTAAAAAAAACAATGTGACTGCCTTGTTGGCTGAGTGGTCGCAGTGCGACTGCCGGGTAAGGGGTCTCGGGTTCGATTCCCAGGCAAAGTATTAGTTATTTTATTTATTGAATATGCTTCATGCACAAAATGTACAAATACTTAATGCCGCAGGCGTTTTCTACCAGTCTGGCCTTTGGGTGATGCAGAGAAGAGTAAATGGTGTGCAATTACTGGGTTTTTTTTTTAAACGTTACCCCACACTAGGTTTTTCTCCTGTGTCGTGGGTACGTTTACAAACATACAAGTTCACATACACATAACACCCAGACCCGGAACAACTTGTGGATCGCACAAAGTGTTGTTCCGTGCGGGAATCGAACCCGCGACACGTCGCACGTTGTTTTTAAATCTCAGTAGTAGCACAAACTCTGGAATTGTTTATGGCAATAGGCTCACCCCCTATTACATGGGACTCGTAACATAAATAGTGAAAAATGGGTGTTACATTGTACAGTGGCATAATGTGCACCGCTGCTTACCCATTCGGGGATAAGAGGCGTGATGTTATGTGATAAAAAACAGTATTATTTGTTATAGTACCTATGATTGTTTGTATTGCCAATTATTATCTATAACTTGTAGCGACGAATCATTATGATTTTAAATTAATAACAATTTAAATCATTATTGATTCTTTTAAAAAACACTTATTATTTGTTATAGCATGATTGTTCGCATAACCAATTAACCATAAGTTTTAATGACGAATCATTATAGTTTAATAAAAATGATATTTTTTTCAATTACGGAGTATTTTATTCAATTTATCTATTTATTTCGACTTTCTAGATATATTAGAATGTTTATACTAGGCCATACCAGTTAATCCTAGAGTGTGCGTATTTATATCAGGATCAACTAGTTTGTCCTAGCCTAAACTGGTTTGTCCTATCGGGCTTAGGACAAATTAGTTTGAACTAGGCTATACTAGTTAATCCTAACGCTTATAGGAAGAACTAGTATAGCCTAGGCAAAACTGGTATTTCTCGGCGACTGGCACTTGCGATGCAAATAGTGCTAACAAGGTTACATCTAGTTGTCATGGGCATAAATCGATGAATATTTATTTCGAGGCATTACAAGTGCGTTACCAGCCTTTTAGGGATTCGGAATTTGAGGATTGTTGGAGATTCAGGGATTGGGGTTAGGAGTAATTGGACCTCCGGTATCCTCACTCACACGCATGAAATACAACGCAAGCGTTGTTTCACGTCGGTTTTCTGTGAGGCCGTGGTATCACTCCGGTTGAGCCGGCCCATTCGTGCCGAAGCATGACTCTCCCACACTTAAAATGTAGAGGAGGTCCATACTTCAGCAATGGATGGTTATCACAGGATCTGTATCACATCTGCATATTATTTTCCTTCAAAGTTGTTCACCAAAATTACTGAATCCTACTGTTAGTTTGTATTCATCAATTTCAAAATAGTTATACCGAAAAGAAAAGAGCAGCGGCATAATTAATATCATCCCATGGGAATGGCAAGCAACGAAGATGACTTAAAATGAAACCTTTTGAGCGATAACCAGAAAGTAAGAAAAATATTTATTCAATTCCCAAAAATACTTCTGTCTTTATTACATTAGTTTAGACCTTATTGCAGTTTAATCAAAACCAAATATCGTTCAAGGACTTCCTTTAATCTTCCAGATCGCAATAGAAGCGAAGCACAAGTCGACAAGTTCTGATGTATCCAGTGGGGACAGTAAACAGGACTTGACTGCAGAAGGCAGCTCCATAGGAGACTCCGACTACCACGATGACGATACACATATACAGAGACACGGTACGAAAGTAGAAAGAGTACATTTCGAATCAAGACGTTGGCACAAAGGTTGTATAAAGAAAGCAAGTAAAATGTGCACGAAAGCATGCGAAAGGGCTTACAAAACTGTTTGTAAAAGACGTAAGTGCACCAAAAGATCCAAAAAAACACTCAAAAAAGAATGCAAGAAAAGTTGTGCTAAGAATTTTGAATCTGATAGAAATAGACTATATGAGGAGTAAGATAGGAACGTTTGTTAACTTTATTCAGAATAGGTGGTGAATAAATTAAAAGAATATTGAATGTGTCTTGATTGTCTCCCACATTTGTTTAAAGTAAGAACTGCTGTGTGGCATACTGATTTAGTCATATCCTCATGTATATGATACTGTCAAATATTGCAAATTACTTAGTGACAAATATATTTGTGAGCTGAATATAGTATGGGTATTAAGTAGTAGATTCACCTACACAAAATTGTACATACAGCACACACTAAATCACTGTAGGAACTAATTATATAAGTACTAGCTTTTACCCGCGGCTTCGCTCGCGTCACAAAAGGATAAAAAGTAGCCTAAGTGACATATACCAATACACACAGCGCCATCTATACCAATACTTTTGTTTTCCCTCGGGAATATCAAATTTTTTCGGGATAAAAAGTTCCTTATTATTTAATCCGTACTTCTAACTTTACGTCTGTAAAAATTAAAGCAATCGGTTTAGTAGTTACGGCGTGAAAGCGGAACAAACAAACAAACTCACTTTTCAATTTATAATATTAGTAAGGATTTCGTCCTGATACCTATGAAGCTAGATGTAAATAGGTCTTAACAATAAACGCAAAAATCTTCGAGGAACTAGTTAACCATCAGGCAGGATTTCAAATGTCTTCACTTCTGACACAGCACATTTCGCCGAAACCTTTGTTGGCTCTGGTCAATATCCATGTACGTTGTTTTGGTTAAAAACACTTTCTGTGAACCAAATTTTGTGTCAAAGTCTCTGGAAAAAACGATTACTATAAATGGAATTTCCGTAAAACTCACTCAAAGTCACTTCAGGCAAGGTTCGAACTAACGCAAGGTTTGTCTTGCACATGCTGAACTGGGGGCTTACTCTTGAATCCAATTCCGATCGATCGACATTGGTATTATGCAATTTCGTATTCTTGAGGTGCGACACTAGCGCCCATTGCACCTGAGTGCCAAGCACGAATAACTATAGCATTCGTATCGTAACAGTATCGAGCGAGTTAAGCGTTCTGATTGGTTGGTTCACTTGAGCCGGCCAATCAGAGCGCCGAACGCGTATTGCGTGGATATTAAATTAATTAAATGGTATTGAGTTTGTTTTTATATTCCATACTCTGAATGCTATTGTAAGTTGTAACAGCTACGATACGGGTTGTAAGTATAGTATTGACATTGAATAATTATTGAGATTTTATTGGATTGAAATTGCATTGATATTGAGATTGGTTTCAAGAGTAAGCGTTCTGAACTGTTCCCATTACACCGCAGACTTGGGACATGAATATCCATCTGTACCTATCTACTAATAAACTAACACTATAATCTGTATCTGTCACTTGTTTTGTAGCGTGTGAAATAAAGGTTCATTTCTTTTCTTACAAAAAATGCTAGCTATGAACAGAATTATTAAACAAAGCTTGGTATGGATCGAGATATCTACGAACAATTTTTTCTAACAAAGAAATTTTCAGCAAAATTTGCTGTCTCAGAATAGATTTCTATTAGCCATATTCTGCATCTTCTGCATCTTCTTCTTTCTCCAATATAATTAAGGCACCAAAACCCAGTATTACTTGATGATTGATTTGACTTTCATACAATTTTATTATAGTAATTCTGCAACGCAATCTTAATTTTAATTGAAAATCCAACTAGGATGACTATGTTTGGTTAATTTCAATTATTTTAGTTACTGCCATGGAGATATTCGTGAGTGCTGTCGCTGTCTTCTTCTATGGTGTAAGTATTTGAATGTCATTGTAATTAATATCTACAGTTTTCCTTGAAACCAATGATAATGCAGAGAAAAAATGGATTTATAATATGAAATTACTTAAGTGTGGGTGAGCCATGCTGCACGAATGGACCAGCTCGACCGAAATGATACCACGGCCTCACAGAAAACCGACGTGAATAATGCTTGCTTTGTGTTTCGTCATGTGAGTGAGGTTACCGGAGGCCCAATTACCCCCTTCCCCAGTGCCCACAATCGTCAAATGCCCAATTCCCAAAAGGCCGGTAACGCACTTGTAACGCCTCTGGTGTTCCAGGTGTCCATGGGCGACGCCGATTGCTTACCATCAGGTGATCCGTCTGCTCGTTTACCGGCTTATGCCATAAAAATGATTCATGATTCTCTTTTACTTTTCGTTTCGTTACCCATTGGTTTCGCAAATTCTTTCCGAATTATTATCCCAAACGAATAAAAGACTAAGGTATCAGTGGTAACTTTACCTACGTTTAGGTAATTAGGTGTAATTCCTGATCAAGACAACTTAAAAATATTTTGTAGAAAATTAAGAAATAAATGCGCACTGTACTGATATTCCAGGCAATAACACAAGCACAGGAGATTTTAAAGGCAGGCAACGATTTCTCCGTCTCCATTTCAGCCAATCGCTCTGAGAGAAACGATTCCAGAGTACTGGCCCTGCTCATTTTAGAAGTAAGTGCTATGGTTCACTATATGACTGTACTACCGTTAACGTAGCGTGAGACGTCCGCCCACAAGATAGACTGTAGACGAACTGATTAAGGCCGCAGTTATCCATTGGATGCAGGTCGTTTTCAACTGGCGTATCTAGAAGTGTTTTGGGAAACTTTTGTTCCGTAGTAGACTTCTTATGGCTCCGTCTCCTCCACGCCCGCCGCTAGCTATTCGAGCGCCCGTGTGCAATTGCTTGCGTCAAGTGGGATTTTTTCCCGGCGATGATATTTCTTATGCTTTCTACTTACTTGTTTCACTTGACTACCGGGCAAGTCTCGGTTTCGATTCCCGGGTCGGGCAAAATATTACTGGGTTTTGATAAATTCTCAGTAGTAGCACGGAGTCTCGAATTATGTCCGGTATATGGCATTAGGCTCAACCCCTTATTACATGGGATTCCATAACATAAATAGTGAAAATTGGGTGTTACGTTGTACAGTGGCATAATGTGCACCTCTGCCAAGGGGTACCCTTCGGGGATAAACGGCGTGATGTTATGTTATGTAATGTGTCGCTCGATTTTTCGCCACCATGATCGTGCCCCCGTGTGCTGTGCACGCTTTGCACGCCCACTTACGGCGGGCCTGGTATTCTCCTTCTGCGAAGCAGTCATGCTAGCTAATGAGGAGGAGGGCGCGTGAATGAACGAATCTCCTCATGCCCCATTAGACCGTGTCCACTGACACGGTCTAATGATGATGATGTTACAAAATTATTTTAATTAATTCACAGGAAAACGACAGCGAAGAATCAGGAAATATAACCAAAGGTAACAATTCACCGATAATAATACCATGGATAGACGCAGCCAATCTTGGTGATAAACAAGACGAGGATACAGACACGTCAGGAGAATCTAATTCAGATGAATATCCCGATTCAGACGAAAGTGATACCGACAGCGAATCAAATTTTTATCATGAAGACGACCATATTAATGACGCAATAAGTACAATTGATTTAGCAGAGCTAAAACATTTGAAAGACAAATCCGAACTTTTACGAAAGAGATGGAAATCTTGTCGTAAGACAGCTGCTAAAGTATGCAAGCAAGCGTGCAATATATCTTACAAAAATGCTTGCAGTGAATTTGATTGTGAAAAAAAATTAAAGAAAGCAATGAAGAAAGAATGCAAGAGGAATTGCAAGGATATGTTTATGTAATTTACTGCAGGGTTGGTGCAGTGGCTGGGCAACCGGCTGCCGTGCAACGTGTCGGTTCGATTCCCGCACGGAACAACACTTTGTGTGATCCACAAATTGTTGTTTCGGGTCTGGGTGTCATTGTATACGTGAACTTGTATGTCTGTAAACGCACCCACGACACAGGAGAAAATCCTAGTGTGGAACCACGTATTTTAACAAAAAAAACAATATTAGATTAATATTAAAATTTTTTATTGTATTAGATATGGCCATTATAGGCTATCGTGAGACATATTACATTGATAGGTATATTGGAATATGGCTTACTCGTGTAACTGTTCAAAAAAGGCCACTCGATTAGTTTTAAACCATATATCCCCAAGCGCTCACCGGTGACCGTTCTCCGCTACCTACATTATAGACCTTATTTCCAATGCTAGGGACCTATCTTCAGCAGCAAGCCCTACAATAGAAACGACCATTTATTTGTTCATCAGACGGCACTAATCAATCAAGAACTATTTTTGTCCAATCACTACAGAGCTACTTGTCAAAAATTAAACATTTAACCCATAAATCCCCAAGCGGTCACCGGTGACCGCTTTCCACTAATATTACATTACATTATAGACCTTATTTCTAATGTTTAGAGAATACTTTTGTATGACCAAATTTAGGGGATGGATATCAACGGGTGGTGACTCTAACTAATTCCCTATTGGAAGAAGAACGAGATACTACACTAGCGCCATCTAGTTGGCATAAATACAGTAGTCCTTATTGAATGGTTGTGTGATTAGTAATCTGCGTAGGAAGATTATTATATTAGAACTTTCGTGAGACATACTAATTATTTATTATGTTTTCGGCTTACTCACGTAACTATTTGACGAGGAACTCGACTAGTTTCAAGCCATGCTGGAGGCTCATATTCATGAGCCGCATTCCGCGACACGCGACGCGGTGGTCAATTAGACATACTGGTCAGTACCAGCGCGACAGTCGCTGTGTCATAAGATTCTAAATTGTATTTAATTAGACTTAGTCAAAGTCAAAGTCAAAGTCATTTATTTCAATTAGACCAGAAAGGCACTTTTGAACGTCAATAAAAAAATTAAAAGTGAAGCTATTTGCTCATTTCAAGGTGTCGATTCCTATGGAGAAGAACGAGCAAGAAACTCCATAGGTTACTCTTTTTCAATCAAGTTCACAATACAATTTACTAGTTACATAGTTTTGCTGTTTGGATTGTGCGAGAACAATGTAACACCAAAATCCAGTCTAAGTGATCAAGAAAGAAAATAACCTTAAGAGCAATAATACAGTCTGGAGCTGACCAGTCTCAGTTGACGGCGCCCGTTCACGAACATGACACGTACACCAGCACCGCCCAACTCAACCATATTGTAGGGAATCGAGCGATCCACTGCACGCGCCACCGCCTATGAGACCTTTGAGTGAGCATGACAACTCCAAGCTGACACAAATGAATTCTACTAATCTAATTTAATATTAAGCTAATTACAGGGCTCGAGCTCAGGGCTAAGATTCTAAATTGTATTTAATTAGACTTAGTCAAAGTCAAAGTCAAAATCATTTATTTCAATTAGACCAGAAAGGCACTTTTGAACGTCAATAAAAAAAAATTAAAAGTGAAGCTATTTGCTCATTTCAAGGTGTCGATTCCTATGGAGAAGAACGAGCAAGAAACTCCATAGGTTACTCTTTTTCAATCAAGTTCACAATACAATACTCTAGTTACATACAATTCTCTACTTACTTACATAGGTCCGGTAGGTACGTACTAAAAGGTAAGATGGTTTTTTTTAAAGTGTTACGCCACTAGTATTTCTGTGTCATAGGTGCATTTAAAAACATACAAGTTCACATACACATCTGACATCACACCCAGACCCAGAACAACAATTTGTGGATCATACAAATGCGGGAATCGAACCCGCGACTCGTTGCATGCCAGTCGTTTGCCCAGCCACTGCAACAACTGTGCCGTTAAATGATTTATTCTATGTATTGCATTTTTTCAACTTTGTTACAAAACGATAAGGTGGAAATGAAAATCTATACACGAGTTAGCTAATATGAACTATGAAGCTGAAATGATTTTGTTACGAATACGTTTGGGTGCTCGGCCATCGTATCGCATTTATATTCACCACGTGACGCTAGTATTAACTGCTCGTTTTTCGTCCAATAGGAAAATAGCTAGTACCACACTATTGAACGATCAATATTTGACAGCTACAGTGATTGGACAGAATATATTATGCTACATTTGTGCCATCTGGCGACCGATGACGAAATAAAACGATGTAAAACATTTTATTCGCATTTATTTTATAATACATCGATAAAATACAATATTTATAACTGTGATATAATAACATGTTACACTGAAATTGTTCCAAGATCATTACTTATCGACTCTAACCAACTTTAACAATTAAAATGTTAATAAATAATTATACAATGGCTAATTTACTAAGTGGTCGACTTATAATCCGCTCATTAATGCACTAAAAAGTTAAAATTTTAGCAGAGTTTCACCTGCTATGAAGAAATGAGTTTTTATTTCATGTTCACGCTAATATAGACAAGTTTATGACACTATACTCTTTTAATACTCTCGTCACAAGATCTTGTCTATGGTTTCACAATGCAAACTTTTTTTAGAGTTGTTAATACATACATAATGACGTATAATATATTTTTTAAGTTTCTAAGCGACTTTTTAAATCAACCATTACGTAAAATAACCATGAAAACTAAACTAGAACTTACCGAAGTAAATGGCCCAGAAATCTTTGTTTCTGCAATAACCGCTGCGAACGTAATTAAGTACTTATGTAATAATAAACTTATTATTTAATATTGGTAATACTCTCGGACGGAATGTCAATTGGTAATACATAATTATTTTAAATTATACAATAATTATACAATCTCATGATTATTTCATTTCGTTTTTGTTTATTTATATTATAATAAATTGTGACATAACATAAAAATTATATATTTAATTCAATAATAACACTTATTTTCACAACCTATAAATCTGTCAAAAGGTAAATAGACAAAGATATTATTTTTTTTATATAAATCGATTTAATACAAGGCACTTTTGGAATAAAGATTCGATAAAAGAAAATCTAAAGTACCTAATTTTAAAATTAATCTTGGTGTTTGTGGCACTTTTATAAGACACTTTAAAAGAGTTGCCTAACCTTAACATATATCATTTTAATATATTTATTTTTATTGTAAACTTATCTATACCAGGATTTTATACAATTTGTATTCAAATTACTACCTCAGTGTAGCATAAAAACAGTCACATTTTATAATGTGATCCTTATGTATATGGTTTTAAAGATCATTACAAAAATTAGATCAGTTTATTCGGCGAAGCTGATATTTTAACCTAAATCGGAGTTTATGATTCTTAATTTGTTTCATACAAATCGTCTCATAACTCTTCTATCGGTGTCCGTCTTTACACGCTGATTTGACATCTCCATTTTAAATTTAGAATCGAAATTGATGTTGCCAGTAACAATAATATTTGATCAATGATCATCTGTCTTTTTGCTGAAATAGGGCAGCGATCAAACAATTCGAAACGAATACTGATTTGATCGTAAATTGTAATCTTTAAAACTATTATCTTGACATTTATATTTTACAGTTTCCCGCCACTGGGACTCCTAGAGCTGCTCTTTATTATCGACGTCACAGAAATGTTGCCAGAACTACTGAACTGAGGAGGCGGCGAACGAGGCAAAGAAAACTTAGTATCGGTCAAATTCTCCTGACTCAGTGACTTTTGCGTTGTAAACACCGGTATTTTGGACGAAACGCCTGGAGATACTTTCGTTTTCTCCGCTTTTACCGGTATGTTGCTTGGTTTCGCGGAAATTTGCGGTTTTTGTTGTTCAGGTGACCGTAACTGTAGCTGGTCTAGTTGTGACAGTCTCCGGTTTTCAAGATCTGTGCTCGTGACTATAGTGCCCTTAGGAGATTCGTATGTGGCTGTGCGGAATTTAATATGACTGTTTCTTGGTAAGTCGAAGTCCGAATGTCGTTTCTTTGGTTCGTTCGATTGGTTTATTTTCGCTCGTTTTTGTTCGTCAGCTAGTTGCTTAGCTGAGACGTGCTTTTCGTTGAGAATGAAGTCATTCAGCAGTTCAATGTCTAATTCGTAGGATAGCGGGGGTTCTTCGTAAGGCGGTGCTCTTTGTCTGCTAGAAATTTTATCCTTACTTTCCTTCTGTTTTTGCATTTGTTCCGTGCGTGGTGTGACTACTTGTATTTCTGTGATGTGATCCTTCTGGCTGTCTATCTCTTTGCAATCTTTTTGTACGTCTGTTATCGATGGGTTTATAGAGTATCTTGTTTTGGTGACCTCTACAGAGTCTGCTGTGGATGTCTGCACATCTTCAAGGTCTTGTATAATTCTAATTCCCATACGTGATAACTCTTCAGGTGACTTTTGAGACATGAAACTCGGATCATTTTTAAGTTTTTCCATCAAGGCTTGTGCTTGTTCCTCATTCATTTCTGTTGTGTTTAGAATTATCGTCTCTGTTCTTGTGTAAGCTGGTTCGTCTGTGGTGAAGTGCATGTTTGGATTTTGTCTCTTGATTTCGTCTAAGACTCTTTTATCAATATCTTTGACATCTCCTTCTTCTAGCTGCATTTCATTTATCTCTCCTCCTCTCATGATACCAAAACTTATCTGTTCTACTTGTAAAGGTGCTTCAGTTTTAGTTGTAATGTACTTTGTGGATATTTTCTCAATGTTCTGTGTAATAACTTTGTTGCCAAACTCATCTTCATTAACATTAACAGTTACGTTTTTCTGGACAGGTTCTTGGGTCATCGTTAGGGAGACGCTAGCTGGTTCCATATATAGCGTCCTCTCCCTCTCGTCGTGTCTTCGTCGAATACCTTCCAGAACATCAGGCGGCATCATACGTATAGTAGGCTCACCTATCTCGATAGACTTTGTGTGGTCGCGATACGATTTACGTTTTTCTTCAACGGGTTGAGATTTCTCTGTGGTAATAGTAACGACATTGGTGTTTATATCTTTGGGTTCCGTCCAATCTGAGGAGAAAGTCTCAAGCTTCTTACTGTAATTCAGACTGTTATTGTTCGATCCAATCCTAATGTTACTAACGAAGTCATCATAATCCCTGGCTTTCTCTGTTTGTGATGTTTTTAAGTCAAAGTTCACGATGTCAGGTTGGTGCATTGCGGATTTGAATGCGTCTGTCTGTGGTGTTTCTTTACTTGTGCTGGCTTCATGCTTCTCTCTCTCAGAACTTTGGTCAATGTGTACGTTCAGTATCGGGTTTTTGGCGAGCAGTTTCTTCATCATATCGGATTTCGGTCTCTCCAAGCTATTCGCATAAGAATTACGTGACATTTTCAAATCATCAGGTACATTAGTGTCATATGTCATTGTCAGTTTCTCTTCATATTTAGCTGGTACTGATTTAGCTTCTGTGACGACTGGTACGACTTCTTGCGTACTATCTAAAGAGCTCATGTTGCTTCCATCTGAAGTAGACTTTGCGAATTCTGACACTAGTTTAAGATGAACTTTCATATTTTCATCCATTATTCTTCTTGCAAGATGATCAGACGTTTCATGCTCACTCTCTTTATAAAGCTCAAAATCTTTGGGCTTAGTAAAGCTAGATTCCTCATTTTTATCAGACTCTACTGAACTAGAAGATCCCTTGACTATAGCGTCTTCTAAGTTACCAAATTCCGAACCTTTCTTCAGGCGGTTTCTTTGGAAAGTGTTGAGTCCTTCCATTGCCGATGTTTTAGCAATATTGAGGCTCAATCGAGGTTCCTTGTGTTTGATGATAACACCTTTGTCTGAATCAATCATATCTGGTAGAACATCTTCATTTCCTGAATCAAAGAATGTAGTTTCGACCACCGACATAGCTTTTCTCTTTTTGGGTGATATAGCACTTTCAGGATTTTCGGCGTCCTCAGCTGAGATGTCTAGACTTTGAGCTCTTTCTAGAGTACCTGTGGAAGGCTTGCTAGCTTTGGCTCTTAGTTCGAATCTAGACAAATCACCAAGTGAAGCAGCTTTGCGTTCGTTTTCATCTAAGATGGATGTATCATCTGATACAGAATGCACTGTATCGTTGATTGGTGAACTGTGGATAGTAATGTCACTGTTGTTGAGCTCTATTGTTGTTGAGCCTTTGTCACTCTTGTCACTATGGTTCAATGACCTTATCGAATGAACATCTTGGTTTGAAGACATGTTAGACTTTGAATCTTCAAAGAAGTTGTTGAGGGAATCACTTTCACGCCTGAAAGGTTTAGTGACAATATCGTAAATGTCATCTTGACTGAAATTGATAGACTCTTCTAGACGGGTAGACGTGTGGCTCTTGGTTTTGTTCACCTTTGGTGTTGAGGTATTAATTTGTGACGCGTTGGAAGACCTGGTTGATACAAGGGAGTCGTGTAACAGACTCGAATAATGCTTCTCATTGCTCAAGAAATCGTTCACATTTTTTAATTGCTCCAGAATGCTGTCGTCAGTTTTGTTTTTCTCATGGTCTGGAGGGGAAGGAGCTTTGCCTTTGGATTTCTTCGGTTTCGGCGCTTCTTCCTTCTTATGTTCCACCTTTTCTTTCTCATAAATTAATTCAGTGGAACTCTTTCTGTTAGTCCTAGCTGCTTTAGCCGCATCTATCATGTGCTGTGGTAACTCTTGAGGTATTCCGTTCTCGTCTCTTCTGATTCCACTAGAGTTGAGGTCGTTTCTAGCGAAAGTCGTTACTGCAGAAGCCTCTGATGTTCTGGAAGTTTCTAGATTAGTGATAGTTGTATCAGATTCATTAGTCTTGTTCCTAGCATTGGGTATGGGAGGAGCCATTTTTTCTCTGCGTTTAGCGACAACAGGTTTCTTCTGTTCCGTTTCGTTCTCATGTTTGATTTGTGTCATTGGTGCGGGACGCTGAGGTTCTGGTTTGTCGATCTCGTCAACGGATTTCTTCTCAACAGCGACACTTCCATTCTCTACTCCTTTGTGTTTAAGTACTCCATCATCAGGTACATTAGGAGGTAGGACTCTAATACCGAATTTCATGGCTCTTTTAGGATCATATTCTCTTTTCTGTACTTCTGATTGTTCTATGTGTGTCATGGAGGTAATACCATTCTCAGGTTGGATTATTTGAATGTCGGAGTCGGTGGAATGTCTGTTTTTGTTTCTCTCGGGTTTGTTGACAGCTGGTGGGATGTCAGAGAGTCTAGATTTATTAGCAAGCTTACTGTTCTTTTCGTTCTCCCGTTCTAGAGTAGTGTGTCCCTCTTTCTTCTCCTTCTTGTTTCTCTCCAGTGTTGTAGATGTGATGATCTTGTCTGATATCATCTTCTTGATGCCGCTCTTCGACTGTTTCGTTTCTAGAGTTGAGTTGTTCGAATTTGATGTGTTTGGTGACCTTGGCGGATGCAGGAGTTTTCCTTCCTTTTCAAGCTGGAACAAAAAGATAAATTATGTTATAGCATTTAAAGTAGTATGGTGACAATTAGAACATAGAATACATTTGATGCCACCCATATTCGTCCTAAATTTACAGCTACTAAACTGCGACTCGATGCGCCTGCGTGAAGATCATGGCAAACACTTTTAGAAAATACTCATTGTCTAACAGGACACTATGACGCTGTTGTTGATAATGATAAAACTAACATACAGTACCATTATAAAATTATAATTCAACCAGCTACTACCGCATATTTTTACCCGCTCTACTCGGCTCCTATTCATCATAGCGTTATGTTTTACAGCTTTGGGTGAGGGGACTAAAAATCCCCCCGTTCCTATTTCTGCACTTCGATCCGGAGCCCCGGCAACCTGTTAAGTCCTCCGCGGCTACGTATATGTTTTATAGCCTATAGCCTCGATAAATGCACTCTCAAAAAGAATAATTCAAATCGGACCAGTAGTTTCGGAGATTTTTTTTAAGGGAGGAAAATCATCGAATGACTGCTCCTGCCTGGGTGAGGCGGGAGGGAGTGTCAGACTCTTACTGACTAAAAACCACCCCGTTCCTTCTCCTGCACGTCGAGCCAGAGCCCCGGTTACCCGTTAGGTTCTCCGCGACAGTAGTTACTGAGATTAGCGCTTTTAGACTAACAAACAAACTGTTCAACTTTATATAATAAGTACCTACTTAAGATAAAGTAAATAATCGATTATTGATATTATGAAACAAAAACATTCTCACGGCGTATTGAATCACTGCGCTATAATTATTATTTATAGTAATATCGATGAACAGGTGAAATAAACATGATTTCACGTAGTAAAAGATGTTTGTCAACATTTATCAGGTGGTTGTTATGTGAATGCAGAGGAAATAGCAAGCATGCTTCGACACTACATACTTACATACATAAGAATTATGTATGTATCACCATTTCCTTTATGCAAATTAGTTTGACATTCCTGGTACCTACAAAGATTGCATAATAAAATGATTAACAGAATTATTGGATCATTCTTAGACATAGACCACAATGTGTGTCTATGCAACATAACATCACGCCTTTTATCCCTGAAGGCGTAAGCAACGGTGCACATTACGGCACTTAATGCCATTGTACAATGTAACAACACCCACTTTTCACTATTTTTCTAGTGTCTATTTGTCCTTACAAATTCTTCGATTTTTAAACCGATTTCAATTGAGTACTTGCCAACTATACTCGGAATTTTAATTCGATTCTAGATTTGACAATTTCAGTGTTGCAACGTTATTACAAGTACTAAATAGTGACGTTGCGAAATTATTCGATATGGAAATGCAATATTTCTGGATCGATTCTTCTCGTTTATAATTTTACTCTCGTAAACTAAGTGTATCAGGAAATTAAATATTTCTGAACCGATAATTTAGTTTTGACGATTAATTGACTTTTCTTTTATAATTGTGTGTGAAATAAATAAAAAAATGTAATCATGAAGGAACATTACAAATAAAAGAGATAGATGTATTATGGTAATAAGTTATTTTATAAATTGTCGCCGACATCGCTATCGCTATCCTGTCACTTTCTGTAACATTTATTATAAAACACACACACTGATTGTTTATCGATTTTTGTGTTCATCACTACACTATTATATGTGGTATCATTATTTCACAAAATGACAGTAGCTATTGTCAAATCTAGAATCTAATTAAAATTCTGACTATAGTCAAATATTCAATACTTTTTTTCGAACTGTCAAAAATGACAGTCTTCTATGAATTTTGCACGAGATTGTGTTTTGTGACGTCACGTTTTTTTAGCGTCGAACAGAGAACTTATGTCTTATAAATTCGGTGACATAATTCTAAAATTAAATTTGTCATAAAATCTATAAATGAAATTGTGATTACTTTTTTAATATTTCATTGTAGTGAACAGTTGAAACTATTTATTTTTGATTAAGGAAAGTACGTTAAACCTTTTTACTGTTGTAAAACGGTCAGCATTAGGCCATTATCTCGTCTGGTGGTAAGCGATGACGAATCTATGTCCATAACTACACTCGGGAGCACAAAAACGGTGCCACTAGCGTTGTTCCTCTTTCATCTATATTAATAAAAGTGTAATGTATGTATTTCCGTTCGTTAATCTCGCTTAAACTCGAGAAGGGCTGAACCGAATTGGCTAATTTTGGTCTTAAATTGTTCGTGGGAGTCCAGGGAAGGTTTAAAATGTCAGGAATTTTTTTTGAGGCAATATTAAGTTTGTCGAGTCAGTTAGTTTTTAGGTAAATATTTTCTGATACAAGTATTTTATTAATTGATAACGTATGTCATATAAAAAGCCATTTAGTTACCTTTAAAATGAAAGCATTTTGTTGAAAAAGGAACATATTTTTTTTAAGTTAAGGAGAGTTCGATAAAACGTAAAACATGCCAGTCGCTCTATGTTTGTTTTTGCCTCCAAGTGTATAATCGCAGCCGCGAAGGGCTTAACGGGTTACCGAGGCTCCGGCTCGAAGTGCAGGAGTAGGAACGGCGTGGTTTTTAGTCAGTAAAAGTCTGACACTCCCTCACCCGGGCAAGAGAAGTCATTGGATGAAGTGTAGAGGTAGAATCGCAAGCATTCTTTCTCATTCACCATCCAAATTGGCCCATGATTACACATAATCCCAACCCATAAACGTACACAGCGCAGTGTCAGTGTATCGACTATTGTTTAAATAACAAAAACAATAGACATCCACCACATTCCATAGACTACGTGGCTTGTATTCAAAACATACATTGTTATTTTGGAAAACATTATAGACGACAATGCGGTCAAACGATAAACTTCCTTAAAATGTACTTGCTAACGTTTAATTTGCATTGTTTGTTTACATTAACTTAGTTTTCTTGTTCAAGGTATAATAATATAAGGTTTGACTGTCAAAGAATTTGAAAATCTTACCTAGTTATTAGGTCTAAACGTAAGAAATTGCCGATTATTAAATTTAACTACCTAATTCACGGCTAAAATGAGTTTAGGTAAAGAACTAAAGACCATTTTTGGGATACGAATTTTTGGGATGTGAAACTTAAGCAATCATCGCCTCTTATGGACACACACAACACCGGAGGAATCACAGGTACATAATTGTCGGACTTATTGGATCACGCCTATCTCCCATGAACCAGATAGAGACTATAGAACGATAAGAGCTAAGATTCTTAATACGTCTTTCGCTTCAATAACATTCATCAGTCTTTTCATGCATGCTCATCGGTTAAGGGTGGGACTATATCCTAGGATATTATGATTAACAGATCCATTTTATCACTAAACCAACATTCTATTTAAACACAACTTGAAACTCATTACTTTTCTTTTTTTGCACGACTGGTCAAGTCAAATATTTTGCATGCTTACATAATGATAAATTTGCATACGTACTCAAATATTCGACATGTTTAATTCATGATTTGTTAAAAGATATGTATAGTGTACTATTAATGTGGTTTTATTGCCTTTGGCTGGCGTTTTATTGGTTATTAGCGCTATTATTAGTTCCTTGTGTACGTACAAAATGCTTTATATTACTTCTTACTTAATATTATAATTGTGACTTACTAAGATGTGAACGTTTGTGAGTCTGCGTTTGTGTGTGTACTTCTGTAACTCAATAACATCAAAACGGCTGAAGGAATCAGGATCAAATTTGGAATGAGGTCTCCAAATCCTAATCTGTGTCTTATATTTTAATTACATTTCCTGTCTCAGGTCTACTGGAAGAAATTCCAAAAGGAATAAGTAGTACCTTTGTACTCTTATTTTATGTATATGTGCTGTTTGTGTGTACATAAATTATTAAATAAATAAAATAAGTAAGGGTAGATTATGTTCGGGAATAACGCATAGGCTACTATACCCTACGGGAACGCAGGAGAAACCGCGGGCAGAAGAGAAGTTTAGTTCCACGAATATAAGCAGGGAAGTACATATTGATGAATCAGCTATTTTGAGCTAGCTAGCGAGCTTTTGTAAAATTTGCTGTAATTTCCTTACACTGGGTTTATTTACTTCAAGCTGATATTACAAAGAGGACCGCGGGTAAAATACACCCAGCTCCGATACAACTCAGATTGAAAGATATAATTCACTGTGGCAAAGCGCTTTATATCCTGTCCCGAGGTTTTCTATTTATTAACATATGTTTATTGACTTTTCGCGCGTAATGTCAAAGTTATGCAATGAAACCTCTTTTATATTCAGTGTTGCCATAATGACGAAGACAGGAAATATTTTTGAAGTTATTAATTTTATAGTCTGTGCACGTCTCCGATAAAAAGTCTACATTCGAACTTATTGTTATTCAACTGTATTTTTTAACCTATTATAGGGAAGATGACTAATTTGTTTATCTTGCTAATAAAAAATATGAAAGTCTTATTTTTTACGGAATCAAAAATGTTTGACTTTATGTAAATTTAAATTTGATCACCACGATTGACTTGCAGGTTAAAACATTCAGGTTTATCAGAGAGCACTGCTGTTCGATCTGCGTCAAATTTGTAGTCCCTAGGAGAAGGAACGGGGTGGTTTTTAATCAGTAAGAGTCTGATATTCCTCCCGCCTCACCCATGCGAAGTTACTCGATGATTTTCCCCGCTTAAAAAAAACTCTCACAATACGGCATTTAATATTATCCAATGAACTAAATAAGATGCTTTATAACACGTAATATTCAATCATCAACAGAACTTTCACCTCCAAAAGAACTGAAGTTAAAATATAATAATATCCGTGTTTTAACACTTTTTATAATAAACAAAACAAAATTATATAAATCGTAATTAAACAATAGTGCATGAAAGAAAATCAATCGAGCGCGGCAAAGAAAGTATCTTGTTAAAGAAAATTTATGGGAGCCGTGGGAAAGTACGGTGCTAGGAAAGTTCCAAGCCGTGATGTAGTAGCTCTTAATGCCGGCGCTTTCCACTACACCTGTCGATCGCATTGCAAATACAGTGACAGAAAGCCAGCACAATTATCTAGGTTAGTTGTTGTATGTAATCAATGGTATTTAGATATATACTATGGATAGTATACATGTGCATTGATGAGATCTTGGAGATACGCTAAGTAATTTTTGCTAGTTACGCTATTATTATTGTATTTGTAGGTGTCTGCAGCTGTAGCCAAATGCCATTTAGCGCTTGTCTACATGTAGAATAGAAAACCAAATTATATGGAATTGACGTCAATGACACTAGTCAGTGTCATCCCTATACATTTTGATTTCTACTCTCTTTGTAGACAAGCGCTAAGTGGCGTTGGGCTAAAGGCCCAGGAATGAATGGGGCCGTCGATAGAGGGCGCCCTAGACGGACATATACTGACCAGATTGACGATATATTAAAGAAGGGCCAAATTAAAAGTACCCTTAACCGACGAGCATGCATGAAAAGATTGATGACTGTTGATGAAACGAAAGAGGTATGTAGGAATCGTAGTAGTTGGCGTTCTATAGTCTCTACCTACGATGGGAGACAGGCGTGAAATTATGTATGTATATTGTAGGTATCACGGTTACCATGTTATCAGGCAAGGGACAGTATGTAAGTCAAAATTATTTTTAGTTTTTCACGAGGTATTGTACTGTTTCTAACGAGTGGAAGAGCCATGCTTCGGCACGAACGGGGCAAATCACAGTAAACTAGAGTGAAATAACGTTGGTTTTTGCGGTGTAAGGCAGATTTCTGAAGGCCTAATCCCCCCCCCCTTACCTCCAAAGCCCCAAACAGCAACACTTGTGAGTGTTTTTTTTTATGTTAATAAAATGTTGCCTACACTAGGATTCTCCTGTGTCGTGGGTGCGTTTACAAACATACAAGTTCACGTATGATACCCAGACCTGGAACAATCTGCGGATCACAGAGAACAGTTGAGAGAGTTGATCCGTGTGCGGGAATCGATCCTGCGACACGTTGCGCGGCAGCCAGTTGCCCAGCCACCAAGCCAACCGTGCAGTCTATTTCTGATGTTCCTTTTTTATATTTATTAGGTTGACGTTTAGCCACCACCCAATCATTTTGCTTACCATCAGGTAAATCTGTCTGCTCGACAATATCATCAACTCACCGTGCTAACATCGCCCATGGACCCTGCTCTCTTCAGCAGCGGATGATGGACCGCCCTCCCCGCGCCGCTGGACCGCCCGCCCTCAACCACCTCCAGTTCCACAGGGTATGGAGACGCCAGAGACAGGATAGATACAGCGTCCTCTAGCGGCGTGCCCGTGAACTCGATCTTTATGCTCTTGATTTTGTCTCCTGGAATTTTAAGATGGAAATTCATTAGTACATAGAAGATTGACTTTTAGAGTACAAGTTTTGAAGAACCCATTTATCCCCCCCCAAGCGGTCACCGGTGACCGCTCCCCACTAACTACATTATAGACCTTATTACCGATGTTTAGAGACTACTTTTGTATGAACAAATTTAGGGAATGATATTATACCTATATCTTTAGTAATAACTAATCTAGTATGTATTGCAAAAACTCATGGAATAAGCGAAAGGTCACGATGCAAATTTTTCATTATTTTTATTTTTTAGTAGTAATTGTTTAGTTATATTAAATAAACTATGTATCTATTTTGTATGAAACTTATAAATGTTACAATTCTACCTCTAGTAAAGAAATCTACACATAAAAAAGTTTTTCAATAAGTTTCTTCAAAAACTCTTTTATGTATCTAGAGGTATATATACATAGTTATGTATCTATACATTTTGTATGCAGATTATTATAACTGTCACAATACTATTTCTAGTACTTAAATGTCCTCGGATATTTAAAGTTATTTCGTAAACCACCTAGTAAATTTTTCTGTATTTATTATATAATATGTATGTATTCTGTTGGTGGCCTGGAGGTTTAAGACGCTCGCTTCTCATGCATGAGGGTGCGGGTTCGAAACCTACCAACGGCAAGTACCAATGTGACTTTTTCCGAGTTATATGTACTTTCTAAGATTATTTAGACACCACTGACAAACGGTGAAGGAAAAACATCGCGAGGAAACCTGGACTTATAATTTCTAATTATAAGTTTGAAATCGCCAACCCGCATTGAGCAAGCGTGGTGATTAACGCTCTAACCTTCTCCGTGTGAGAAGAGGCTTTGCTCAGCAGTGGGCATTTATAGGCTGTTGATGATGATGATGATGTATGTATTCTAATGGCAACTCGTGGACAGCGTTGTGGATAGCATTATTGCCCAAAATGTATCTTGTGTAAACTATGTAGTTAGTAAGACTTTATAATGTAACCGTTTACTGTTCTTCTTATTAAAAAATTTTTATTTATTTCTCCTTTCGCAGGGCTGCAGGAAGAAATCCCATAAGGGATATGCAGTACCTATGTACCTCTGTTTTGTTATAATATATATTTTTTCTGTGTATTGTCTGTACATGAACAAATAAATAAATAAATAAAAAAATAAAAACAACAAGACAAGTCTGGGAGAGCCATGCTTCGGCACGAATGAGCCGGCTTGACCGGAGTACAATACAGAAAAGAAAAGGTCTTACAGAAAACCGATGTGAAACAACGCTTCCGTTATGTTTCTTCGTATGAGTGAGGTTACCAGAGGCCCAATTACCCCTCCCTCCCTCTTCAATCTCTGAATCCCCAACAATCTTCAAATTCCTAATCTCCAAAAGGCCGGCCACGCACTTGTAACGCCTCTGGTGTCCACGGGCGACGATTGCTTACCATCAGGTAACCCGTATGCTCGTTTACCGACTTATCCCATAAAAAACACATCTACATTCTCACTTTTAGATATCACGTGGTGCGATCTTCAACAGTGCACAACGTATTCTCACTTTTACCCGAGTGCAATAAGGATTAAAATACGAACCTTTATCCATAACACAATTAAAAAACGAATAACGCAAGTGAAAGACAATATAGAAGCACTTTTTAACATTGACCATGTACTTGAGACCGAGGAGGTAAAACAACTGAATAACGCGCCATACTCCTTAAAATCTGGCACGAAGCCAGACATACTCGAATGATTAGTAGGTACTATTTATGAAATCTAGATTTAGTACGAATGATTGAAAGCTGTTGTAACTGGGTAAAGACTGATAATTGTTTTTTTTTAGTCGTATCTCATTAGATAAAGCGAGATGCAATATTGGGCAACTGTGTTATGTACGACTGCCTCGTTGACCGAGTAGTCGCAAGTGGGACTGCCGGGCAAGGTCTCAAGGGGTTCGATTCCCGGGTCGGGCAAAATATAACTTTGGTTTTTAATAAAAATTCTCCGTTGTAGCACGGAGTCAGGAATTGTGCCCGGTATATGGCAATAGGTTCACCCCCTATTACATGGGACGCATAACATAAATAGTGAAATGTGGGTGTTACATTGTAGTCGCATTAGGTGCCGTAATGTACACCTCTGCCTACTCCTTCGAGGATAAAAGACGTAATGTTATGTTGTTATGTTATGTACGAGTCGCATATGAGTTGTAGATGTGTCTATAGTCATTCATACTCTGTATTTTTTATACTATAAATCTCGTCAGATATTAAATTAATATGCATTACGTTACTATGAGACCCTAGCGTGGTTTGAAACTAGTTGAGATACCTCGTTAAATAGTAACGTGAGTTAGCTGTAATACATAAATAGTACACTATAGGTATCTATTATTAAATATCAATCATGCAATGTATTCAATCTTTAGGAATCAAACCTGCAAAGCATAATGCATTCAGCCAATCAACTACTGCACTACAACAAAAAGGTGACACATTGGCATTATAAAAAAAAGTATTTTGTCTATGAAAGTCGCCAGTGTCTGCCAACCTAACAAATGTCAAAGTTAATGGTAGTCTGTGACATTAGGGGAAGGTTCGTCACCTCCCTAGTAAATGTCCAAAATAATTGCTTTTTTTTATGTAAGTTTCGGTTGTGATAACCATAACGGCCATTGGGCCTAGGTCATTGGAAGAGGCCTATGTTCAGCAGGTTTTTTTTAAACCGTGCCCCACACTAGGATTTCCTCCTGTGTTGTGGTTGCATTTACAAACATACAAGTTCACATACACATGACACCCAGACCCGAAACAAAAATTTGTGGATCACACAAAGTGTTATTCCGTGCGGGAATCAACCCGCGACACGTTGCACGGCAGTCAGTTGACCAGCCACCGCACCAACCGTACAGTCTTGAAGGTCTTCTGGCTGATATGATGAATAATCAACTCCAATCGCAAGCATATTTAAGGTTCATAATACTTTACCTCATGCCTGTCAGTTTTATTGACAAGGTAAGGATGATATATCAAAGCGCACAATACATTACCTGGTTGTAACTGTGCGGCGGCCGCTGGTCCGCTTCTCAGCACGGAATGGACATGCACTCCATCCCTCGCACCGCCTCCACATCGGAAACCTAAACCAGTGAAATCTCGGGCCCATAGCTTCACGCGACGAATACGAGCTCGCTGTGGACAAGGAACGGAGAATTAGACTTTAAATCCTAGGCACTAAGATACATTCATTTCTTAACTCTTTCCGCAGGTGTTGTACTTATAAGAATCAGCCAAGGGACTACACATTTGACTGAGATTCGCCAGCAGCGCTCTCTAATAATCCGAAACTTTTCAAACTTAAGTGTGGGAGAGCCATGCTTCGACACAAATGCGCCGGCTCGAGCAGAATGATACCACGGCCTCACAGAAAACTGACGTGAAGCAACGCTTACGTTGTGTTTCGAGGTGTAAATGAGGTTACCGGAGGCCCAATTAATCCCCCCCTTCCCTTCCCCAATAATCCTCAAACTCCTAATCCGGAAAGGCCGGTAAGACACTTGTAACGCCTCTAGTGTTTTAGGTGTCCATGGGCGACGCCGATTGTTTACCATACTCCGTGATCCAATGGTGATCAGTCTGCTCGTTTACCGGTTTATCCCATAAAAAAACTCTGGTCTTAAACTCGCCTACCATGCGATGGCATTATGGCAAACCTCTCTCATATATAAGAAACCCATAACGCAGCAGTCGACTGCCCGTTGGCTATGAAGACGACTAGTTATTACCTCAATATTTGTACAGGTTCAGAACTCGACAAAAATCTTCTAAACGTTAACAAATCTGCAGGTGAAAAATTAATATTTCATAAATCCATCTACATCACAAACATCGTTACCACTATCACAACAGCACTCAAATACCCTTTTTAGTGCGATTTTCCATCCTGACAAAAAGGACTCTTATATTGAGTAAAATCCATCCCGGTACAGTTCCTGGCCAGGTACATAGCAAGCCATACCCCTGGACAACACATAAATACATGGCATGAATACCACCGCAGTTTTTTATACCAGTCCCTATTCAGTGCAGAAATATTACAGCTATCCTTCGAAGGTATATCAATGCTCGATTCAATGCAAATGTTATAGTCTTGTACACTTATGTGCTTCGTACAGTGCATTCATAAAAACTTGATAGGCATCAATTCATAATGGTTAGAATTCATATGGGATAGGGCAAACAAGCAGGATCACCTGATGGTAAGCGATCAGCACCGTTCATAAACACCCGCAACACAAGAGGAGTTACAAATTCTTTGCCGGTGCCTTATGCGGCATGATGAGACTTCTATCACTCACTTTCGATGTCGACATGACATAAATAAGATAGCTATGAAATTGTAGAAGACGCATTTGAAAACACTGTTCCAAAAAGGGTAAATTGATTTTCGTGAAAAGTTGGTCCGGGAGTATGAGAATTGAATTTGTAGTATAACATGGAATGAAGGTATCATTCCAAGTTATACTTCTTTTTAAAAATAAGACCACCAACCTAAATAAAGCGGATCCTATCTAATTCGAATTTTATCTAATTATATCACATAGTAAATTCGTAGATTCTTAAGGGACCGACCAAGGTTACAATGCTATTGTAATTTAGCCAAGCAAAGTTATAGTAGATTTTTATCTTATATTTTACAAAAAAATGCTTAAGACAATTATTGATGATTTAACCCGCCATGATTACTTGACGGTCAAGTCAACGTTGACGTCATGTTAGGGTGACATCATCAGGCAAGAAGCTGGTGCTGTGCATCCGTTTGGTGTTGCCATTATCCTAACAGGTAAAATGTTTATATTATCCTCCTGATTGCTTTAGTCGATAGGTAGACATGTACTTCTGTTATTTTTTCTATGAAGTTATCAAAGACAAAGACAAAGACAAAGACAAAGATTATTTATTTGCAAAAACACGTGTTAAATAATAATACATCATAAATGCACATTATAAGTTGTACAGATGAGCAGTGAGCATAGTATCAACATGTTTGACCATTTCTGGTGTACAAATGTGGAATATAATATTAAATCTAATTATAACAGTTATTAAACTTTTAAATTGTAACATTCCTATAAGAGACTCAAACCTCCTGACCAGGGACAACAAAGAAAAAATTACAAACATTTGTCATTTACAAAGTCATGAACACTATAATAGCATTTATTAACTAGTAGTTTTTTCAACGCTTGTTTGAATAAGTTTAAATTTAATTTAATAATTTCTTTAGGAATTTTGTTATAAATTATGGGAGCCATACATATCACGCTTTTATGCATTAGTGCTGTTTTAGATGGGTGAATACATAGTCGATTGTTGTCACGTCGATTTCGTTTTACTTTATCAGCCAGAGTGGGAAATAAGTGAGAGTTGCTTCTAACAAACAGTGCTACTTCTAAGATGTAGAGTGATGGTACTGTCAGCATTTTATGCGTTATAAATAATGGCCTACAACTCTCCGAACTCTGTTTACGGAACATGGCTCTTACGCACCGCTTTTGCAATTTAAATATGATGCCCTTGTTTGTCGAGTTACCCCAAAAAATTATACCATATCTCAGAGCAGACTCGACAAGACCGTGATATGCTGAAAGCAATGCCTCGATGTTAATTATTGGACCTAGGCTATACAGCACATACGATAAACTACTAATTTTTTTACTTAATGCGGTTATGTGCTCTTTCCAATTTAATTTGCTATCAATCGTTAAAACAAGAAATTTCGCATCAGTTACTTCTTGCACATTATAATTGTCGTGAGTTAAAATTACATTCAGTGGATTACATAATCTTTGTCCAAAATGCATTATACTAGTTTTCGTCAAATCCTAATCGATTTTCTATAAGCAAGCAATGCTTTAACGACAAACTATTTTTTTTTGTTATATAACGTTGCCCCACAATAGGATTCTCTCCTGTGTCGTGGGTGAGTTTACAAACATACAAGTTCACATACACAATGACACCCAGACCCGGAACAACAGTTTGTGGATCATACAAAGAGTTGTTCCGTGCGTGAATCGAAATAGAGACACGTTGCGCGGCGACCGGTTGCCCAGCCACCGCGCCAACCGTACAGTCAAAATTAAACACCCATAGATAAAATCGTCGCCGCGACCGCGCACGCTGCTTATGAGGAAGAACCCTTCTGTGGTTCGAAACTAGTAGAGCTTTTCTCAGTATATTCACGTGAGTAACCAGTGATTTTAGTTAATTTAGTATGTCTCACGATAGTTATTATAAAAAAGTAATACATTTTTTGTAAGCATAACAAACTATATTAAATAATAAAACATGATTTAACGCTTGACACTTTAGAAACCACAATTGAAAGATACCTCACATATTACTATCAATGTTATGAACACTTCAAACAATACATAACTTGTAATTATCATCTATTTATACTTTACTTGGCTGACATACTCTTGCTATAATAATATAAGTATTTATTATCGACTACTACTAATAATACACGTACTTTATTTATTCTAGTAATGAATGGTTAATAGTCGTTTCTATTTTTTAAAGAGTCTATGTCGCGCTGCCTAATCCCAAAGCAGTCACCGGTGACCACTCTCCATTTACTCCATTATATACCTTATTTCCGATGTTCAGAGACTACTTTTGTATAAAGTATGTTGTGGACTGTTCATAGTCGTAGATTAAGAAGACAGGAAGACGACTATACCAGTTATTATTCTATACCACCTGTTAATTGTAATTAAAATAAACTCGTACTTGACTATTGTTGTGGCAATTATGATGATAATTCGTAATGTACGTAATCAATTAACTAGCTCGATTAACCCTGCATATGCAATTAAAAAATCACATCCAGTAATTAAAATTACAAAATTACTTAATAAAAAATCTTGACCGACCCATAAAATTACCCCCAAATATAGCAATATCCGACCATATGGCAATACTAAGCAGGATTAGAGAGGTAACCTTGCGACAACCTTGGGGCTGCCACCATTAAAATAAAATACTCCCATTAAACTTGAGCATAGACAAACACCGATGTGTCATGGCTGACAGATTTGAATATTGTTTGTGTGAAAAAATAAATGAAAAATTGTTCGCAACTGTAAGAAATAAAATAGATGAATGATCGTCACGTTGTTGTAGACTGTATGACTATGCCATGTATTTTTTTTCGGAACTAATTGTACCGCCAGATATTATATTGGATCAAGTAGTACAAGTTTTCAAGTTTTCAAGACAATTCATTTACAACAAAAACTAGACTTTAAAACAAAGCTTGATTTTCAAGAAAAACGTAGTCGATCCTTCATAAATCTTACTATTAATATTATAAATGTAAAATTAATATTATAAATGTAATTTTAATATTATAAATGAAAAATTAGTATTAGGTATAAATGTAAAATTAATATTATAAATGTTAAATTAATATCATAAATGTAAAAGTGTGTGTGTATGTGTATTGTGTATGTTTGTACTCAATCATGTCATAATGGCTGAAGGGGTCGCGGGGAAATTTGGAACAGATGTCGAATATAGTCAGGAACTCAGGAATAACACATAGGTTTTTTTATCTTGCATGACCGCAGGTGAAACTGCTGACGAAAGCTAGTATTTCTTATTTCAAACATGTGAAATATATCAATCTCAAAGCCAGACGTTTTGTTCATTGATATAACACAGTAATATCATAAAATCTCAACATCTATGATCATGACATTGAATCATTCTCGAATATTCTTATCTTATTATTTCGTTTGCAATCTTGCTATGATTGCGTTGCAAAGATTTCTCGATAGCCGTAAACAAATAGTGTTGTAGATGTCATCAGATGTGTAAATATTGTTAATAGTGAATCAATAAGATTTTAAACGTCACTATAATTGTTATCGTCATCTATTGCCAAAGAGTTCAATACTGTATTACGAGTGTCCTCTACATAAGGCTCCCCTTTGACCCTTCGCCAGGGAGAGGTTTGTCATAATCTCCCCAGGAAAGTTTAACCCAGTATATAAAGGGTAGAATTATCAGAGAGCGCTGCTGCCCAGTCTCTGTGTAGAAACACTCCCGCGCGATTTCACCCGCTCTGTGTTCGCCTTCCTCGATAAATCGCCTATCCAACATAATAAAAATGTTTAAATTCGAACCACTAATTCCTTAGATAATCGCGTTTAAACAAACAAATAAAATCACCAGCTTAATATAACGAAAGAAAGGTATAAGATACTTGCGTCAAGAATAGATGTAGGAAAAGTAAAAGTACACAAAAGGAAAATCCTACCTTATACAATGAATAACTCAGCAGGTAAATCTTAATAATAAAAAGATAAAATGAAACGACGCGACGCTTGAAAGTGACAAGTAACGACTAACTGTGTTTAAATTATATCAGAAAAATAATATAGAAAAGATTATAACCCGCTTACACATCTTATCAATAGAAGGCAGTGCATATGTATTATTTATTTTGATGCATTACAATAATAGAATTACAGGCGATAATTGTATTTTAATTACCGCAGTAATATTCCACGGTAAACCATCTATTCTGGCCAGCTAATCTTAGTTTATAGCTTATTTAATCTAGAGATATAGCTATTCAGGTTAATTGACGTCATCCTCATTGCCTCATTTAATTTTAAAACTATTAAAGTAAGTCGGTTTTCAGGTAATCTGTTCGTTTATTTAGTATTATAATGCAAACGAGTGGTCGAATCATCTGATGGTAAGCAAACGGCACCGTCTTTAGACATTCACAACACCACATGTATTATAAGTGTTTAACCGGCGTTTTAAAAAGGAAATTCTTTTCTTTTACCTCAATTAACCCCTTCCCCAATCTCCCCACTCCTCGAATCCCCAACAATTCTTAAATTCCTAAACTCCAAAAGGCCGATAACGCACTTATAACGCCTCTGGCGTTTCGGGTGTCCATGGGTGGCGCCAATTGCTTACCATCAGGTGATCCGTCTGCTCATTTACTGGCTTATCCCATAAGTAATCTTTCCTAAGTGTATCATGAAGACCAAGACTATCATACGCTGGTACAAGTTCATTCACATTGTATAGCAAATCCAGACTTAGACCGATTTGTAAGTCGCATTGGAATGCAGATCGAAATTACACCAACAGGGTTGACGCTATTTGCTAGATTATTGACTGAGTAAGTAGACGTTGTTAAGCGATATTCGCCTAGTTTAAAACAGTAGATTTTGTTGCTTTACGTATGGTGAAGGGAAACACCGTAAGGAAACCTATAATTTCTAATTATAAGTTTAAAATTGCCAATGCGTCTTGAGCAAGCGTGATGGTAAATGCTCATTCCTTCTCCAAGAAGACGGCTTAGCTCAACAGCGACACTGCTAATGATAATGCCTTGAATTTGATTATGGTTTAGAAGGGTTTTAAAAAGATGAAAATAATTTTTATATACTCCATGAAGATTAATAGTTTCTATATTATAATTTCTAAACTAATAAATTCAAAACATATTGATGATGAAATAAGACAGCAAAACACTTCAGTCGGTTATTAAAATTGTCTTCAAAAACCGTTCATTAACAGCATAATACACAAATTATTCATTGCATAATTATAAACAGTAATTTAGTTATAACTCTTAAACATTATCTATTTACGCTTTCTAGTTTGCAGTAAAGCAAATGTTTCTAAGCATTTCTCTATCAGTTTTGGTAAGTCAATGACTGTGTGATTGGATTTTTTGGGTGGACAAACCCGTCACACCCTCCCCTTTTTATGGTTTTATTTTAAGGGGGAATATCATCGAAGGACTTCTCCCGGTTGGGTAAGGAAGGAGGAAATGTTAAGATTCATATTGACTAAAAACCACCCCGTTCCTACTTCTACACTTCGAGCGAGAGCCCCGGCAACCTTTTAAGTTCTCCGCGGCTCCGTATCGGCATCAGCCCTATAGGACCCCATCTGTGGATTTCTGATGGCTCCTTGAGGCGCATGCGGAACGCGACGCGCCGTACGCTCGGGTCTGGTTCTGGTCGGGCGGCGGGTCACCAGTGCTTTTTATGGTCTAGGACGGCAATCATGCAGACGGATCACCTGATGGAAAGGAATTAGTGCAGTCCGTAACACTAAAAGAGATACACGTTTTGGAGGTTAGAAAATCGAACATTGGGGATTAACCTCACTTACCCGCCGAAACACAAGGCAGGCGTTGTTTATCATCGGTTCTCTATGAGGTTGTGGTATCACTCCGGGCGAGCCGAGTCCCATTCGTGTCCAAACATAGCTCTCCTACATTTAATATAGTGTGCGTACTAGCATCTGCAAGCGGCTTTGCCCGCGTTCCCGTAGGATAAAAAGTAGCTTGTGTTATTCCAGACCATGATTGACTTCTTTCTCAAATTTAATCCAGATCCCTTCAGCATTTTTTGACGTGATAGGGTACCAAACATATACATATACATATAAACTTCTGCATAAGTGTGAACCCTAGCATACCTCTAGATGTTCGAACACGTAATAATACCGCTAAGAATGACAGGGGACTGTCGTGAGCATATAATTTGAAAGTTTACTCGAAAGCTGCGCGTACGCATACTTGTCGTTGAAACTCTATTTGAGGGTTATTTATGTTAATCTGTTTTATAGGCCGCGTGACCAAAAGCGTGACTTCCCAGCAATGGGTCTTAGGTTCAATTCTTGAATGAGATAAATATATAAATAAATAAACCACGCCTGTTTACCAAACTAAAGAAGAAGGAATAGGTTTTATAGCACTATCATTTTTTTGTAACATAACATGACATCACGCCTTTTATTCCCGAAGGGGTAGGCAGAGGTGCACACAGAAGTAACACCCACTTTACACTATTTTATGTTATGAGTCCCATGTAATAGGGGGTGAGCCTATTGCCATATACCGGGCACAGTTCCAGACTCCGTGCTACCACTGAGAAAAACCCAGTAATACTTTGCCCGACCCGGGAATCGAACCCGAGAACCCTTGCCCGGTAGTCTCTCTTGCGACCACTCGGCCAATGAGGCAGTCTGTTTAACAGAAAATTCCACAATCAATTCAAAGTCCATAGAAATTAACAAACGTTGTCGGAAGAATTATTCGCACTTAAACGTGCCTAAAGAAACAAAACGAGTGAAGTATGAAATCGTAAATTCACGTATCCATGCAAGATGGACGTAGCGAAAGCGTTTCTCTTTCTACAACGAGCTGAATCAACAGACTTTTACGTAAGATGCTTCCTCGAGAGTCGAGAGCCATGTGAAGTGTAATGTCAAATAGGTTCATAAGTTTCATAACCATGCAATATTAGCGTCACGCAAGATGCAATATACCACTAGAAAAAAAGAAAGAAAAAACATTTATTCGGCAATAGACACGCACACAGATACAAAAAAAATACAAAATTAAAAAGAAAAGGGCAAATGAATACACATATTTATGTACATAGATATAGAGAAAAAAACAAAGAAACGACAGAGTATAACAACTGTGACAATACAATAATAATAATAAGCAATTAAAACTTAATAAAAACAAGATATAAATAAATAAATAACGTTTAACGGTGCGTTCCCTTGCCAAAAGGGCCTCCATCTCAGCATTAAGTTGAGCGTACATGCCCAACGCTGATTTTCAATATGGCAATAGAATCTTACCTACTTCTAACTAATAACATAACATAACATCACGCCTTTTATCCCCGAAGGGGTAAGCCGAGGTGCACATTATTCCACTGTACAACGTAACACCCACTTTTCACTATTTATGTTATGAGTCCCACGTAATAGGGGGTGAGCCTATTGCCATATACCGCGCACAATTCCAGAATCCGTGCTACTACTGAGATTTTTTTTTAAAACCCAGTGATACTTTGCCCGACCCGGGAATTGAACCCGAGATCCCTTACCCGGCCAGTCGCACTTGCGACCACTCGGCCAACGAAGCAGTTGTTCTAACTAAAATCACTACATAGTATAGAGCAAAGTCGCTTTCTCTGTCCCTATGTGCCTATGTATGCTTAAATCTTTGAAACTACGCAACGGATTTTGATGCGTTTTTTTTAATAGATAGAGTGATTCAAGAGGAAGGTTTATATGTAGAGGTATAATACATGCATATTGCACCCGTGCGAAGCCGGGGCGGGTCGCTAGTAATATTATAAATGCAAAAGTTTGTGAGACTGTATGTTTGTCATTTGTATTATTTATCACGTCAAAACGGCTGAAGGGATCGGTAAAGAATTTGAGACGGGAGTAGATTATGTTCTGGACTTCTGAAGTAACATTCACATATCGGCTGCTCTTTATCCCCCGGAAACATGGACGAAGCCGGCATCAGAAGCTAGTCTATTTTAAATTGAAATAAAAATCTTAGTTAATATTTCCATAGACTCCACCACAGAAATATTAAAACTTTTATTATTGCTGTGGACTCAAGTATAGAACGTCGCATAGATAATATAAACCAATCGAAGGGGCAGAAATAGCCAGCCAATAGAAATGAACTGGACGTACCTTCGACCATAGAGATAATGAAATGGTCTATAAACGTCTGCGTATCTCTAATCCGGTTATTTGTTAGCCTGCGCCATACTTGTGATCCTCATGGACTTGGCATATTATAGTGGACTTTTAAATGGTGATCTTATGGAAGGGTGGATAAGTGTTTTAAAGCTATGACGTGTAAAATAACATGGTATTACAATGCGGTGTGTTTCGCCATCCGATATGTTGCGGACACAAAAACGTTTTCCTTCATATGTTAAATTCACTTCGGTATGCGAGCTACTGTATTCATTGGTATAGGTTTTTCTTTAGAAACCAAAACGTTTCCAGCAAATCTATAATCATATATAAAGCTGAAGAGTTTGTCTGTTTGTTGGTTCATTTGAATCTCCAGAACTATTGCGATTTGAATACTATTTTTGTGTTGGATAGTGTATTTATTGAGGAAACCGTTAAGGCTATAAAAAACATCACACTGCAATAAACACTACGAACTGAGCAGAGCAGGTGAAACCGTGCGGGAATGGCAAGTATCACTACTACGGGCTGATGCTGCAAATCAGCGACGTGGACTCGAGCCTTCTTGCTCGGGCCATAGTAGTTAAGCTGAGCTTTGGCCTTTTGCGCTGCGACGCACCATGGGCTTTTTGTGTGTACCACCAAGACCACTAAGCAAAACCTATCTATACTAATATTATAAAGCTGAGAGTGAACGAACAAACAAAAAAACATTTGTTTGTTCGTTTGAACGCGCTAATCTCCGAAACTACTGGTCCGATTTGAAAAATTCTTTCTGTGTGGGATAGTTATTTATCGAGGAAGGCTATAGGCTATAAAATATCACGCTACGATTAATAGGCGCCGAGCAGAGCGAGTCAAACCGCGCGGAAGTAGCTAGTATAAATATAAGATTCCGCACGTAATTTCACCCGTATAGAGTTCAAAATCGTATTATAACCAACTTCCCCGAAATTAGTCTTACCTGTAAATGTGAATCATCCTTGCTATGTTCAGGCTTGGTGAACTCCACATGTAGGCCTTGGTGCTTGCCACTGAGAGGCAGGGTTGGTGCTTCGTGCTGCCACGCAGTCCTCTCGTCCTGGCGGAACCCAGGGTTATCAAACGCGAACTCATCTTTCACAGACTCTGGGTCTGTTGAGAAGACTAGATGCTTTCCTGTGGACAAAAATGGTACTGTTTAGGAAATTTAATCATTATTTTTTTCTATTGTTATTCTATTGACAAAGAGGGATTGATTGATTCGTGATATTTATGCTTTAGCTGGTCAAGAGCCAAGCGAACACCGGTGGTCGCTCTGCACTAGTGAGTGCAATGGCATTACAGAGCTTATTTACGATGTTTAGAGACTATGTTTTTGTATGAACAAACCTTGTGAATTTTTCATAATTGGACATTAATAAGTTAGTGAAGGACTGGAATATGTTGAAGCTTGTCACCAAACACGAACACAAAGTTATTTACCTCTATTATGTGGATAAGAAAATTGAGGTTGATAATGTTGGTTCAATACAGACCCAGTAACTATTCTTATACTAAACTAAAATTTTAACGAAGCCATATCTTCATATTTAAACCGACGAATGGTACGATCTCCGGCCACCGTAAGCGCGACGGACGGACGGCGACGGCATAGGTGGCTCGCCGCCCGACCAGAACCAGAACCGAGCGTACGGCGCGTTGCGTTCCGCGCGGGCCTCAAAGAGCCATCAGACCATCACGTATGGGGCCCAAGAGGGCCGATACGGAGCCGCGGAGAACCTAACGGGTTACCGGGGCTCCGGCTCGAAGTGCAGGAGTAGGAACTGGGTGGTTTTAGTCAGTAAGAGTCTGACACTCCCTCCCGCCTCACCCAGGCGGGAGAGTCAAAAGATGATTTTCCCCCTTAAAAAAATCTCAAAAGTCTCTGTAATGTATCAATCTTTATTTTCTTGCCTACATACAAATAACTTGGATGAGAGTAGATACATAGTATCTTGCGGTTGTGGTCAAGTAAATTATACGTTCTGGTAATTTGTTAACTAGCATGCGTCGGTAGTTCGGTATAACCAGTTACCACAATTTCGAAACAACGGTATAATATGTATAGATAGCGTATAAAATGTAGGTAATATAGTGGGTTTCCAACCAAATATGAAGAGCAAAGCATTACATCTGGTCGAATAATAAGATTGACATTGTTACCAGTTTTAAAACATCTGTTTAGATTTTCTGATGCACAACTACAATATTTTGATAAGCGTTTAACTGTTAATTTTGATTGGTCTTTATTGTAGTTTATTTTCTTGTTTTATCGTATGGTGGAGGCTGAGGAAGATACATATGTATGTCACCAGCCAGCATCATCCCAATGTGTTGTAAGAGCCGACTTGCCAGGTACCTCGCCACCGACCAATGTCAAAAGCGTCTAAGAAAGTTAAAATTACACATTTGATAGAGCCCGGCAGCAGCGTTCAGGTAAATCAGAAACTCAAACTGTAAAATCTAGTTCACTTGCCGAGGGTGGAAATTATAGCTAATGGCTTTTTTAAGGGAAGAAAATCATCCAATGACTTATCCCGCCTTAGGTGAAGCGAGATGAAGTGTCAAGACTATTCCTGACTAAAAACCACCCCCTTCCTACTCCTGTTCTTCAGAGTTGGAGTACTGGAAACCCGTTAAGTCCTCCGTGGCTCCACATCGGGATGGGATGGCTAATGGCGAGTTACTCCTCGTATGTATATGAATTAAATAATCATATTCATCATTTATCACGGGCTGTCGATGATATTAAAACTTACCGATTTGTTTAATTAAAAAACCAACTTTCATTTTAATTCCGTAAAACGCGAAACTCATTGATAAATAAATATTCAATCAAGTACAATCATAAGTACTTTGTTAAAAGAATTAACAAAATTCATAAAGAATTTATCTAAGTAATGAAAATATTATTCTATCAAATAGCCAATCAACTGTCATTTCCTGAGCTGTCAGTTTTCATAAATGCTATCTGACAAATGATGTCATAATAACTGGACTGGTTCGCTTTTTATACCATTACTCGTATATCTACCTTTTTTATCTTTCTAGGTTCTAATGACCACCTTCTTCAGACGAGCTAGGGCATAGTATAAAGAAATATACTATGGCTAGGGCGAGTCCGATTATTCCCCGAGTTTTCCGATCACGATCAACATAATAGGGTAGATGCCTAATTTTTATTTTAATGTCCGTCTGGTAGATTATTTTGAATCATTAGACACGTATTTTTATTTTTTTACAGAAACGAATACTTTCGACGATATAGTAGGTATATGATAAGTATTGTTTTATTATACGACAAATTAAAAAATACGTGTCTAATATTTTTTGATTACCTAACTTATGGATTAATTAGATTTTTAATTTTCATACCCTGTCGTCATCCCAATTATCCTATAATAAAATATTGCCTTTTAATACAGTAGAAATATATAGAGCGGATATGAATCGGGCCCTCGGTAGAGGGCGCCCTAGACGGACATATACTGACCAGATTGGCGATATATTAAAGAAGGGCCAAATTAAAAGTACCAACGAGCATGCATGATTTATGACTGTTGATGAAGCGAAAGAGGTATGTAGGAATCTTAGTAATTGGCGTTCCATGATCTCTGCCTACTCCCATGGGAGACAGACGTGAAGTTATATATGTACCTTTTAATCTCCGAAGAGATATAAATACAATTTTCATCAGTTATGTTACTATTATATTGGAATAGGGAATTTTCGAAAGGCCGAAACATGTAACACTATTTAATATTAACATTACACCGAAAATCCGATAATTCTTTAAACCACCCGATAAACTCTAAACCTTTCTTGATCTGGTATTAACGTCTTTTTATCGAATTTGGTGCAGTCGTTCACGAGTTACACACGCACAAACAAGCATTTCGGTAATTCTTTTTATACATATAGATGTGGAGAATATACCGTACTAATTGCCTTTGTAATGAACAAAACGTAATAACATACCCGAGCTATAATTTCTTCGTAATTCAATAGTCTTTACTATTTTTGTTCCAGTTTTTAAACCTCTACGAGGCTTGCTTCAACGTTGCGTTTTTAAATACAGTCATTAGTTTCGTACGAATTCAATTGATCTTAACAATTTAATTGGCTAGGCAGTTGAAGTTAGTATTGTTTTTCATGGAATAGGAGGCAACGAGCAGACGGATCACCTGATGGTAAGCGATCAGCGCCGCCCATGGACACCAGCCTTTAAAAAGGCCCTATACCTAATACCCTCTTCGCTTGAAGGTTTGTTTTAGGTTGAAATACTTACATATTATTTTGTGTTACTGGAAGTAGGAATCTAGGCTTTAATAGAGTGGAATTTGTTATGTTTTACACATCAACAGAGCATGTCAACTGCTTAACTATGGGTCTTCTGAAAGAGGTATTTCCCAATGTTCATGATTGGAGTCGTTGGAGATCTTAGTTTAAAAAGTTCAGATTTTTTTATTGGGACAAGCCCGCCACAACATCCCAAAACGGCTGCAACTCCTGTAAGCCAGGATCTACAGTAGATACAACCATGAAAACATCGGAACACTGAAGTCCGGCGCGTCCCAGGGACATCACATGAATAACTGTTTTGATTCCCGCAACGAAGTGAATCAGAAGATATTATAAGAAAGTTCAGATTACAATTTCAACCACAGAACATATAAAGGAGATATGTTCTGTGGGTTCAACAGAGACTGTTGAACCTGTAATCTGAACTTTCTCCTCCTCTCAGTATAAACGATTTTACAGAACAATTGTCGCAATGTCTGGACGTACCGGATGGCGGATGATGGCTCCGGCACTAAACAAATATTTACATGACAAGCAGAACAGGTAGTTCTTCCGGGGCCGAGTGAAAAGTGTGTTGTTTGTAAATGCACTTACGATGTAGGAAAAAAATCATAGTGTTAGGAAGCACCTTTGAAGATAGATAAGTCATGAGATATGTTTTTTTATGGAACCGGGGGTAAATGAGCAGACTCATCACCTGATGGTAAGCGATGAGGGACGCCTAATGACACTCGCAACACCGGACGAGTCACAATAAAATTGCGTTGTCGGCCTTTTAAGGAGTGCGCTCTATTCTTGAAGCTTTGTTATTTGAGATAATTTCACCCTTAATTTCGATTTGAATTGATGTGAAATATCGGGCACAATCTACACGCACCATATTGTGTGGTTGTTTTGGTGGAGGACAGCGTGGCCTCAGCTTGGTAGGCTTAGCGCGGAGACAGTGTTACGTTGAGAGACACAAGCGACTGTTCGCGGCGGCGCCATGCCCAATTCCTATGAATTGGAGATGCTCGCAGCTATAGCATCATTGAATCGATTTAGGGTGTAACTGTTGTCGTGAAACACATTACCTATAGCGTAGAATACTCTTAGGACTGTCGTGAAATACATTACTTATAGCGTAGAATACTCTTAGGACTGTCATGAAACACATTACTTATAGCGTAGAATACTCTTAGGACTGTCATGAAATACATTACTTATAGCGTAGAATACTCTTAGGACTGTCATGAAATACATTACTTATAGCGTAGAATACTTTTAGGACTGTCATGAAATACATTACTTATAGCATAGAATACTCTTAGGACTGTCATGAAATACATTACTTATAGCGTAGAATACTCTTAGGACTGTCATGAAATATATTACTTATAGCGTAGAATACTCTTAGGACTGTCATGAAATACATTACTTATAGCGTAGAATACTTTTAGGACTGTCATGAAATACATTACTTATAGCGTAGAATACTCTTAGGACTGTCATGAAACACATTACTTATAGCGTAGAATACGTTTAGGACTGTCATGAAATACATTACTTATAGCGTAGAATACTCTTAGGACTGTCATGAAATACATTACTTATAGCGTAGAATACTTTTAGGACTGTCATGAAATACATTACTTATAGCGTAGAATACTCTTAGGACTGTCATGAAATACATTACTTATAGCGTAGAATACTCTTAGGACTGTCATGAAATACATTACTTATAGCGTAGAATACTTTTAGGACTGTCATGAAATACATTACTTATAGCGTAGAATACTCTTAGGACTGTCGTGAAATATATTACTTATAGCGTAGAATACTCTTAGGACTGTCATGAAATACATTACTTATAGCGTAGAATACTTTTAGGATTGTCATGAAATACATTACTTATAGCGTAGAATACTTTTAGGATTGTCATGAAATACATTACTTATAGCGTAGAATACTCTTAGGACTGTCGTGAAATACATTACTTATAGCGTAGGATACTCTTAAGACAAGATTTAGAAATCGCAATAGATAAGTTTTAAAACAGAGACAGAGTTGATGATCGAGTGAAGAAGTATCATTACTCTAATATTGATCACCGATAATGAGAAGCAACTAATTGCAGCTTGATAAGGTTGTGGATAAAGTGCAATAAGTTACCGACGCTTCGGCTTGGAGCAAAATCTGGAAAGGGGTGGTTTTTATTCTAAGAGTCTAATACGCTCCCGTTTTGCCCAGAGCGAGAGGAGTCATTGAATCATTTTTTAATTAAAAATTGGTTCTGATTACTGCTTCTGTCATCCTACTCAGTTTTCACTGAGTGAAATCATTAGGCCGTGTACGCACGGGCAGTTTAAATGTAGCGTTTATAAACCTTAATTAGTTGATCGCACGCTAGTGTGGATTAAGGCCGAACTCGATTAAACCGGACATGTTGCAATTAAAATGAGCTGTGCATTAGCGTTATTGTAATTGGCCATTCTCATTAGCTGTTGCACGAGAATTCGCGGGAAAAAAACCTTTTTTGCGTTTTCGTAGGGATTTTTGGAATATCTCTCTAAATGTTATTTTAATGTAGACATGCTTATGCTTAAATATTTATGTGTTCAACATTATTCAACCAACAAGTGATCAGTAATGGATAATGGAGGAATTTGATTAGTTTTACTTATTCATTTTTATATTTAGTAGGTACACAATGGTATGTCTACATTTACAATTGTACGACACTCGAGCGGACATCTCTTCTTCAGAATGATTTAAAATCGAATCTAGGAATCTTACACAGGACCTTTTGTCCAGAGATGATACTGGTGATCATTCGATTAAGCTTTTGAATACCGTCAGCCACCAGGAACTGACGAGGCGGTTAACGTCTTGAACAGGAAAAAATGGTTCAATTTAATTACATTACGTAAACAGGTAGCCTACCGCCACATCCTATTACGATTTCTTTTTCTGCTTATAATAATAATTAATCATTAAATTTTATAATTTCTTGTAAAAATTTACAATTTCATATCCGATACGTTAATATTTCTGTCCAAACTTAGCATTAGTTATTGCAACATTTCCGTTAATCTTAAATTTCCAATTTTCTACTACATAGTTAGTTAAACTGAATATAATGCGGTCGTTAATAATTATTACTTATTGAAATACAAAGGCAGATTATAATTTATTTATAAGTAGCTTCTGCCCTCTACTTCGTACGCGCAATCCCGTTTTCTCCCGTTCCCGTGGGATATTCAGGTATTTTTCTGTCTTAAGAACCTTCTCCTAATAATAATAAATACAATAAAAACAATTAAGTAAAATCGGTCCAGCCATTCACGCGTGATGCCGTGACCAAGGAAAAAGGGACTCATTTTTATAGACATAAATGATTTAACACTTTTCTAAATAACTTTTTTACTCGTCTCAAAAAAAAGTATACAATATCTACACCATAATTATGTCACAATCACATGTAATACCGCGTACAGCCTACTCAAATCGAGTGAACGTCAATTGACATGTCGCACTAGCACAACACTATCGCGGTTAATTCACACGTAATTATCGACTCTTGCTTTCGATAGACATCCGATGTATGTGGGTCGACACTTTCACAACACTAGCTTTTTTGTTTTTTTTTTATTTTATTTTTCAAAGAATGCTGGAGCGTTGATGTTTCTTTACAATTCCTTTTGAATAAACTGCTTTCTTTGAGACGAGGGTTTTTTGCCCGTTTTTAAATGTCATGCGTGTCAGGTTAAGATTTGTGAATCATTGTCGTTGGCAACGTTTAAATGATCAAAATATAAGTTTCCACTCGCCATTTTATAAGGTACTAGCTACTTCCGCGCGGTTTCACACGCTCTGCTCAGCTCTTATTGGTCGTAGCGTAATGTTTTATAGCCTATAGCCAAAATAATTATTCGAATCAGACTTGTAGTTACGAAGATTTGCGCGTTCAAACAAACAAACAAAAAAATAAACTCTTCCGCTCTATAAATAGTATAAGATGTAGTTATAAGTACAGAGGACCACCTACAACATTTGACTCTCATGCTTGCAGATTATGGGCTGGAGTAATACATAGGCTATTTTTCCACCGGGAATGCGAGCAAAGCCTCAGACAAAAGCTAATAAATGAAATAAAAAAAATAGTTTATCAGTTGGAAAATTGTTATTGTTATTGTTCTTCTCGTACCTAAGTAATTAACGTAAACAACAATAGTAGCCACGTGCCTGTATGCAATCAGTTGGAACAGTTTTTTTTTGTTTCGTTTCAGTAAACACATCTGGGGTAATGAGATACTTAGACTACATGAAGTCTATTCATAATTTAAATAATTAGGTATTGTAATCGGTTACGAACATGAAATGACGCTTGTTTTTGCAAATGGCCTTTAAAATAAAGAATAAATAATAATAATGTAGGATAATAAAAATCGTTTTTTATGAGATAAACGAGCAGACGGATCACCTGATGGTACGCAATCAGTGTCGCCCATGGACTGGACACCTGGAACAGCAAAGGTGTTACAAGTGCGTCACCGGCCTTTTGGGGATTAGGAATTTAAGGATTGGGCAGGGGGGTAACTGGAATGATAAATAAAAGAATAATACATTCATAACATGATGTAGGCACAGGTAAAACTAATCTGAAATAAATTCGACAGATATAGAAATAGATGATGCAGATGGATAGTCAACCGCTAGACTATTCTGTAACTGTGAATTCGAACTATCAAAGTGAGGTCGATCGCATTCTCGCCCGTCATTGGTCGAGATTATTGTCACAACTAATGACATGACGGACCGCGACTGAGTTCACTTAGATCTTTCGAATTGAAAGTTATAATATAGCCTAGCTGGTCACATTTCTTAGCACCGAAGAATACGAAGTAAGGGGAGGATGAACTAACACTATCGACAATAGAAATTGCATTCATGGTATTGAATAGACCAAAACTTATGGAGATAGGATCAAAAACGATGTCAGGAACTTCGTCCCTAATCCATAAGTATGAAGTCGACACTAGTATGTTAAATATGAAAATTATTTGTGTTGCTGTTCCAAAACTATTGTTGATTTGTTTGTAGTACGAGTCAAAGAAATTCTTTTTCTCAAAAGACGTAGTATTTTGCCAGGACGCATACCTAAAAGTTTTTGCCGACCCATTTTGGCAACGGAACTAATCGTTGTGCCTCCCCTGTCATTATTGTCCCGTTCAAAAAATACTCAGAATTCTAAATCACTTTTAAACTTCAAATGCCAAAACGATGACGTAACGTGTTGACGTAATTTTGTCACAGAATAAATAGTAATTTCATAATGCAACTTGCATTCAAATCAGTCGGTAAATGTACCAACTAATTTGCACATAAGTGCCGTCACAATGTTGCCAGTACAATGAATCGTCGTGAATAAATTATAAGAGCGGACAAGTTTTAAGAAGTATGTGATTCGATCTTGATTGTGGACTACGGTGGAGTAGACCGATTGATTTTTATGCAAGAGATGCACGATTGAATAAAACAATTGAATTAAAGTTCTTGCGTGACAGGTCATATTTCATTCAAATTTACAAATGATGCTTCTCTTATTTGTTGACTACAATACTTATATTGAACTGTCGTACCGATTTAAGTAAGATTTGGCATAAAGTAACGATATCACGGCGTCACTACGAAATACTAGACCACTAACTTTAGAACTATCATAGCCTAGTACTATTCAAAATTCATAACATAAACACAATAAAAAACATTTGCATTATCTTTTCTTTAAAAAAAAATAAAACAAAGCAACGTTCCCACACCTCTAGAGTTACGTCATTTCATTTGACAGTTGACAGCTAATGTCATCAACCTCTGCTTGCGTGGGTGCTCTAGAATAATGGTATGTCTACACGGGAGAGGTTAAGCAACAACCATATTGACATTCAGTCGCTCTCAGCAAGTATAGCAACTTATGTTAATGGAAAAGACGCGTCGAAAATACATTGGCAAAATGCCGATTTTGTAATGTCCGTGAGCAAAGGACATTGCGAGGAACCTAAGGAAAACATGCAATGGTTATTTCTTAAGTGATGTTGAATCGTTTTTGTTTAAAATGTGGGTCTTATAAACCCTTTATTGACTTCGTATTTATTTGTTTTAGTTCTTCAGAATTCGGAGTCTGAACTCTGAAGTTTCTAATCTTCTAAAGAAAGATATCATACTTCTTTTTGTTCTTCTTCTTCCGTTTGAGTACCGTCATTATAGACACAATTAAAGAACAATAGGTTTCGGTTACCGGTGTCCTCGCGGTGTTTGACAGTTTAAGGCAAAATAATTCGGTTTATTTAATATCTCAAGAGAAGTTAAAAACAAATTGTCAATGTCAACAGCTTTCACTAATCGTCTCTCGTTTAAAAATACAGATAAAATAAATAATCAGAATTGCAATTCAACAATATTCCCACACAATTCAAAAATAATTGCAAGCGCATCTATTAGCGAACACAGACGACTCGCGTTGTTCAAATAATTACACAAATTAAAATATTTGCATACAGCAACATTGAAATGTCAAAACTGTCATTATGACAGTGACGTGAGTTTGCAGTAGTTCGAAGGGAGATGCGGTAAATTCATATCCATGTGACTTTAAGGTTTCGACTTTTTAAAGCCTTTTTATAAATATAGATACTATATAACTATACCTCTATAGATGAATATACATACTACATTAGAATTCCCAGTACATACGCACCGCGGATGTGAGCTCCTACATATAAGATAAATATTATTTTTCGGATGGACCATCATCAAATGAACACCCTGAACGAGGCGTGAGGGAGTGTCAGACTATTACTGACTACAAACCATCCCGCTCCTACTTCTGCTCCGTGCCGATGTCTCGGTACCTGTATGGCAACCTACCCGTGACCCTGGTAACAAAATATTGTATTCAATGTCATGTTATACTCAATATTCAGATCACGAATCAGACTTGACTAAAATGAGACTTGTTGCCAAAATTATGGGCGCCATTTTTAACGGGTGGTCTATTTAAAAATAACTCTAAGGCGTTAGTACGAGTTTGTTTTACATTTAAAGTAATCGAAAGGAGACCGCGTTCGACGCTCTTATTGGTTGGTTCATTGGAGCCGGCCAATCAGAGAGCAGAACACGGTTTCGTGAAAATCGTACCTAGCCAAGTATGCAGACAAAATTTACACTTTAAAACCTTAATTTCAATGTTTTATTGGTTACAAGTACGACTGCCAAGCACGAGGTAACAGATTCCATTCGTGTAATTTCGATATCATATATTACACGAACACTGAGTAGTCTTCGTGTAAGTACATGTAGTATATGTAAGTACATGTCTGCTTATGAAGCATGAGGTTACTTTGATTCACAGGTCAAGTAAAATATCAATACTTTTTTTAAGGGGACAAAATCCTCTAATCCCTTCTTCTGCCTAGGGCCAGCGAGGTATATATATACCTACAAAAAAAAACGCGTAATTTATATATGCAGTTTTATTTATATAGACTATCGAGAATAATTAAATTAGCCATATGTAATTATTTATATTCTTTACAATACTTAGTCTTTTGGTAATCTGACCTTTACTTGATATTTCGAACTGCTTTTGTCGAAAAGGTTATTGACCGATGGTCAAAACAAATATGAGAAAAATATGTCGTGTGAAAATGTATTTTTATTTATATTGTATTCATTGACATAGCTGTGATATTAATATATTTCTAAAATACACAGTAATGATCAGATATGTGTCTATATTTTTTATACGTTTCGTTAAGGTTTTGACTGCCAATAGACAACTGTTGAAGGCAAATCCTTCGCTAAGGTCGGTTACCGATGTCCCCCATGGCGTTTAATGTGTTAAATCATCAACCTATAAATGCCCACTGCTGTCCAAAGGCCTCTTCTCACACGGAGAAGGTTTGAGCATTAATCACCACGCTTGCTCAATGCAGGTTGGCGATTTCAAACTTATAATTAGAAATTATAAGTCCGTTTCACACACAATGTTCACCGTTTGTCAGTGGTGTCTAAATAATCTTAGAAAGTACAATAACTTGGAAAAAGTCACATTGGTACTTGCCGTTGGTAGGTTTCGAGCCCGCACCCTCACACACGAGAACCTGCGGGCCACCACTATGTTAAAATCATAGTTTTGTAGTTCCATGATTTTAACTTGAAAGTTTGTAAGGAAACCCGCTCTGAAGTACCTACATATAAACGCCTAAGTTGACAGTAAACTTGAACAAAATAATGTTGTACTATGACACTGAACTATGACGTCACAACATTGTCTTGTCAAAATACATCCTTGTGTGAATCAACACAATGATTGATTTAACAGTGATTATCGATATTATGATCTATAGACGAAACCTTTTTTTTTTTCATAGTACCTAATACAGTTCCTGTCAAATTTTATGAAATATATTTTTTTATTGTTTTAGGATAAAGTCGAAAATTCTATGACAAAGGTCTAACAACGATTAGGGGGTGTCCATAAATTACGTGAGGTGTTTTATTTAATTTTCTCTCCCTTTCCCTCCCCCCCGTGAGATTTTATTCAACAACAAAAAAAATTACGTGCTGTTTGCCGAGACTCCCCTCTCTCCAACGTAAGATTAGGTAGATGAAATTTGAATCTACCCCCTCCCCCCATTAAACATCTCACGTAATTTATGGACGCCCCCTTATCTTTTTAAGCACGTAATAGTAGACGTAGTACCAACATTTTTCTTCAATGAAGTCAATTACTATTTTACTTTTGTGATTCATGTAAATGTAAACGTAAGATAATCAAGTTTTACGTCTAGCTATGTTCTAGGAATTTAGTATTAAAAATAAATAGTCACCGTTTCCTTTTAACTCAATGATATGTGGTCAGATATAATTATCATAATAAATATTGTGTATGTTCCTAGAAACGGTGTGAAGATGGATAAGTACCAATTTTTGAACTTTAAACCTCAATTTCCAAAAGCCGGATACAAATTAAATAAAAACGTATTCCGGATCAATGGACATTTAAACTTAAGAATAAGTATTTCCATCCCGAAAGGTGAATAGAAGACCCTGAAAGGTCGCAAGGAGCCGCTGGGTGCAGGTCGCTTCTAAACGACCGAACTGGAAGTCATTTGAAGAGGTTTGTTGTTCAGCATTGGATACTGCTATTTCAGGATTAATAACAAATAGCACATAAAATACCTAGGTTAAATAAAACTCGTTCTTTAATAAAGTTTTTATACTTTATTAAAATACTTAAAATGCAATTGCTTCTTAAATTATACGGATATAACAGAATAACTTACTATTTTCAATCAAGGTGTTAATTACAGAACATAATAAAGAGGTAATTTAGTAGATAATGATTAAAACTGAGAGGAATGTAAGTATACGCTGACATGAATTACGGAATTGCGGATAAGCATCTCATGCCATCATTGCAGTTTATAATTGCCGGTTGGGGGGAAAAATGCTGAGAAACTCTGCCGTCTCGGAATCAAGAATTATAAATAGAAATACTGAACAGTTTTGATATCGTAAGTTTTTTTAAACGTTGCCCCACATTAGGATTTTCTCCTGTGTCGTGGGTGCGTTTACAAACATACAAATTCACATACACGTGACACCCAGACCCGAAACAACACTTATATCATGATCGATATTTAATTTCAGTACCAAATAACTCGATTGGTTGCGAGTGTGAATACCAAAAGAGAGAAGTTTTGATTTTACCATCTTCATTAAAGCACGGTATTTCAAATTGTGTCTAGTGTACCTACTGTGCTAGTTGGTTGTTGGTTTAAAAGTCGGACAATACGAAGTTATTTTGTATCTAACACACAGACTCCAAAACAACATTTTCGTATAACATTCAGTCATTTTCTAGCATAGTTTGATAAAATAATATTATAACAGTCACGTCTTACGTGATTAATACATGTTTTATCTTTTACACAATTTCAAGAATGTTTCAATAGTACCTACCTATCAAACTAAAGCTAAAACATCCGCTTACCGCAAATTACAATTAAACTAAATTCTAATGTTCAAATTCATTGACAATTTATTCTTCCAAATTATAGTTCTACGTTTTCATGGGAAAATGAACTCTGTTGCACAACAAGACAAGGTTTTAATTATACTGCAATGATATAAAACGGAACGAACACTAAATTGCATAATTGAAACTCGCAACTCGTGTAAAATTGTTGCGAACAAATTGATACCTACCTAACTGTTTAGAATTGACAATTTTGGCGGGAAATAACGCTATGGCTGTGTCAATGACGCCATCTTTTTTTACACGTCATTTTTTAGGTACTGAGAGCTTAGCGAGTGTTAGGTTCAGAAGCAATCATGTTTAGAATTACGTATGTTTTTATGAAAGATTTTCTTTGTTTATTTTTCATGTTTTTTTTTCTGTTTGGTGATATTTATGGGTCACAAATACTATACACTTGTAACATCTTGTAGCCTTTTATCCCGAAGAGGTAGACAGAGGTGCACATTACGGCACGTAATGCCACTGTAAAATGTAACACCCACTTTACACTATTTTATTTTATGATGAGTCATGTAATAGGGGGTGAGCCTATTGCCATATACCGGGCACATTTACAGACTTCGTGCTAATACTGAGATAAAAAAAAAACAGTTGGCCGGCCTGTATCCATTTCATTCATTGACCAATGAGGCAGTCTTGTAGGAAACAACAAAACAACAACAAAACTAAAAAAAATAAATAAAAATGAAATAATGGCTATAAAAAGGAAAATGATGGTAATGATAATGAATAAATAAAATTATGCAAATAAGGAGTTGGTAGATATGTTATGTAGAATATAAACGAAAATCAATTGAAGCAATTGTGGTAATACTTTAATAATATGTTATGTAAAATCTTTGAATGATATAGTGTTTATTATTAATTAATATAAATTGCAGCGCCCTTACAGGGTCATGTTGATACTGCTTAACCAAAATAATTTATGTATTATGTATAACACCTTGGTAACCACACATGAAGCAATAAAGACTTTGAATTTGAATTTGAATTATTCCTATCAAATAGAACTTGATAGATGTACAGCTTACACGGGGCTTCGATTGCCTTTAAACATAAACATGATAGTTGATAACTAGTTTTCCATCATTCCTTACGCGGCTTGTTAAATGCTGTCGACATTAATTTTTCTAACGACCGCCATTTTTTAACGACATCTTGCATCAAAATCTTTTATGTGTAAGTATACTTCATTACCATAAATTGTCCACTTCAAAGAATGCAATTAAAATGTAATTTACTGCGATTTCCAGTATGCAGTAGATAACCTGGAAATTGTAACTTTATTATGATCAGCATAAACGGCCCTTACTTTAAAGATAAACTAGCGACCCGCCCCGGCTTAGTACGAGTGCAATATTCATGTATTATACATAAAAACCTTCCTTAAGAACCACTCTATCTATTAAAAATCGCATTAAAATCAGACGCGTAGTTTTAAAGATCTATGCGTACATAGGGACAGACAGACGGCGGATAGCGACTTTGTTTTATACTATGTTTTTTGTGGGAAAAATCACCCAATGACTATTCTCGCTTTGATTGAGAAAATAGTATGATAATATCTATGAGTGTCAGCTGTTTTTTATATTTCTGGGGGTGAGAAGGTGTGTCAGACTCTTACTGACAAAAACCACCCCATTCCTACTCCTGCACTTCGAACCGAAGCCCCGGTAATTTTCAATTCGTACCTTGGCACCTTGTAATAAAGTAGTAAAGCTAAAAAAACAAATAATTCGTCGCCAAAGCACGAAGTTAGCTCTTTTACCTGCAAAAGTTGCAAATGACAAGACACAAGTTAAACAATGTGTAGAGGTATATAGTATTTTTTGTTTGGGGGCGGAAAATCACCCAATGACTTCTCCCGCTTTGAGTGAGAAAAGAGTATGGATAACATCTATGAGTGACAGCTGTTTATTTATATTTCTGTAGGTGAGAGGAAGTGTCATACTCTTACTGACTAAAATCCACTCCGTTCCTATTCCTATTTGGAGCCGACGGTCCTGAGTGAAGCAATATTATCCCTAGGGTTTCGAGTAAATTTGTCATTTATCTAGCATGGTGCAAATGCTGGAATTTAGTCAGTAAGAGTCTGACACTCTCTACTGTCTCACTCAAGGCGGAAATGATTTTGTGACACCATCCGTTAATTTGTTTTCATCTATAGTCTATGTGCGTGAACTGTCATGCTGTCATTTGACACGTGTCGCCACAAGTCATTTAATGATTTTTCCCACAAAAAAGAACATAACTCGCCAATTGTATGCGTTGCTGTTGTTTCTCGTCAAAAATAACAGGATACTTGGATAGTCTATCAAAGTATGAAAACCTGTTTCTGGTTGAGTGGAACAGGTCAGCAAATAGCCTGTCCGTATTTATTTAAGGAAAACATTGTTATGCGGAACGGTACAGTCGGCGCAAACGGAATATTACAACAGTACTGTTTATAACCATGGTTTTATTGTAAGTAGGTAACAAATGAAATTAAACTGACCATTTTACAACTTGTGATTTTAATCGAGTTGGTTGCTCCTAGAGTTTCCTAGTTACGACACTTTGATTGTTACCGATTAATCGGATAAATATTCCGATTTATGATGATTGAGAACGAGCAAAGTTGAATGTAACCTAAATTGGGTTTAGAGCAGTCGATTACTGGGTGCTAAATGACTTGATCATGATTAAGAAGTGAATAAAACATGCTTAAGTATATAAGTCCTTGAATAATTTTCTTCTGACATAACAGATACAACAAATAAGTCAATAAACCCGTATTGAGCAAGCGTGGCGATTAATGCTCAAACCTTCTCCGCATGAGAGGAGGCTTTTGATCAGCAGTAGCCACATTACAGACTGTTGATAAGTCAATAAAGCGAAAACGTAATAGTGAAGGACAAAGGGGAGGCCATTATGCAGCACTGGACGGCTGTTGGATGATAATGAAGATGATGATGATCAAGGGACATACGAAGAGAATAATATAACCTATGAGAAGTCTTCCTAGTCTCATGAGAACTGCGCAGATAAAAATCACAATGTATTAGATCACAGTAAGTTTCTACACTGCGTACTCAATCTTAGATCATACTTGAGGGCTTGACTCATAAAAACAGTCTTAAGTCAGCCTCACTTAAACCGGTTTTAACCACGATAATAAGCAAAGACTTATTGTATTGTGACTTGATTGGAAGATATTGTTTTAATTATAACTTAATTGCTTATTAACATTTGATAATAAATACAGGGAACTGATGAGGAGGCGGGTAGTACCACTCACCGATGAGCCTAAACCTTCTAAAATGAACTGGGGTCTCTAACTTGCCAAGCGTGGTATAATGACATACGTAGGTCGTCAATAACATAATATAACATCACGCCTTTTTATCCCCGAAGGAGTAGGCCGAGGTGCACATTACGGCACTTAATGCCACTATACCTCTACAATGTAACAGCCACTTTCCACTATTTATTTTATAAGTCCCCATGTAATTGGGGGAGCCTATTGCCATACACCGGGCAGAATTTTAGACTCCATGCTGCTACTGAGAATTTTTAAAAACCCAGTAATACTTTGCCTGACCCAGGAATCAAAACTAAGACCTCTTGCCCAGCCGTCATACTTGCGGCCCACTCGGCCAACGAGGCAGTTCTCAATATTTATTATAAATGCTTAAAGTTTGTAGGTTTGTGAGTTTCTTTGTCTTTATATTTTGTTATATTATATTTGATGGGCCGACGTTTAGGGACTATCTCGCCTGGTGGTACCTAAGCGATGATGCGGCCTACGATGGAGCACGTCGACCTATAAGCAACCTATTCACTCGGGCCTTGTTACTCGTTATAGCTCAAAACGGCTGAAGGGATCTAGATGACAATAGGGGTAGGTGAAGTCCCTTAACGCCGGACGGCACCTACCTCCGGACACTTGTATTATCTCGATAACTAATAACGCGACCGATTCAATATTTAGGGGGAAGTCTCCCAGTGACAGACACCTAAGATTTTAGTAAAACTTGAGTTATCGAGATAATCTCGATAACTGATAACACGAGCGATTCAATAACGACAGGCTACTACGCCGAACGGCACCTAACGCCTAAACGCTAATACAAATGTCCGGCGTTAGGTGCCGTCCGGCGTTACGGGTCTTCTCCCTACATTTTAGCCTGTATGTTAACAGGCCACTATTTATCGCATAAGAACGCGGGTGGTAGTATAATATGAATGTAGCAGAAGTCCGCAGTCTGGACTGACTACGGGCTGTGAACTACAACTGACGGACTGTTACTCAGAGTAATGTCTGTTGACTCAGTTAGTATACAATTTGTTAAAGTTGGCCAAACAATTTGAGTTGCCACCGCAAAAACTAGTCTAACGGGATTTTCGAAAAAATCATGCTCATGAACGTCTGTACCGATAATCTGCAAAAAATGTCTTCATAGAGTTTGTGGCATAGAACCGTTATTGATCTTATTATAAAATTGACAATAACAAATTCGACTATGAAAGTATAAATCGTAGTAATACCTACCTATTGCAATTTGGGATTCATAGACTTTAAGAATTGGCCAGCTTGACTGGAGCGATATAAAACTGGCCTGAAACAACGCTTGCATTGTTTTTCACCAATCTGCCGATCGATTATATAAAACTGTTGCCCGCGACTTCGTCCGCGTAGAAGTTAGAGTTAGAGTTTTATGACATTTTCGTTTCAATTTTCCAAAATAAAAGTAGTCTATGTTACTCCTTAGTACATCAGCTAACTGGCAATAAAAGTCTCAACGAAATCATTCCAACCATTTCAGAGATATTCCCATATCCCTCAATCCTAAAATCGCTAACCCTTAAAAGACCGGCAACGCTCTTGTAACTCCGCTGTCGTGGATAAGTGATATAGGTGGTGATGCGACTACTCGTTTGCCGCCCTATCTAATGAATAAATAGTCTACGGCTACAACCATACTGAAACCAATGCCTCACTATGAACTAACACAAACGAAATTATCTTAAAGCAAACAACAATTAAGTCAATAAAACAAAGGTATTTCCAAAAGTAATACTGTTTTATCAGAGCAAACAATAAAGGCATGTGAAAGAGGCTACGTTATATTACAAAACATGAGTGTAACTGTAATCAACCGAGCCTTTGACAAACAATGATTATAAAGGGAAGTTAAGGATTGCCTGTGATTACAACAATACAACGAAGGAACAAATTTAAAAAGAGTAACGATGGAGTTTCTTGCTCCTTATTCTCTATACGAATATACATTTTGGAACGACCATCTAGCTTCACTAAACAACTCACTGACCTACAAGCCCGCCACTACCTCCCAAAACCGCTGCAACTCCTGTAAGTCAGGATCTACAGTAGATACAACCATGAAAACACCGGAACACTGAAGTCCGGCGCGTCCCAGGGAATTGAATAACTGGTTTCTTGGTTCCCGCAACGAAGTGAATCAGAAGATGTTATAAGAGGAGAAGAAAAAAAGGATAGTTTCCACTTCCCTCGGTGAATTACTGCAGTAGACAGAATGAATTAAGCCTAAAGGAACAGTTGTGACTGACGTACAATTCAATTTAACGTTTCAAAAGTGCCTATCTGAACATTATTGGCGCTTTGATATAAATATAAACGGACATGAGTTAGGCCCGATCGTATAGAAATATTAGGAAATGAACGCAGTTTATTCACTTTAAAAATTATACTTTAGAATCCATTTCATAAATATATAAAAAAAAATACTTACGACGGTGAAACCTCGCCCCCCAATATTGTACTTAAAACTAATTATTTGCAGACTAATGCGGGCTGATAACTGATAATACTAATTAATAACATGTCTAAAGTCTACAAGAATGAATGAATCTATATTTGGTTCAAAAAATAGAACAGGGATAGATTATGGTCTGAACTCTGAAACAACACATACTATTTATGTCACGGTAACGCGGACGAAACCGTTAGCAGAAGCTAGTGATGGTATGAGACTGTCGAGTATTTTCTTGGTTCTTATTTTTCTGATTCTCTGACAGCTCCTTAATAGTCCTTAATATAATTTGATTAATTAAAATTACCTAGACTGGCATCATCGCTTAGAGATTAAAAGCCTTTTTTCTAAAAAAAAAAAATTACATAACATCACGCCTTTTATCCCCGAAGGTACACATTACGGCACTTAATGCCACCGTACTATGTAACACCTACTTTTCACTATTTATGTTATGAGTCCCATGTAATGGCGAGTTCTATTATCAAACACGAAAAAAATACTTAGTCAATTTATACCAGCATACCAAACTGCAATACCTAGCGTAGGTTTCAATAATTAACTCCAAGTACTAATAATTAGGTCTCTTGATCAGGTTGTGTTGAATAGAGGAACAACATTCCTAACACTGGTTCAATCCTTACTAATATTATAAATCGGAAAGTGAGTTTGTTTGTTTGTTCCGCTTTCACGCCGTAACTACTAAACCGATTGCTTTGAAATTTTGCAGACGTAAAGTTAGAAGTCCGGATTTAATAATAGGGTACTTTTTATCCCGGAAAAAATTGATATTCCCGAGAGAAAACAAAAGTATTGGTATAGATGGCGCTGTGTATTGGTACATGTCACATAGGCTTCTTTTTATCCTTTTGTGACGTGAGCAAAGTCGCGGGTAAAAGCTAGTCAAGAATAAAACTAGATTGTAGATAGGTATTACAATGGTTTTAGATTAGCACAGTAATGTAACTTTATAGACTGCAGCAGATAAAGTTATCCTAAATTGTCCAAAATCTTTAATAGAATTTCAATTCTATTTTAAAGTTATAAAGTCGAAAGTTTATTGAAAACATCAGGGCGCCTTATGGTGATATTCGTACAAATTGCGACTGAACTAATGAACAAAATAGTATAAAATCGATCGAATTAAAACTATACAATAGATGAAAGTAAAAGCATTCATGACCGTAGCTAACACAATAACAAACATTTTACTTATGGACAAACGATTAGTACGGTTGTAGCGTTTTATATTACCACTGAGGCACTGATCTCAATACAATCTAAGGCGTAGGTAGTCATAGAGATTCTAGAGCCGCGGACAATTTTAACAGGTTACCGGGACTACGGCTCGAAGCAGAAGTAGGAACGGGGTGGTTTTTAATCAGTTAACAGTCTGATACTCTGTCTCGCCTCACCCCCAGATTGAATGATATATGTCGGAATACTGAAACGTTACTCAATTTTAAGTCGTGCTTGAATATCACGCCATCTCTGTCATGTCTGTCCCCTAAAAAAGCAAAAGAGAAAATATGAAGGCGAATCAAAAATCAGTATGACAAATTGGGCAATTAAAGACGAAAGTAAGGACGAGCCTAAGATTTTCTGGTATAGTAACCTAATTTAAGAATAAGATATTGCTTCCTTTTAGTACCTACTGAAGAATTGCAAAAACTGTTACAACAGTTCCATATTGACTAATGCACACTAAATCGTCGTCCGCGACGCTAAATCGTGCATTAGAAACTTAGCCCTTCTTGTTCATATTGATATTTGACAGATATTTATTACTATTTTTTTTATCAATTCGCACATTCTATTAGGACAACGCCTAATATGCCAACACAACTTGTATTGTAGCCATTCAAGTCTTGTATCAATCGGACCGGTCGCCATACCTCACGGCCGTCGCCATCTTGGTTTGACAGCTGACTCGTAATGGCGGGAATGTTGAGTAATTGTCTATGGTTGAGTAATAAATTCGATACGGCATGTGACGATTGCTGACTTGAATTATTTCTATAGTAGTTAGTTGCGGTTTGGTTTGTGATTGTGGTCTTTAAAAGCTTGAACGATAACATTTACTTAAAATCAATATCAAATATGTAGACTAAAAACTTTAATTAATAATTCGAAATCACTAACCTTGATTGAATATTCATAGAAAGGCAACAATTTGATTTTTTTTTCTCATGAAATTATTGCGATTGAAATAACTAATCAATAACTATTTATAATAATACCTATTTGACCAATTAACACTATTATACAATTCTATTTGGATAGGTTAATCAAGATAAAGCTAAAAATCTATTAAAAGTAATTGTCTTATAACTTTGCAAGGTTTACCGTCGACCTTGACACTAACTTCACGCTTGTTAACCGAGGGTTAAGTAGAACTAACAAACAACTGAACACAATTAATACGGTACCCGGTAAACTAGTCAGGAAATCGATTTATATCGATATTCGAATCGGATTAAATCATATCGATTATGTTGTAGCTGATCGTAAATGTAATATTTGTTTAATATTCTTGGGGTCGTAAGTTCGATCACTTTCTGAGACTCAAGTATTTTACATAATGCTTAATTGCTTTTATCAAAGAATTGACTTCGCTTGATGCCTATGCCTTAAAGGAATATGAAGAGTTAGATAGTTCTTTTAATTCCAATATGTCCAAAAATCCAAACACTGCGAGAGAGAAATGTGCAGTGAGATTTTAGACAGATTCTGGATATGGGGCCTCAGACATCTATAGAATGCAGTTTGATTTTGCAAGACAAACGCGATAAATATTGTCAATCTTCACTGAAATTAATTCAACAATGTTCCCATACTAAAAAAGCAAAGCTAAGAAAACAATTCATTCCTTACAAAGTAACGAATGAGTTTCACATACGTCATTGTCAGGCTGATTGTTACAATAGCTTCTTTAATTAAAAACGTTTTGTTGTTTGTCTATGTCCCGTCCGCTTTGACAGCGCGGCCGCGACGTGAATCAATTGTTTTTGTTTCATTTACGCGCGTAATTTTAGAATAGGATTGAGAAGGAATAGATAGATCAGAGCACAATTATTAATTGTTAGATAAATACAACGCTTTTTTACTACTTTTATATGTATGTTTTTATATATGTAAGTAGTGTACCTGATTGTAAAGCCCATGTACCTGAAGTAACTCCAAAACCTAAGTCAACCGTGTGTACTTTTAACGTTTAACCTCATTATACTAAGTCAGTATCAATTACTGTGTTTATTTTAATACGATTTACACAAAAACTAAGCAGCTTAGCTCAGATTACTTACGTAATTCGTTTAAGTTGGAAAAAGATAGTTGGTTCCGAAAGATTTAATCCTTATAAGACGATGTTACATTTTATAAATCGTCAATTTATTGTCATCATGATATTTGTTTTCTCCGTGGTGGAAATAGAAATCTTTATGAAGCATTTTCACTTAAGAAGAATAGGGAGATATCTAACTCCAACTGACTTAAAACCACCAGTTCCATTTCACTCATAATTGTAGATGTGTCGCGAATCCCGGATCGCCGCCATACTGCAAACTTAACCTAAAGTTTTACGCCAGACTGTCTGGCAAACACATTTTGCAATACAGTTATGAGATAAGTATTACAAAATTAATATTTTGGCGTCGAATTAATTATTTATTTAAAACTTTACGCTACGATCAATAGAGGCCGAGCAGCGGAGCCACGCGTGTATAACTAGTATTAAAATATAAGTGAGTAGTGGGAAGTTATGTTTTAACATACGACTTCGTAAGAAGGAGGCCGATGGCACAACAAGTTTTCTCTCCGTTAAAACTGCACTTGCATCCTCTGAATACTGGCAACTTTCAAAAACTGCTAATTCAACGGTAGCGCAAACGGGCATGCAATTAAAATAGTAGAAAAAAAAAGATACTTGAAAATCGGTACAATGACCGGTGAACATACGTAAAAATATAATAAGCCTAGTAGAACCTCCTTTAATGAAGTCAGTAATACTTACTCATTACACAGAGTTAAGTGAGAAGGTTCTTAAGACAGAAAAAATCCTGAAAATCCTACCGAAACGGGAGAAAATGGGATTGTGCATACGAAGTCCCGGGTAGAAGCTAGTTTAATATAATATCAAATAACTATAATATGTATATTTTCAGTTAACATTGGACACTGTTTTTTTCCGAATCTTGTATTAAATATAGCCAAATGAATCAATAAATATAGCGTTTCTTATTTTCAATAAATATTTTAGAAAACCAATTACGATTACTAACTGACGAAAAATGTTTAATTACATACATACGATAGTTGTTTCCTTAACGACCGTTTGAACGGTGAAACCATCCCACATCCGCATAGGAAGCTCGAATTACCTGTAACAACAGAATTTACACATTAATTACATGATAACTAATAAATAAATATTTAATACTTATATTACAATAATTGCATCGTTTTTCCTGCGGGTCGCGGTGCCCTTTTTTGACCGGGTCAGTCCCGAGCAGGGGCGTAATCTACATTTTGGATTGAGCACCTAGCTTAATCTAGCTTCACTGACAGACTGACTGACAGACTATTATTTATTTTGTATTTGTTGACTTTTCAAAAGTACCAAAATATGGTTTAATTGAAATAAATGCTTTGACTTTGACTTTGCTCAATCTCTGTTAAACATATTATAATCCCTCAATCAGGTTTTACGGCAATTACAGCAAGAGTAAAGGTATTATAAATTATTACACATGCTAATTTCAAGAACGAAAGCATGCTTCAATTTAGCACTTGGCACATAATAGTAGTGTGTCAAATGTTGCTCAAAATTAGCATGCTCATTTCAGGCATGTTTACAAATCGATTGTCGATTTTTGAACATTTTGAGCATGCTCAATAGCATAGCTTATAGCTTTTAGCATGCTATTTTAAAACTTGTGCTGATGTACCTTAAGGGGTGATGACAAAATTCTACTCTGCAGTTATCACATGGTTAAATCATTGAGTATAATTATATACATACAAAACAGTCATTACCAACAGCCAAATCAGATAACCAAAAAGATAATTCATGAAACCAATCAACAGTTGAAAGTTCATTTGAATTGCAAACAAGGAGAATCAAGGTCGTAAGTCGTAATAATGATAATCATCTTAAGGACGGTATAATTTGTAAGTAAACAGATTTATACGTTTAATTGAAACATCATTGAACTGACTTGGAGTTACGGAATATTATTGATGTCGTGTTTGATCAAACATTTATCAAGTTTTTGATTTCGAAATCGTTGATCTTAGAGGATTTGTGGTCGTTGTGAGGTAAAATTTTGAAGTGCTTTTTTTTAACTATTACAGAATGTGATATGAATACTAGTTTGCTATTAAGTATAAAATGAGATAATCGTTATTATGTTCAAGCAAAACCGACGACAAACGTAGTCATCTTACTAGTCTTTTATCTTATACTATTAGATAAAGCGGAAGAGTTAGCTTTTTTGTTTGTTCGTTTGAACGCGCTAATCTCCGTAGCTACAAGTCTGATTTGTATAATTATTTTTGTGTTGGATAGCGCATTTACCGAGGATGGCTATATATGAGATAGGCTAAAACATCGCGCTACGACCAATAGGAGCTGAGCAGAGCAAGGTTTGTGTGTTGGTGTGTATGTTTGTTACGCAATTACGTCAAACCGGCTGAAGCGATCGGGATAAAATTTGGAACAGGGTTAGATTTCTCTTGAGAAAGCGTGGGAACCGCTGCCAAAAGCTAGTTATGTCAATAATAAGCATCAGTTTACTCTGCAAATTAATAATGTTATCAATAAAATTCTAAAGATGATACCAAAATTCAAATGAACGGTCACAAAAATCAAATGAACAATAGCTACAACGGAATAGTAAAAATAAATGATGAAAGTATCGTCGCCACTACAGAGTTCACACTCACACAATAACAATATTCAATATGACACGCATCATGCATGTGTAATCGAATCGGATGCCAACGCAGCCACTAACAAATTGACAACAGAAGATTTACTTATAACAAGTTCGAAAAGGGCTAAGATTTGTATAGTAAGAATCTTCATACAAAAAATAATCACCTGAAGCCAAATCTCCCGACAGCAATTAGAGGATAGATCGTTAGACATCACAGAACCTTACCCAAGACTCAAGCGCTATCCAAAACTAGTTTTAATATTGATTGCTTAAAAACCAGTATCGAACAGCAAGCAACGCTGGAAATGAGGCAAGACGGAAAGCAAATTTAAAAAAGACAAACATACGAAGGCTTTACTGTTAAACATATACAAAATATTAAAATTGAAGTAAAACAAATTAATACCACTATATAAGACACGGAAAATAAAACAATAGGAACTATTAAAAAGTTTCAAGTGTTGGTTTTCTTATAATCTTTCGATAGACTGGACCATACACTTTATAGTCACGTTCATTGTGGTCATAAGAAGCCTCCGTGCCTCGGACAAGCCAGGTGATGTCATTTTAATACTAACACTGTCACAGGCTTTTATAGCAGCCATACCCACATCTGTACCTATGTTTATAGCATCATCAACCACGCTAATCTCGATTCTGTTACCAAGAAATAAAGTTGAAATTCGCTTAGTAATTTTCTCTATAGTAGATACCAATGTTTGTTCAACTCTTTTTATACTATCAACACATGAATGATCACAGATAATACCACGAAACTTGTACTCTAAGGTTATGACCCTTGCGTTTGGAATTTACTCTGTGACAGGTTCTGATGTTATTTTCTAGTTTTACGTCAGTTTTAACGTTATAAAGTTAGTGTAGTTAAACTACAGTTAATGTCAAAGGGTCATACTAGGTATTAGGATTGTTATGTGATGGGAAATAGACAGAGATTGATTGATAACTTTAGTGTTTATTTAGGTGATAATTTACAATTACATAGTCACTTGATAGATACTCGTTTGCGTTATTGAACTAGCGATGTTTGGTTCGGATTTCAGATGTTTGTTTTTCTAATTGATCTGTATACTAGAATTTAATAGTACCTATGCATAAGATGTAAAATAAAAACGTACCAATTCATAGTCCCTCATCGGAGAATAACAAGCGTGTTATCATTATAAAAAAAGTAAAATATGCGACGCAAAAGACCATTGTGAGGTATTATAAGCATGATCTCAACGTATGCAATATACCTCTACTAAAAAGTGATGGTCCCAGTAAACGACCTTGTGGGACGCCAAGATGCATTCGCAACGCATGCTCGCTGGAATTCCTCCAATACTGAACACCTTGATGTCATTTTAACGTTAATATCATTGAGCATACCAAGGTAAGGAGATACTGTCTTTAACTATTTTCCTTAAAGTGTAAAAATATCAAGTCATTGCTCAACTTTAGAAAAGGTATTATGTTGTAAGTGATAAGTTATACCGCAATTGCAGTTGCCTATTATTTTGTTGTTTGTACTTAAGAAGAATTAGTTAATTGGTGTTGTCATTAAATTAATAGTAATTTTGAATAGTACTATTCATTTCATTTACTGCAGTCACCTTTATTCATTGAAAGTAAAATACAATAGCACAGTGTCATCATTTCGTAAGTAAATCGAATATATTTTGTCAGACAAAAATGTTACTGACAAAGGTAATTTATTAGAGCTCATGAATAAACAACAGTATTGGATAAATTCAGAAATTTCAGCCTGTCTTTGTCTCCTAAGATTCTGTTGTTGAATTGCCTTTTAGACAAAATGATAAAAACAGTTCAATAGTTACTGAGACAGAGTTGAAACTAAAAGACCCAAAGTAACTGTTTCAAATCATGTGATGAGATTCAAACATTGACATACTTTACCATTTATACCCATATGGGAATAGAACTGCATAATAATACAGTAATTTCATAAAGCACTTGTAATAAAACACATCTATAGTTCAGTAGTACAATAAAGTTGTGATCGACCGTGTCGAACGCCTTGCATAAATCTTTTTGTTTGTTTCACGTTATTATCACATGTTTTATTCAAATACGACTGCGGTTTCAATTTGTTCTTCGATTTTATATCTTGTTTTATGTCAAAGGATTATTTTTATTGATCAGAAACATGTTTTTTTTTTTATATATTATGTACAAGAATTCATATGCAGTATAGTTTAAAAAAGTTTCATTTCGGGGCGTGGATACTTTGAAATACTTTAACTTTTGTACTTAAAAATTCCACAAGTAGGTAACTACATTGCATCTTACAATCTTTTTTTAAATGACTTCAATACAACAGTCGTTGAAAAAATTCCATAACATAAGTACCTACTAGTGTGTACATTTAAATGTCAAATCATGTCCAGTTGCATACCATTGAGGTAGTGACAACTAATTTGCATTCTATGAAGTTTGTTGTGACTATTTGCATTCCATTTAGAATGTAAGAGATGCAAGGTGAAGCAAGGACAGAGGAAAATTGTGTTTATTATTATCTGTTTTACTAAGACAATGTTTTATTGTTTACTAGCTGTACCTGTAGCTGTAGCTGTACCCTGTAAAAGTAGCCTGATACTCCTTAGGACATCAGTTATCTGCCATCAAAATTCCTGTCAAAATAGGTCCAGCCATTTCTGAGATAAGCCAGTACAAACAAACAGACAGACAGACAAAACTTGTAAAAAGTGTTATTTTGGTACATGTGTCGTAGGTATGTATATTCATTATGCATGCAGTAAAAAGTGATTATTTCAGTATTAGAAATAGATTGTTCAATTGTATTTATCCTGTTTAGATAAAAATATGTTCAAAGTAGGTATAACTCTATGTTACAACTTTCTTGAGAAATACTAAATTAATTATTATGGTTTTCGGGTATCTCATGTAATTATTGGACGAGGTACTCGATTAGTTTCAAGCCATGCTAGACATGCGGCAACAGTCGCCGAGTTGCGGTCTCGGGTCGCGGAATGCTGCTCATGAATATAAGCCCCTAGCATGGCTGGAAACCAGTCGAGGTCGTCAAATAATTACGTGAGTAATCCAATAAACATAATAATTAATTAGATATAACTCTACTACAACGAAGAATTTTTTTTAAGGGGGGAAAATCATCGAATTGAATTGACAATAAGAATGGAAGAACTAGCCGACTGCCTCGTTGGCCGAGTAGTCGCAAGTGCGACTGCCGGGCAAGGGGTCTCGGGTTCGATTCCCGGGTCGGGCAAAGTATTAATGGGTTTTTTTAAAAAAATTCTCAGTAGTAGCACGGAGTCTGGAAATGTGCCCGGTATATGGCAATAGGCTCACCCCCTATTACATGGGACTCATAACAACTAGTGAAAAGTGGGTGTTACATTGTACTGTGGTAGAATGTGCACCTCTGCCTACCCCTTCGGGGATAAAAGGCGTGATGATATGTATGTATGTAATGGAAGAACCTTTAACTAATTCTTCATAATATTTCTTTAAAGAAACGTGAAAATAAATATTAGTACCGTTATAAAATGCTTATAACTGCGAAATCATGATTGTTCTTAACTACTATCATTATAGTTAAATTAGTGGTAGGCAACTTTAGTACCTAGTGCTTATAGCATTGAGGTAGAAAATGCATTGTGGTAGTTATTTGTCTAATTAATTAAACTTGCTTTTTATTATCACACATTTTTCATGCATTCGCAATGTGACTAGAAATATGATCTTAGATTTTCATTTATTTTATTCAATTTTTATTACCTATGAAGTAACTTTTACCCGCGGCTTTTTTATTCGTTTTATTTTATGCGATAAACTGGTAAACGAGCAGACGGATCACCTGTTGGTAAGCAACCGGCGTCGCCCATGGACACATGGAACACCAGAGGCGTTACAAGTGCGTTACCGGCCTTCTGGATTAGGAATTTGAGGATCGATGTGAAGTTCCTGACTAACTATAAGGGTTGTCATAAAAGTTTATATGACAACCGGGATCGATGATAGCCCACCGTATTCTCAGAGACTAATATTATAAGTATTTTTTATTTTAGTAACTTTTATAGGTACGCTTACCTAAAACATTTAAAAAAAATTCTTGTCATAGTAAAAATCACCCACTTGAAGTCTTGGACATCGGCCATCTTCGCTTGGGAAGTATGCAAAACGTACAGGTTTGTCACTAATCTCAACACTACCGTTAATACCTGAACAGTTACTTACTAAGAGTCGGAAACTAGGCGTTATTTTTTCAATTGACTCTCTCCTGTCTTCTTGCATCTAGGAAACCTCTGGCGGCCGAAATTAATCACTGATCACAATCCAAAATCTTACGATTAATGTCTATTTTTAACATTAGCTGTATGGGAGTCTCAGTCAAAAACTTGAAATAAGTTAACAGAATAACTAACTTTTTTAAATATTAGATATTTAAAAAAGTCGCCTCACCCAGGCGGGAGCAGTCATTCGATGATTTTCACCCGTTAAAAAAAAATGCAGGAAACCAGTGCACCGGGAGCTGGTCTATCCTTGACACTGGATGTCTCTATGTGTTCGATCCACCCAAAAAAATTACAACAAAGTTAATACATAACAACCAAGGTATGTGCAAAATAACAGATATTTTCGTGCAAAAACATTGAAACTTGTGAATTGCATAAAAAATGGCCCCTAATGTTTTTGTTGAGCGCAAGGTCATGAAACGTTAGGTATTATTGAATAGTTATAAAACTAAATCACCTCAATTCGTATCAGGAAGTCTTTATTTTTTTATTCCTTTGCAAATGACCAAGCGCGATCGACACGGTAAGCATACGCGCCGCGCCGCCCATAGACACCGGCAAATCCACAGGAGTACACACGGCCACACATCAATCTATACAAAACCAGTTTATCCTGGTGTCGCGTCGCATCATCTTACCGCATATTTAACGTTCAGTTTATACTGGTTATGTAAAGCTTGATGTGTAGTCGTGTGCACAAATGCATTTCCTTCCTTTTGGGCATCTGGGAAGATTAGGTCTCCGGTAACCTCGCTCACAGAAAATAAGTACCTATTACGTGGGTTTTCTGCAAGGCCATGGTATCATTCCGGTCGAACTGGCCCATTCGTGTCGATTGTCAAAGAATTGCTCTCCAAGTTTGAGTGAACACACAATTTTTTTTCAAATAACACGACGTAAGATTTGTTAGACGAAATTAATACAAGAAAATCTATTTGATACACAAAAAAGGATCAGAATTATAAAGTAAATTCATTTTATTCTTTAAATATATTTTAACCAGAAACAGAGAGCAAATTCGCAATACATTGCATGCTAGATTGAAAGAGAAAGCCACCAATCATTTTGATTGCAACAATTACAATCCAGATTTCAGCTAAAAATCTATCTCAAACACACGGCCATAGCCCATACCTTGAACAAAATATGTTATAGAAAAACCACTCTTATTATCTACCACATACAGTCCTTCTTAAATGCAATCGTTATAATCTGTAAAGTTCCTGCATCGTTGCGTGATAGTAAACGATAAAAGATATCTAAGACGTAACGATTTCATAAAATTACGCCAATATAATCAAATGGTGTGATGACGGTAGAATAAATCTCCTGATCGATTTCGATCATGGTGGCCAGTTACACTAGAGTAGCCCTTTGCGCAGGAGATACTTATAGTGTGCGCAAACACAAGTGCCTCACTTCCTTAACCCGATGGCACGGTACTTAACGGCAGACCGACACGACCGGAGAGCGATCAGTGGCAATAGCAATACCAATAGTTTTACCTGCTTTCCGAGACAAGAAGGTGAAACATCGTCGAACTTCCTAAATTCGGACTAATAATAGTTATTTTACTCAAAAAATGCCTCTTTAACAAATATCACTTTTTGGCCGGGGCGCGGGAATACACGACGCGTTGCATACCAGTCGGCACCCAACTAAGACCCCATCAAAATCTGTTCCGTAATTTTAAAGATGTAAGCATACAGTGACGTCATGTTGTCAAAACCTACCAACGACAAGTACCAATGTGACTTTTTACGAGTTATATGTACTTTCTAAGATTATCTAGACACCACTGACAAACGGTGAAGGAAAACATCGTGAGGAAACCTGGGCTTATAATTTCTAATTATACCTCTAAGTCTGTAATCGCCAACCCGCATTGAGCAAGCGTGGTAATTAATGCTCAAATCTTCTCCGTGTGAGAAGAGGCTTTGTTCAGCAGTGGGAACTTATTGGCTGTTGATGATGATGATGAAGCGAAAAACATAAACAAACGGCGGAAAGCGACTTTGCTTTATTACGTAGTGACGATAAAGTAGACGTGTCCACCAGATAAACGTACACGTAGTAAAAAGGTTTATTAAAAATACTTAACATTCAGGACACATGCAGCCATGCACATTTAACGCTTGCCCTGTTTGTAGACGGCAGACATACTGCTCATGTACAGACCCTACAGGGGACAGTAATCATTTATGCAGTATCCATATACTGAATCCCATGATTCAGTAGGATAAGGACATCGAGTATGACAATAGCAGTGTTGTGACGGCAGTGGAATGCATTTATGGCATCACCACTTTCCCGTCAAATCGAACCCGAGACCCCTTGCCCGGCAGTCGCACTTGTGACCACTCGGCCAATGAGGCAGTCATATTATTATAATGTTGGTGTGTGTCATCTGCGATGGCGACCTCTCGCGTCCGGGCCTAGTGCAGGCCATGATGCGTAGCGACTGGGACTGGGATGCCGTCGCCTCCTTTTGCGAAGCAGTCATGCTAGCTAAGGAGGAGGCGGGACGCGTGAGGCAGAGAAGCGCTGCCTCCTCGCAACCCAGCCATCGCGAAGGACACACCGGGCGTCTGGGATCGCGGGACGATCTCCGGCCACCGTAAGCGCGGGCCTGCGGACGGCGAGCATGGGTGGCTCCCCGTCCGACCAGAAACTGACCCGAGCGAACGGCGCGTCGCGTTCCGCGCGCGCCTCAAAGAGCCATCATACCACCCCAGATGGAGCCCAATAGAGCCGATGCCGATTCGGAGTCGCGGAAAACCTAACGGGTAACCGGGGCTCCGGCTCGACGTGCAGGAGAAGGAACGGGGTGGTTTTTAGTCAGTAAGAGTCTGACACTCCCTCCCACCTCACTCGTTCATTCGATTCTCAGTCATTCGACGATTTTCCCCCATTAAAAAAAACAGTGTCTCTATATTATTTCCTTTCCAATATTTTTAAGTCAAACCATAACGATTTTAGAAGAGGAAAAAGTAATGCATTAGTCTTTTGCAAAATATTTCCTAGAACTTGGTAATATATGGTAAAAAACGTTTTTTTTTCTTGCCCTACAAGGTGTAAAGCTAGTCTTCAGGTCAAGGTGACTAGTTTTAGCGACGTCCCACAGGCTTTTAGGTATTACCAAATTTACAAGAATGGCTATAACCTAATAACATCCTTCTGTATTATATCTTAAAGTTGATTTTATCACTAAAGTGTGTTAACTTTTTTTTTTTTTTTTTTTTTTTTTTATAATTAAGCCCAGAAATTTGGCTGAATCTGCTTCCTGTAAGGGCTGACCATCGTAACTAACAACTATGTTTTGGTATTGGGGTCTTTGACTGAAGTGCATAACCTGGGTTTTTTCCAAATTGATTTTTAAATTGTTATTGTCCAACCAGTGGATTATTGCGGATAGACACTTATTTATGTCATTTTGGTACATTTCACTTGCTCTACATTGGATGGAAACTGTACTATCGTCAGCAAACAATGACATTGGATGGTGTGTAAATTTAGGTAGATCGTTAATATATATTATGAATAAAAGGGGGCCTAATACACTTCCCTGCGGAACACCATAGCTGCTACCTCGCGGTTCTGACCTATATTCAACCTCGAACCTGGTTTTTAAGTTCACTCTATTTATTGCGGTCAATTGAGATCTATTAGAAATATACGATTCAATCAATTTTAAAATTGTTCCCCTGATTCCATATGCTTGTAATTTATTTAAAAGTATGCGATGATCCACATAATCGAATGCTTGTGTCATATCGCAGTAAATAGCGCATACTGGGGTCCTCTTATCGACGTTACCTATTATTGTCTTATAGAAATCATAAATAGCCAAATTAATGCTTTTACTTTTTCTAAATCCCTTCTGTTCTTGACACAGTAAATTATTTTTTTCTAAATATGTATACATTTTATTATGAATGTACTTTTCGAAGATTTTTGATATGATAGGAACTAATGCAATGGGTCTGTAAAATTCCATTCACTCTTTGTCAGCTTTTTTAAATATAGGTTTTATTATTGTGGTTTTCAATCTATGCGGAAAAATACCATTGCAAATACACAAATTTAATATATAACTCAAATGTCCAGAAATACTTATGTTAACTAATTTTATTATTTTAGTACAAATGTCATCAATTCCTACACTATTTGTGTTTTTTAGTCCATTAATAATTTGTTGAATGTCATTTGGTATGCTAGGAGGTATAAAAATAGAATTACTAGTACTTACAATTTTTGATGTCACATTTTTGCCGCAGTTTGATATTGGCTTTATTTTGTCAATAAAAAAGTTATTGAAAGCATTAGCTATTGCACCAGGATCGGTAACAATATTGTCATTTTACATTGTCATTTTACATCGCAACGCTAGAATTCCATACTGAATACATGTGAATTTGAAATCTTTTTGTTTTTTATTCGTACCACGTTTGTTAAGACTTGATTTTGTTACATGTTATTGTTATGTAAGTTTGATGTTATTTAGGTCAAGTTGTGTCAAGTGTAACCACAGAATAAAAATTGAAAAAAAAATAGAAAACATTAAAAACTATTTTCTCAATATGTATGAGGACTAATATGGAGTGTTGATAATTGTATCAAATAGGGGACTCTCGCTGTTTAGCTTTACCGTAACATTTGTAAAGAGAATGTTAGAAAATATCGTGAGAAACATGTCATTATTCAAAAATGTTTTAATATGTGATATTATGTTAATGTGAATTTTAATTGCACGGTTAACCAGTAAAATAATACTAAACTAGGTCATTTTTCATGTCGAATTATTTTTTATATTACGGAGCCTGGAACAGTGTGATTTTGGACAAAACAGATTGGTCTCCTTTTACAGCGAAATTAGTGAAATTAACCAATCCCTGCAAGAAAATAAAAGTTTATTTTGTTCGTGATAATTGAAAATATTGAAATATTTAACATTCTAATAACCTATAAAACTAAACCGACCTCCTTAGCACGAATACGTGACTTCAATTTCGTCATACCATAGATTAGATAGCAAATATTTTTAAGACAAAGTTGGTATGCAAACATGGCGGATGGCGGGAATTTGTCGTACGTTTTGTTTACCGTAACTGTTATCAGATAATGTTTGCCTGAATATTTAAAGTTAAAACTAGGTAGATAATGTAGGTATATCTTTGACTAGTCAGATTGTAGCATTGTTTTAGGCAATTTATAGTTTTATTAAATTGTTTAAAGAGTAAACTGAATAAGTTGATATTTTACAATATGTAACGGTATTGCAGTCGTCAATCTCGAATTTTGGACTGGAAGGCGGAAGCAAAAGAGATAATAAATACATATGTATAATATAATTATATATAATCAATTATTTACATACTTGGATACATTTTTTGTAACAAACACAACATGAGTTAAGCAAGTTTGTATAAAAAGTCCTTCTTTTTAAAATTCTGTTAACTATAAAGTTGTGGTTGTTACTTTATTCATTTTGTTTTCGGTATATAAATAGATACCGGATAGAAAAAAAAATGCAAAAAAAAAAAAGATTTTCAATTTATCCCGCGATATTATCGATGGTGTTATTGAATAATATTTTGAAATTAGAATACGACGGTGTTGCTAGCGCTCATCTCGTACGCACCGCGGTCGCTCGCAGGTGGGAGCGGCTGGCCGGGTAGCATTCCACGAGTGACCCACATAGTTTGTCTCTAGTACTCCCGCTATGGATTGGCCACTCTACCAATATCACCTGTTATTTAAAATTATTCAAGCTTGACGTTTTTTCAACGAGTTGTTTATTCAGAACTGAAAATATTTTTTGTTTTTCTTTGATGATTTACAAACAGGTGTAAATACATTGTAACAGATTAATAATTTGATGAATGTAATGGATTGTCTTATTAAACCTACTTTTTAACGTTTTACACACCACTCTGGTGTTGCGCATATATCTATGGATAGATGCGACCGATTGCTTACTATCAGGTGATAAGTCAGCTTCTTTGCTGTCCAATTCCATTAAAACTCTAATTTATCGACACATTTTACTGCATTGAGAAACTCACACATTATCGTGTATGTAACGGCCATGAAAAATAATACAATAATAAAGTAGGTACAGTCATAAATCACACAAGTCGCACATTTATCAAATCAATGCAAATGTTTTTACGCACTGCCTTGTCGCGGAATGTTAATAAATATTTCCTTCATGAAAAACCTCTTTAATTGTTTATTTTAAGAACGCCACTCTGATTAATAGCTAATTTTAATTCGATAAACGTGCGATAGTAATCACTTATTGTGTCGCAATGTGACGTAATTTTTTTATGAGTTCATTGTTATCAGCGCTGTTTAACTTAATTTTAACCGTCTAGTCTACATCAAATCAAAGTCAAAAAGTATTTATTTAACCTAAACCATACACAGGTACTTTTGAAACGTCAAAAAACATATACTAGGTATAGTCCATCATTCTGCCCGTCAGTGAAGCTAGGTGCTCGTTCTAAACTGCAGATTCGAATGGGGAAGACGAGCAAGAAACTCCAACGTTGTTTCACCTAACTGTTTTGACCTAAACTTGCTTGGAAGTACTAAATAAGGTTATAATATGTATGTATATTAACATACTAAATACTCCTACAACTTATATGTATCTTTAATTACATGGTTAAATAAAGTATACTATTTATTTTACAATGAGTAATTGAATAAATATACATGAGCACCTGTTCCGTAACCTTGCCTTTGTAAACTGTTTGTTTTTGTTCAGAACTATATAGTTACATTACGCAAAACATGTGTTTCATAGAGTATTGTAGTACTGTATTAGTGTGTGTAAAGTATACTTTTTAGGGCATAGAGGACGATAAAAGGACGAACGCTACACTTTATCTAACAAGCCTTGGTTGTTGTTTATGGTCCACTTTTATTCTTCATGTTCCTTTTTCGTCATCGGTTTTTGTGTTCTAGGTATTATCCGTTAATGCGTTGATATTTAATTATAGTTCCTTTTTTAAATGGTTTACTACTCCTCAACATGACTTTACACACACATACCGTATAAAACCATAGTCTCGACTAGAAATAGGGGGATTGTAACCGACTTCAAAAAAGTATGTATATTTGTGCGCGATTATCTCGCGATTGGCTGAACCGCTTGTGAAACAGTTTTCAGGAAAGTGCTTGTTCCACTTACGAGAAGATTTTAGTATATTTTTTTTAAATAATAGGTTTTTTGAAGTCGGTTTTTAAAACGTGGTTTATGAAAAAAAATATTGTCAATAAGGATCTGACACTCCTTTGCACCCCGTCTAAAGTGAGTAGCGTTACGTTATGATTTTCCGTCCTCACAAAAATAAGGTACTTATATATTGATGCTTCAAGCAAGGAAAGATAATACCTTTGCTTTCATTCTATCATAAGTTATATTCCTGTCTCTTTTAAGCATTGTAGGATGAGTTTAGAACGGATTTTTCAAAACTGTTTATGTTAAATCGTATAATTGAAGAACTGGGTCATCCAAAAAATATAAATAACATATTCTACATGAGAGATTGCACGTTTCGACAAATAAACACGTCGTAACAGTAGAAAACATACTGAAACTTGAAGACAGACACAAAATTATAGTCACTAAAAAGAAATGAGTCACACTTTCATCCGAATAAGTTGGTCACAGCACTCTTTAGGTATAATAATAAAACCAACTTTATTCGGTTCAAAAGTAATAGTTCTGTCTGTAACTATTTTCGTTGGCTGATCTGACTGCGACGTGGCTAAACTGTGCAGTTTATTCTAATTGGCACAATCAATTTGTCAGAATTGTTCTTTTTATCACAGAAATAAAACGTCATTTTTATTGTTAAACATAAAAAATGTAATAAACAACACTTCCTCGAGGTTTTTTTAACAAATAAATAACATTTTTTTCGTATCAATAGAAAAACAACAATTTAAAGATAAATAAAGTTAAATCATGTTCCGATGCCAATACTCGTGCACCCTACTATACAATAACTTGAAGTACCTGTATCAATGACGCCACCGTCCTTCGAATGCCGAAGGAGTTTTTTCCCCCGTTCCCACTCCCAAAACAATTAGGCGAGCTTTTGTTTTTGTTGGCAACATTGTTGACGTGCTTCAATTTTGAATTTCGAACATCGTGACCGAAAAAAAAGTGAGGCATTCAGCCAAGGTCCTTGAGTGCATGTTGATCAATTTTACAGTTCCACTAGCATAGTCAAGGGCGAGACATCGAGATTAATGTTATTATGTTGTTAAAATACGTCTTGTTTTGCTTGGAAGTACTAATATTATTATTATGTAGATAAACAAACAGTAGAACTTAAGTTGACTAATGTTAAATATTGTTAAAACTAAACGCTAGTCGATCAAGGTAGGTAACCTAACAAATCTTGTAAAAATCTAGGTTATACCAGCGGCTTCATGGAATAAAAAGCATCCTGTGTGTTGTTATTCCAGAAATCCAGACCATAATCTACCCCTTTTTATCTTATACCTATTATTTTCTTCTTAAATTTCTTCCGATCCCTTCAGCTGTATGATTTGATTGAGTAACATACATACACACAAAATTTTCACTCATTAATTCAAACTCTTTTATAATACCTCTATAAGTATCTTTTATAATGTAAGATTGGGATTTTATCCGCTAGCGTGGTTAGTTCCATTTTGAATTTCGAAATTCCCACAAACAAACGCAAATAAACTAGATAGTTACTCATAAATATATAATCTGTGTCGTGATTCGATTATTCGATACGGAATCAATATGATAGTAAAATTAATCTCGTTTGATTTACGACTCGAAAGATTACAAATGTACTCTCTCCAGTTTGTAAACAAAATACCGCAATATGTTTGTTTTTTGTTTTGGTTTCGCAACGGAATGCATTCCTACAATGTTGACAATCAATGACTTTTTATAAAATAGTAAGAACTAAGAATATTTTGAGGATAAGTCATTTACTGATTTTTTTACAGTGTATTCGTAATAATAATAAGAGTATCGTATTGTTTTATCGTGTTGTTTATCGTATTACTGGGTTTTTTAAAATTCTCAGTAGTAGCACAGAGTCTGGAAATGTGCCCGGTATATGGCAATAGGCTCACCCCCTATTACATGGGACTCATAACAACTAGTGAAAAGTGGGTGTTACATTGTACTATGGTAGAATGTGCACCTCTGCCTACCCCTTCGGGGATAAAAGGCGTAATGTTATGTTATGTTATGTTATCGTATTGTTTAAAAACTGTTACAAATATAATCATAGATATAAAAAATCATAAGCTACTTTTTACATTTTGACCACAGATTAAAACACAACAATGACAAAATATAGTTCAATTTGATAACATTTTCGCGCGGTTCTAATTCTCTTTCAAATTTAGAATGACTAAAAAATATAATTAGAAACCAATGAGTCCGCAAAAACATCGGTTCAAAAAACTAAAAATGGTTTCAGACATCGGTTTACCAAGCAACTAGATAACTGTAATACCGGTCAGATGTAATAGGACATATCCCATTATGGTAACATGCTTGGGTCATGTTTAATCGAAGAAGTTATTCAGAAGTGCTATGTTTCTCAAAATGATCCTAGATGACATATACTCTATTACGGGACCTCTTTCAAAGTGGCCACTACTTAACCAGCGAGGAATATAAAAAAAATAAAAGATACAGTTTGACTATGGTATGAAGAACCAAAGTAAGCAAACAAGCCTGTGGATCACCTGATGGTAAGTTATCGGCGCCGTCCATGAATGGACCAGAGAAGAAGTGTGTTGCCGACCTTCTGAAGACTTTGGGTCACCTCACCGGTAACCATACGGTGAAACATAAGTTGTTCCACGTTGGTTTTCTATAAGGCCTTAGTATCACTCCGGTTGAGCCGGCCCATTTGAAAAAAGCATGGCTCTCCCATGTGCCAGTATTTATTGTTTTTTTTTATGGCATAAGCCGGTAAACGAACAGACGCCCATAGACACCTGGAACACCAAGGCGTTACAAGTGCGTTACTGGCTTTTTGGGGATTAGGAGTTTGAGGATTGATGGAGATTGGAGAGACTGGGGAGGTGGGTAATTGGGCATCCGGTAACCTCACTCACACGACGAAACACAATGCAAGCGTTGCTTAACGTCGGTTTTCTGTGAGGTCGTGGTATCACTCCGGTCGAGCTGGCCCATTCGTGCTAGAGCATGGCTCTCAAAAGGCTTACATACAAAAAGTACTTACATTTTAATTGCAGTATCCCATGAAGTATTTTGTTACAAGTGATCCTTTTCTTTCTTACCTTTACAGTCAAGTCGAGGTTGGCAATACAATTTTAGTCTATTTTATTTTTTTACACTGAAGGATACAGACGGTTCATTTTACTTTTTTGGCGTCGCCATCTTACCGTTTGTAGACATTACGGTACTAGAGGTATATTGAAGTTCCGAGGACATTTGGGGGTAAGCACCTTTAAGTGTGTGGTATTCAGAAACTCATGTTCACTCAATGTTAATTAGGCATATCGCAACAACAAAATGTATTGTTTTGACGTTCAAAAGTGCCTTCCTGGCAAAATCCTAATTTCCTAATTGAAATAAATGACATTAACTTTGACTTTGAATAAAAAAAAATGAACTCGGACCAGTAGTTTTGTAGATTAGCGCAGTCAAACAAACTTTTCAGCTTCATGTAATGAGTAAGTATAGAAGATTGAATGACTTGCCACAAATGCACATCATCGTACACCAATTTGTGTAATATAGTTTCGACTTAGATACAGGTTGATCGGTTGCCCCGTCTATCATCCTGGGGCCATAGTACGAGTAAGCGTTCGGCGCGGCGGTGTGATTGGTTGCTGTTGGCCAATCAGAGTGCCGAACGCATACTCGTTTCGAATACTTTTAACGTGCATCAAACTCGTACTATGGCCTCTGTACGCTACATAAATGAACAATTTCTTGCGTACTTGTTTTATTTTGATACTAGCGGCCCGTCCCGGCTTCGCACGGGGGGACTTAAGATTTTTTACATAGTTTTACGTTTTATTTATATTTAATTTATTCTCAGTTTATTATTTTTGAAATAGTAGGTAAGTACTTACCTAATAGGTATCTTTTGGATGAATTAATAATCTTAACCGTCTGCAGCTGACGTGAAGTCCCACAGACACCGCGAAATACAAAATCACGTGTTATACCGTCATTTTTCAAATACGAGCATCACTGTTGCGAGTACCTTACTGTATAATGCTCGCTATACTTTAATTCTACAAAAATATTTGCTGTTGAAATGGTGTCTGGTAGAATATACACCTCAGTTGAATTGTAACAATTTAACCACGTCAGTTGCAGAGGGTTAAGGTAACCGATTGAACAATTCAAAAGTTATCTAGAGCAAACTTTTATAAGGATTGAACCATTCATTAAAACGATTGTTATGGGTAAACTATAAAAGGTAGACATATGCTCTCGCGGACTTTTTTAAAAATAATGTTAAGATGAACAATTCATCCATAGAGCATTTTTGTATAACTTTAACTATATGCTCAGCGCACGCCACGGAAGGCCTCATAAACGATACTTTTCCCCCGTTTTTAAAACATTTTTGGTTACTGCTCCACAACTATAACACCTTTATATAGCCTATGTTACTTCTGAATAATGCAGCTTTCTAATGGTGAAAAAATTATTGCAATCGGTCCAGTAGTATTACAAACATACGTAAATACAAAAATACAAATCTTTCCTCTTTATAATATTTTGATATGATATATAAGTAGGTATAAATAAAACCTTCTTTGTGTTGATAAAAATAACTTGGATCATTCGATTCATCATTATCATTGCTTTTTTAAACCAGTAGTTATTTATAAGTACATGTCATTACTTATAATTGGGGTCTATTTTGCTGTGTTTCGATGGTAGTTAATTTAGTTAAACAAAGACGCTTCTTTTTAAATCGATTAAAAACTAACCAACCGGGTTAAGGGCTTGTACACAAAACTGCGATGCGATGCGAATTCGCAACGCAAAAAATTACGATGCGAATTGCTGCGATGCGGTTTCGTGCGACAAGGCGTCTCCCAGGGTGACCATTCCTTCGACGACCGTCAACCGTACGGAACGTATTTTAAATTGAAAAGTAGATCATGGCATGAATCGTAAAAAGAAGTGTGCACTTCTGTTACTACTAAGGAGATACAGGGAAAAGAAACAAAGAAGATAAGACTTTGATGCGCGATGCGAATCAATCAATTCGCAAGTCCTTGCGATGCATAGAGGGAGCTCGCACATTTTGCGACGTCGCATCACAGTAGTACTCGAACACGAAGAGTTTTTTATCATATTGGTACATTAACTTGGGTGTATTTGGGTAGTGCCAATTGCTTACTAGGTATCACGTGATCCGTCCTACTTAAAATACCTATGTCAAAAAAACATCTTCGAGGATCATCAACATCGGTTTCCCAGGAAACTTTCACCATCCACATCCACATCACTACATAGCTACACATCAAGCCATGCAAAACCAGTATAAACTGAAAGGTGTATATAAGGGAAGATCAAACACAGCGAGGCCAAGATAAATTGGTTTTTTATACCTTGATGTGTTACTTGTACCCGCATATAAACATTACATCATGTGTGTGGCAATATTAAGGGAAAGTAACTACAGCATAGCTACAATTATTTAGCTTTCTCGTACGTTAGATGTTAAGCAGGTAAACTATGATTAGGCTCGGTAACTGGGCGGGGTTGATGGGATAATGTTATGTAGATATGACCAGAGAGTGGCTTATATTGACTGTCTCGTTGGCAGAGCTCGCAAGTGTGACTGCCCGGGTCTCAGGTTCGATTCTCGGGTCAGGCAAAGTATTATTGGTATTTTAAAATTCTCAGTAGTAGCACGGAATTTAGAATTGTGCCCGGTATATGCCATTAGGCTCACCGTCTATTACATGAGAATCATTGCATAAAATTAGTGAATAGTGGGTGCTACATTGTACAGTGGCATTAAGTGCTGTAATATGCCTCTGCCTTCTGGGAAAAAAGGCGTGATGTTATGTTATATGTCTAGAGATTATGTTATGGTGTTAGAATAAAACTGAGCTACTGCAGTGGTCTTTAAACTAGTTAAGAAAACATATCTGCAAAGCAAGATCTATATCATTTGTTGTAGATGTAAGTAGGTCTGTACATCATTTAGAGAACATCTGAAAGGAATTGGTAACAATTGGTAGCACCCTAGCTGCGGATGGCCTAACAGGTTATCGGGGCTCCGGTCCGAGGCAGGAGTAGACAGGGTAGTTTTGCTCAGCAAGAGTCTGACACTCCCTCTCGCCTCACCCACTCAAGGCGTGATAAGACATTGGATGATTTTTCCCCCTCAAAACACAGTACAGAAGTTGTAATATTTATCTGTTGTGTGAATTCAAGATTATGAGAAAGCTTCATGTAAGTAAACGTTTCCTTCGAAGTTTTGACAATTATACTTACACACTGTGACTTATCTTGCGGTAATTAAACGTAAATGTCAACTAGTTACTTTCTTTTTTTTACGTAAATTGTGCAATTTATTGCTTACTGATTGCATACCTCAGTAATATTATAAATTAGAAGGTTTGTATATGTTTATTACTGAATCACGCCAAAACGGCTTAAGAGATTGGGATGAACTTTGGATCAGGGTTAGATTGTGGTATTGAACAATACATAGACTACTTTCTATACTACGGAAACGCGGGCGAAGTCGCGGGCAAAAGCTGGTGTTCCTATAAGAACGTAAGAAGAAATGCTTGCCTGGGCCATAAGTTTTAAATCTTAAAAAATATAACTTGATTAATTAAAGAGTCTTTGAAGACAGGCACATGGTGTAATAACCGACATCAAGGCTAGATTTTTAGACAAACGCCATCCCTGGTTACATTTGTCGTGGAGTGGAAAGTGTTTACAAAAAAAAACCTAAAACAAAATATTATTCCTCAATATCCTTCTTCGATACGACTTCATTACCCAGTGTTATCTTCCGGACGGTAAAAAATTAGGAAGTTAAACAGCGTGAAATACTGGATTTTTCTCTGTCATCTGTTCGTTTTCCGGAATAAAGTAGAATTAGGTGTTACAATTGAAAGTTATTGAATATTTAAGATAGTTTTTTCAACTAAATCTGAATTGCGTTTAGTCAGTACGACACGGGGAATCCGTACCGTCATGCTTTATGGAGCCGTTTAACAGGTTGTCGGGGCTCCGGCGCGAAGAAGAAGAATAGGAATGGGGTGGTTTTCAGTCAGTAAGATTCTGACACTCCCTATCTGCTAAACCAAAGCAAGTAAGACAGTTCAAACGTACTACATATAAGCTCATATTGAGTTGGCAAACCCTTCCGGCATGAAGCATGTGTCCACTTTGTGGTTTCTTTTTATTATTATTAATTATATTTTTTATTATTTTTATTTGTTTGTTCGTTTTATTAGTAACTCATTCTGTCTGTGTATTTGGTGCATCATATTCATACCTAATCGCAAAGAAATCATTTTTCCTTATTTCTTTATACAAACTTTATGTTACTAGTTACGCGCTTAACTACAACTTAACATTACAAAAACATCCAAATTGGTACAGCCGTTTAGTAGCTATTTGCATACAGACATTTCGACGATACATTTCATTCTGTAGCTCTATAACTACATACATTTGATAGTAGTCTGATCGGTCGTGTCATGATCTACGCACGTGATTAAAACAGGTTCTAAATCATCGACAGTATTACCTGATGACAGAGATTTGTCCTAGTGACCCCTAGGTTAGATATTTAGTTTCACAATGAACAAGTAACTAGTCATTCAAGTACTGACTTAGGTAATTTATTTCTTAAGTGTATCTCTTGTTGGTGTAATGATTAGAAGAACTCAAGGACGGCTAAAGTTCTATCTCTATCCCACCAAAAACATTAAATGTAAAAAATGCCAAGTCTCACGATGCAGTCTTTCCATCGTAAAAAGTTATGAGATCGTAAAAATCGTCATCGTAAAAAATAATTGAATAGGACTTGGCTTCTATGAGAGAAGCCAAGTCCTATTCAAATTATTTTGTAGTTATAAATCAACATTTAGTAATTGTATCAATAGTTTTCTTTATATTATAATTATAGTGACTTGGCAATGCTTTGTCCACATCGAAGATATAGGGAAAACGATATAGTCAAAATCGCTTTGAGAAAAGATGGTACGGCCGTGCCCGTTTTGCTCGAGACTTGGCTGGGGCACTGCCGTGCCCCCAAATTGAGAGGTATTTTATTAAATTATGGCGAATTGGCATTAGGATATAGATCACCTAGCCTGGTCATCGGATCCTCTCATTTCCTATCGTAACTTCCTAGGTTCTATTTAACTTTTTAGTCGATAATAATCTGCAGCAGGGTGAAGAAAAGAGATAGGTACGTTTAACTACTGAACTAAATAATTAGGTCAAGGACGTGTAAAAAAAAGGCGGACACAGTCTCTGGAAACAACGACTGTGGCACCTGGCTACTATACACTTACACGCAAAGTAAGTACACACATAGACACGAAGGACATCTGTCAGTTTCTTAAGTCTGGTAACGTGGCAACCCATTACACACGCACACATATATAACCCACTGACATTTAGGTGCTTCAATAATTTCTAAGTGACATTACGTCCGCATTTTTCAACTTCCTTGTATTAGGTATCCACAGAACATATAAAAGAAGGTTTATAATATGTTCTGTGGTCACTGCTAATGCTGCAACATGGCTTTCAACAATGATTTACAAATCGAATCGACCTGCATCCAACCTTTCTCAGGCTTATTTACCATTTAGATAGTTGTTATTACGACTAAAACAAAAGAATGTATGAAATAAAGCCTTTATTCACATTATTATGACGAATTTTTATCACAAATAGGCATTCAAACGAATACTGATTGTGTTATCGAAACGTGAGCTAATTCTATTGTAAGTAGTTAGTAATCTGGCTACACTATAATCATTGGCCACTTGAAACTATATCAGATAATATACGAATAGACTATTATATCTCTCTTTCATATTGCTTCGAAAGAAGATAAGGGACAAAGCATGCTTCGTCGGCGTCTAATTTAAAAAGCATTAGTGTTAAACATTGTGACATATATCTTTTTTAAAAATGGAATTATATTAAGTATAGGTATATAAAGGTTTTATTTAATAGATTTTTTATGCCATTCTCTTATTGTTAGGTACTACATACATTCACTGGATTACAAAATAGTAAGATTTCGTTACAGTGTTTAGTTAATTAATTTTAATTAAAAAAATTGTGATAGGGAATGCAATATACGTCTTGCGAGATCTCGTCAATTTTTAACGAGATTAATGTCGAGTAGTAATCTCATGACAACGAATTAGATTAGGTACACTCTGATAGATAGTATTATCTGTGTCTGTGATAATGCCCTACTCTACTGCTCATAAATATCTTGACCATTCGATCATCTAGCGACTTTCTCATTTTATCGTATCCTCTATAACTTTAAAAATATTTAAAAGGTAACTAAACATTGCGGGTTACTTACGTGAATATATTGAGAAACGCTCTACTAGTTTCAAGCCACAGAGGGGCTCTTCTTCATGATGGCGATGTCGCGCAGCGTGAATAGGCTGAGTAGGATCGAAACTTAGTATGGTCTCACGTTAGTTACTATTTTAAATGACATATATACGTTACCAATTCATAAATTACTTGTACCAGAAATATATTTCAACAAATTAAAAAGAAAAAACAAATCTTGCCGTTTCTTTGCTTCAAAGTGTAGAAGGTATTAAACGTTTAATGATATTTAAATTAAAATTCTTCGTTCGATGTCCAAAAATATATTTATAATACGATAAAATGGCGGTCAGATCTCGTAATAAACAAGATTCACAGGTTCCACAAACTTGAATGCCACGTAAAAATATTCATTAATGTTATTTGAATGTTTATACGTCTTCCTTGCCAAGGTCATCGTGATTATTTGTTGCGAATTTAAATTAAAACTTTTTGTAATACCATTTTTTTCTATTATTGCGATTTTACGATTAGTTGGTAATGTCCTTATGTCAAACTATGTAGCTTTAGACTACTATACATTGAATAAGCCTTTGTGAAGTCCTCCGAACAAACAACTAGGTATTTATAATTACATTTCTTTTTTATTTCAGCGTACATAGGTAAGAAATAAACTTACTTTCGCATTCGTTGGGATATAGAAGAAAGAAAGAAGAAAAGCCATTTATTTCTGCGCAAGACACACATAACATAATTATTTAAAAAATAAAAAGAAAACAAAAATAAAAGCTAAAAAATTAAAAAGAAGTGAGATCCTGTCCATGGTCCACAGACTCATTATTTTACTGAAATGATAGAATATTTAATATCTAATATTATCTGTGGACCATAGACAAGGAAACACTGCCCATGCCATTGCCATAATATTGTGCGTCATGTATGCGTGCGCAAAAACAGGATAATGCTCAGCTATTTCTGCGACTTAAACCTCAAGAGGTTAGCGTCGCAGCGCTGATTTTCAGCACATCCTAGATAGAATCCTATAGATAAAAATATTTATTATCAACTGTTTTTTGAGATTTTGCGTGCATGTTAGGTAATAACAATAAAGTTTGACGTCACAAGTGTTAGGTACTGTTTTTGTAAAGTTGGCGTTTGGCGCCACTGTCGGGGCATTTTTTTTTGCATGACAAATTTTATAGAATCTTGACACAACCCTTTGCACAACAGTAATAAAAACGACTATAATAGCTCTTACTATTTTAAAAGCAAAATTGATAGATAATAATATTGTTATAATCTAGAAGTCGTCGATTATAATGTAGGTATAATAATTGTTTGCCTTCATTGGTCGAACATGGTGAACTGCGCATTTATCTAACTCTAACATCTTTTAAATGTACTGTGTTCAGCAATGAAGATATTTTCAATTAAAAAAGATTCAATTATAAAATTAAATTGCATTTTAAGTTAAAAAAGCTTGTAGCAGCTAAGAGGTCTTCATTAAGTAAGCCAAAGCCAGTTTAATCAATAGTTATAGCTTATTCAGGGAAGGCCCGAGACCATTGACCAAGTTAAAATTCTAGATTTACCTCTGACGCAGAAGGATGGTAAAAGAGGAAAATCAAGAAAATAATAAGTTTAATAGTGAATGAAGACAGTTTAAGAACAGTACCTAGATAAATTCATCAGCATTGTGATCATAATAAAAAAGAGGGGTTTAGCCATCTTTAATGATCGGATAGAGGTCGCAAATATAATATGAAAGAATGGCGTTAAATCTTACTAAATATTTTTCACTGCCTCGTTGGCCAAGTGGTCGCAAATGCGACTGCCGGGCAAAGGGTCTTGGGTTCGAATCCCGGGTAAAGTACCACTGGGTTTTTTTTAAAAATCTCAGTAGTAGCACGGAGTCTAGAAATGTGCCCGGTATATAGCAATAGGGTCACCCCCTATTACATGGGACTCATAACATAAATAGTTTAAAGTGGATGTTACATTGTACAGTGGCATTAAGTGCCGTAATGTGGACCTTTGCCTACCCCCTTCGCTTCGGAAATAAAATGCGTTTTCTGATGTTATGTAAATATTATTTCTTTCCCTTATTTTTTTTCTTTTTTCTGTTTCTGATATTTTCCAGTTTTTCTACAAGCTTGTTTATCTTCTTGACTGATTTCAGAATCAGAACGTATGTACTTACATAGGTATTAAGGGTTGCCTACGAATAATTTCATTTCATTACTCAATTTCTATTATCTCGTTACCCCAGAAACTTCATGGACTCGTGTTATCTAAGGAATGTTAATACGCAATAAGATACGCTAAATATGTATTGTACGAGTAAGTATGTATGTGAGTGAATGCGTGTCTACTCAGATACCTAATTAATCGTAGAACGTACCTGAGTACGTGAGCCGGTGTGCAAGATTTTACCGCAACCAATAAATGACGGATTTTCCCTCCATTGCTCATTCAGATCTGACATTTAACTATAGTTGATAATTTGAGAAAATTACAGATTGAATTATGATTTATTTAAGACAATTATTTCTTTATAATATTGTGGAGTTATTTATTTACAACCGAATTAGGTAGTTAGTTCTTTTATTTATGAGCAAAAGCTATTAAAATCGAACCGAGGGTCAATCGTCCCGATGGTCCTAGTTAAGCCAGTTAAGATGAAACTGGTGGGACTCCGATGTACCAACATGAAGTATAAATAGTGTTCATAGGACTATAATAGGGGGACTTTAATGATACTTTATTTACAATTTTTCACAATTGCATCGGCTAAACGTGATTGATTAAATGAAAAGACTAAGAACTTTTATCTAAAGACAGTACATTTAAAGATCATCATTTAATTCCAGATTACAATCGTATTATCGTATGACGTTTGTTTTGGTTAACAAGCAAAACAGTAATCACTGTATGAACGATCACGGCGACGTACCCTTGAGTTTAATACTAGAGTTTTGTAAGTAATGGCTGACAGGTACTTAGTTACTGGTCCATTGTATTGTTAAGGCTTTTTCCTCTACGTTGCAAGTGGAATTCAATCCCAACTTAAACGTTTAAATCAAGTTATACAGTGTAACCAGTGTAAACTGATCTTCGAATATGCGAAAAGATCATACAAGGCGAGATCATCATAAAGTTGACACGTTAAACGCCATGGCAGTCACCGGTGACCGACATTAGCGGAGGATTTGCCTTCAACAGTTTTTTATTGGCAGCCAATGCTTTAACTTAGCTTGTTGTGTAGTCATGACCTTTTTTTTTAAGGGGGAAAAATCATCGAATGACTTCTCTCGCCTAGGTGAGGCGGGAGGGAGTGTCAGCTAAAAACCACCCCGTTCCTTCTCCTGCACTTCGAGCCGGAGCCCCGGTACCTAATCCGTTAAGTTCTCCGCGACTCCGAGTGTAGTCATGACCTGAAGTATGCTTCTGTTAAGCATACTAAACTTTGTCGCCATTTGATCTAGCTTTAGGTTCCTGATGCGGTAATTATGAGTGTTTTATGTGGCGACGAAACTAATAAAAATAGGCCATATTAACATCATCAAGCTCATTATTATCCAATGCTGGACAGTAAACATTGGCATATCTAATAGCATTACACTAATTTCGATCTTCAACTCAATTTATAGGTATAGGTATTATTAAATAACATCTCGTAGGTACTTTGAAGTTGATTAAAACTGCGGAGAAGGCACATATGTAGCTGAATGACTAAGCAAATTGTAGCCAGTTCCAATCAGGATCCTCGAGAGTTCGAGACTCGACCAAAACTTTGGGAAAACCCGTGATCATGTAATGTCACCGAACACAGAACATGCCTTACAATTCAATTTTAAAATAGTTCAGGACTGCTAAGACACAGTTTCATGGCAAATGGAAGTTTTTCAAAGTGTTTAAAGTAGGACAATTCATTCATTTCAATAAAAAATAGGTACATAACTCAGTTGATAATACTGTTATTAGTTAGATTGAAAGTAAAGATACTTCGCTTGAATGCATGTGCGTGTAGAACCGAGTATGGCAAAGATTTAGCTTAGTAGGTCAGTCGAGGGCTTCTGTTGTGTAGCTTGTTATCAGAAAGTCTTAGTTTTCAATGCCTAACAAGCATTACTTAGAATCCTAATTAGAATGAAAAGAATGGACAATTATTTCTAGTCATTAGAGAAATAATCTAGGTATACTAGGTACTATCTATATCAATGCTAATTAAGATGAAGGATTGGTTTGTCTGAGCAACTGTCTAGGAATAATTAGAAGATATTATTAGGAGATAAGAAAATTAACGAAATTGACGATGCTTGATAAACAGCTGAGTGAAATGTAGTAGGACAACACCACCATTATTATCCGTATGCAAAAATTGTTTTCTATCTTTCTCTCCTCGGTTTTCTCCTAGTTCATCTACAGATAGATGCACCGGTCTTCAGTGTTTCGGTTGTATCGATTTTAAATCCTGGCTTATTGGCGGTTTTGAGATTTTGTGACGGGATTATCCCAATAGCATGGGCTGCATCATCAATATCGTTTAGTAATCCTAACTTGAGTCTAAGAAGTGTGTAATCTGTTAAAAATGGCCAACTTTAGACACGTGTAAGTTTAATAGTTTATAAGTTGGGCACATAAAACCTAATTAGGTATCATACGATTTTATATCTATAATCCATAGCAATTAAGATAATAGTAAAAAAACCTGATTTAAAAAAGGTATATGAATATTAAACTTGTTTATTTGTTAAGTATTTAAATTTCTTGTTCGCCTACTCTAGTCTATGACCTATTCGAGACCTATTGCCATCTGACCTTTCAGTTTCGCCAGACTGATGAGAAAAACCTGATTTTAACAATTTACGTCGCCTTATTCATACGTAGGTGCCTATTAGAAGTTAGATATTTTCGGATCTGGATTTAAAATTGTAACAAGAACAAATCCTATCTTGACCCAATACAATGACAATTGACAGATACTACAGAGACTGACAAAGGTACATTAAACCTTCGTTCGTTTTGCGTAGGTTTTTTACATTAACTAATTTCAATAGAACCGTACGTTTCTATTGAAATTACCCAATTAGTTAATAGGAATTCTAATTAGTACGGTAAGTTTTCTTTACATTTATCTAGATAAAGATTTTAATTGACTAGAAACAAGGTAGGAATTTCATTCTATTTTGGGTCCAAAACCTCAGTAATGAACAGATCATAGTAATAAACTCTTAAAAACTAGTAGGTAGGTACAGCAATTTTATTATTATTAGGTAAACAAGGCAAGTCAGCGTTTTAAATGATTGATGAGCATCGCTGTAATAGTTTTTATAAACTACAGATGATACTGGTGAACGTGTGAAAATCGTGAAAGTTGTTAGAACTTGTAGAGACTTGTGATATGCATCGTGCATCATAATATACTAGTGACGTTGACGTAGGTATCAAAGACTAAAAAGGTTTTATTCTATGCAATGCATTACGATTACAGCCAATACTTAATAACTTTTAATGGAGAAAATCATCCAATGACCCCGTTTCCCGTCTTGGGTGAGGCAAGAAGGAGTGTCAGACTTATTGACTTAAAACCACCGCGTTCCGACTCCTCCTTCGAGCCAGAGAGAGCCCCGGCAACCCGTTAAGTCTTTCGCGGCGGATACCTGTGTACCTAATAACTATCACTATCAAATAATATTTACTACAACCAATTACCTATACTTGACTGGATGCATTTGAAATGTTTTGTAAGTTAGGTAGAATTAATGGGAATTGTGCAGTAGAAAATGATCTTCACATAAACAGTTCGATGGCTTTAGCCACTTCACAGATTTCCTGTCAAGTTCCCGTAATACCTACTTAACTACACCTATCGCAAATAAAATCCGACACCTAATAATTTTAAAATAAAATACTACGATACTAAAAAGAACCTGTCTGTTTTCGAATAACGTTTTGCTGCGTACCCATAAAAGGTATTATTTCAAACCTGTTTGTTAACCAGCTTCTCGTAGGAATATTTCGCAATTAAGTCACGTTTAAGCATTAAACTCAGTCATACATATTCAATGAACGTTTAACAGTAACTTGAGAACTGTTTAAGAACGGATTTGCGATTAAAATTTCGTTATTTCTGCATGTGTAAATAAGTTGCAAACTATTTATGTTCAAAGTTTAGCCATCTTATCTAACCATTATTTTTTTTAAAAACATACACACTCCTAAAAAGGCAAGGGTCGTCGCATCATAATTCCAAATTCGAAATGCTAAATGGTACGTGGGACGATGAATAATATCTTCTCGCGCCGTAAGCGAATCGCATAAAAAACTTAAACTCACGTACCTTTCCGTGATTTCCAATAAAGTTTCCTCAAGTAATAGGCAGCTGCTACCAACAGTATTGCTGCAATAAAGGCACCGATTGCTGCGCCTGCGACACTGCCAGCACCATAGCACGTAGCAGCCTCTTGGCCAAAAACACAAGGCACAAAAACGGTCACAAACAATAACAAATTAATAAAAACACCCATTTTTTAATCCACACAAATTAACATCACTGTATATGGCACATAGATGGTTTGACGACGGACACCGATTACATTCCAAAAAAAATTGAATTTATCGAATTCAGAATGCGAAACTTTTTTGCGTAACGATAAAGACGTGCGCCGCGTCAGCTAGCGCGGTCGACTGTGGTCGGGTCGGGCCGTTCGTGTCGTTTCGGTTGTGAAAAGGCTGTGATTGTGGGACAGAGAGAGAGCGTGTGTGAAGAACGTGTTTTTGGATTTGGACAGCGGATCATGCGCATTAGCACGGTGGACGGTGGATACAATTATGTAGGTACCTGTGATTGTGATGGGTCCACAGATGCACAATGACAACGGACAAAAAATTCAATTAAAGACTCATGTTGTTTTATAGCCTTCCTCGATAAAATTAAATGGACTAGTATAAACTTAGACAGGTAGAGTACCTGACTTACTTAGCTATTTACATTCGAAAATCAGCTGAAATAGGTAGGTACCTAGATTATTGTAAATTAAAGATTATATCAGGTAACGATAGGTATAAAAAATCTAACTATTCTACGGTTTCATGAAAATATGTAAATAAAAATACCACGTGGTCCCGTCACAAAGATGCGCATACACGTACACCTGTGCCTGTGACTAGTGTCTAGTCGTCTAGTCTAATAGTAGAAGCGAGTGAAGCGCAGCGCAGGCTGTCATACGACGACACACACGCCGACACAAAACTCACTCACACACTTCAACTAGGTACTTGTGTACATAACTTATTCGATGAGTATAGTTTGTTGTGTTGTGTGGTGCTTGTGATCTCCGATCCGATCCGATGTAGCGACATAATCACCTTTTTATGAGGATCAGGTTCTGTCGTATCAAGCACTGTAATAGAAAACAGTGATTGTAAAAAAATAAAAACGTAAAATAGAACTAAAAAAAATAAAAACGTAAAATAGAACTGGAAGGTACTAACCTTCAAGGCTACAAATTGTGTGTTATTATTCTGTGGTTTGGTGACGTGATAAGATGTCAGTAATGCGAAAATGAAAAATATTTAGGTATCTATCTAAATATTATTTGACAAATATTTACATCTTCGACTGCTTTTTTTATTCAATTTTGTAATTTATTTTTTCTCTAACAAAAAAATATTACTCTATTCAATTCTATTACAATTTAACTTCATTTTAACTTGTATTGCTTTTGTTATTGATTTCATTGAAGGTAATATTTTTTTTCTCGAATAGCGTGTCAAAGTGTGTAGGTACCCTCCGAATAGTCCGAATCATAGATTGTTCTGCTCGACAGGGTCTACATTGTGTCCTAATTACGTGTACCACCTTAGTCATACATGTGGAAAGCAATAAAGAATTGAGTATTGAGTACTTAGCTTACCTACCTATGTTAGGTATTTAGGTAAGTACACACGGCTCCACATCGAGCTTTACATAACCAGTATAAACTGAACGTTAAATGTCCGGAAAGATGATGCGACGCGACACCAGGATAAACTGGTTTTGCATAGATTGATGTGTGACACGTGTTTGTGTTCCTTGTCAAATAAACAAATTGATTGTTGTAAAATGAAAGCTTTTACTGTGATAGATATAGTAAAGAAGGAGATATGGTGTGACTATGGAGCACCTACCTTTTTAATACATGTATTTTCTGTGGTGATTACTAAATGCCTTTTTCATCTTCCCACCATACCATGGGTGCATGGTTATGTTTTTATGCGGATAAGGCGATAAACGAGCAGACGGATCGCCCTGATGATGGTCATAAATAATCGGTGCCGCCCATGGACACCCGAAATACCAGACGCGTTACAAGTGCGTTGCCGGGGGTTTTGGGGGTTAGAAATTAGAGAATTGTTGGGTAATTGGAAATTGGGTAGGCCCCTCTAGTTGGGCTTCCGGTAACCTCACTCACACGATGAAACACAATGCAAGCGCGGACTCACGTTGGTTTTCTGTAAGGTCTTGGTGTATCACTCCGGTCGAGCCGGTCTATTCGTAGCAAAACATGGCTCTCCCATAAGTCTTGCGTTTCATTATTTGCAATACCATTAACAAGTTTCGTAACAAATATTTATATTTAGATATATCTTATAGCAATAAATTATTATAAAATCTTGAATCGTAGTTCACCATAACTTGTCTAGTTACTAGCTAGCGTTGCTATTGTTGATCGAAGTAGCTAGCTAATAATATGTAAAGTTATTTATGGGTAAGTGTAACTAAAATATTCAGAATTCCGGATTTTCTAACTATCAATTATACTCTTTGGATTACAAAATGATTTTGTGTTATCTTGATTAGTGCTAAGCGGATTACCGGGGCTCCGGCTCGAAGTGCAGGAGTACGAACGGGGTGGTTTTTAGTCAGTAAGAGTCTGACACTCCCTCCCGCCTCACCCAGTCATTCGATGATTTTCTCCTCTAGGTAGGTACTTACCTACTTTATTTGTACGGATCATAGATACCTATAATATTTTTTTCTGTGGTACGGACACGCCCTTTTTTTTGTTAAGGGGGGAAAAACGACTGCACGGTTGGTGCAGTGGCTGGGCAACTGGCTGCCGTGCAACGTGTCGCGGGTTCGATTGCCGCTCGGAACAACAATGTGTGATTCACAACTTGTTGTTTGTAAACGTACCCACGACACAGGAGATAATCCTAGTGTGGGGGCAACGTTTAGGTTTGAAAATAAAAAAAAATCCTCTGAGTCCTTAGTACGAGTTTGATTTACGAAAGTATTCGAAACGAGTACGCGTTCAGCACTCTGATTGGCCCGGCGTTAATGAACCAACCAATCACAGCGCTGAACGAGGTCTCGTTTCGATTACTTTAAACGTAAGACAAACTTGTACTAAGGCCTCTGGTGTCACTGCGGGTGTAATAGATGACATTGCTTACAATCAGGTGATATGCCTCCTCAGTTGTCTGAGTCTCCTTACTTCATAATATAACATATGCGCCTTTTTAACCCCGAAGGGCACATTAGGGCACTTAATGCCACTCTACAGTGTAACACCCACTCTCCTTACTTAATAAAAAATGATGTAGAAACAAAATATTTATAAACTTTTCCTATTACCTACCTATCTACCTTATAGTGACTATCCGAGCCGGTTATTTTACATAAATATGCCGTTGTGTTGGTCTTGTGGTATAAATAAGGTATTACAGATTCTTCCCTGTGCGATTTCATTCTGTGACTCGGTTGGCGGTTCCTCTATAGATCAATGTCCATACATCGCAGGAATGGTGCAAACTCAGAGAACACGCATATTCATGTTTTCGAATGATTCCAAATTCCACAAAAGATCACAACTTCGGGCGTTACTTCTACTAATGACCTATTTTGACCACCAAGGAACTCTAGATCTTGTTTCTAATCTAGTAGCGACATCTAGTGCTACAAACACGAAACATAGCTTAGTGCTATTGTTACACTAATCTAATCACTAATTTTAATGCAGTCGATTATTTAGTTGATTCCAACATTATATGCTTGTAAAAGCTATTTACTTTTTAACATTTTATATTAAAGTATTACATATAATGAAAACAAAAACTGAATCGTGTTGTTGATCATTTCGCATTAATCGCTGTGAAATTAGTTCATGACGAATAAATTCTTATACTTAAACATCATATTTTGATATTAAAATAATCGACTAAACGAAGAATCTAGCATCCCTAAAACAGCGACATTTTTAATCTGACGTTTGACTTTGATTTTCTCCGAAATTTATTACCGGCAGAGTAATTTTTCGTTGAAGACAGTTGTTTATCCATACTATACTTGTATGTTTCCATAAACATGGAAAACGATATATTGGATTCATTGAACGATTTGGGGTAAGATTTCTTATGCAGTTATAGGTTATAATATGCTTTACTTTGATCTATACTTACCTCGGTAGTATTAAACATATAGGTAATATGTTTTATTATATTACTAAATATTTTCGCAATGTTTCATGCATTTTAAACATATTAAATTTATTTTTTGTACTAAATTATTACGCTTAAACGTGTTTTTTAATTAGTTATAACGTGGCTAGAATAGTAGTGGTCTGAAAAATAATCAATATGCTAACTTATTAGATTTTGTTGCGTTGGCGAATAATCTAAACAATTACTATCTTTAGTGTTTAATTAATGGTCGATTTAAATAATAATATTAGTCATAAAAATTAAATTAATATTGTATGAATGCACTACTTTCCTATATAATTTTAGATTGATGGACTTAGTTGTTTTTTTTAATATGGCAGAAACTAAGGTCATTGTGTAAACAGCCAATATACATTTCAGAAAAAATGCAATTGTGTATATTATCATGAAATTTTTGGAAATACTGATAACATTCAATGTTTAATGTGGTTTTTGTTCAATGAGTCATGTAGTTATTAAGTTGTGCAACATAAAGAAATTGTTTATTAAAATTAATAAACAACATATCTTCATTATTTTTGAAATAATTACAATCAATCTGATTTAATTACAATCAAATAATATAGTACATATTGTTTAAAATTGTGTAAAATAACATAAAATATTGTATTTGGCTTCTAATTATAGTTTCTTTTTAAAAAAATATAATTATAAAAATTTTTTTTTTCAAAATCCAAATTGTGGTGTGGTTTAGGTAAGGTACACATACTTATATCTAATTTAACACCTACACCCACATTTCACCAAATAGGTATACCTATCTATTTATTTAGTTTATGAGCCTACATGGCTCTTGAAGATGAGCCGGGTTTCCTCACAATGTTTTCCTTCACCATTTGTCAGTGGTGTTAAAATAACCTTAGAAAGTACATATAACTCGGAAACTTGCCGTTGGTAGGTTTCAAACCCTATTCTCAAACATGAGAAACGGGCGTCTTAAACTTCCAGGCCACTATAACATTTTTCAAATTTAATTTACTTACAAATATTTCAGGTATGAAGGCCCTCTCACAGATGAAGCCACCTTTGCCAAGGCCCTGGATGGTGGACCGAAGTCACTGGACTTCACAAAATTGGTCCACATATTAGCTGAAGAGATTAAAAGTCTATGCAATTTGGAGGAAACGGTGAACATGATGAATGATCCTGATGAATCCAGCTCATTCCTACTTGAGCTTAGTTCCTTTTTGAAGGAACTGAAGTGTCCGTATAAGAAATTAGTTACAGGTATAAAATGCTTTTAATACTTTTGTTATTTTCCTAGAATAGAAAATTCTAGTGTGACGTAAAATTTTTTGTAACTGCCATTCTCTTTATCCCCAAAGAATTAAGTACAGCTTGGCAAAAATGTATTTGACGCGATGACATTTGGAACTAGTATTGATTTTGACTCAATCACCCACTATGGACCATATCCTATGAATCATTAACAGGCTATAAATGCCTACTGCTGGGCAAAGCCTCTTCTCACACGGGGAAGGTTTGAGCATTAATTACCACACTTGCTCAATGCGGGTTGGCGATTACATACTTATAATTAAAAAAATTTAAGCTTAACCTGAGCTTATAATTTTTTTGTACTCACGATGTTGTCCTTCACCATTTGTCAGTAGTGTCTAGATAATCTTAGAATGGACATATAACTCGGGAAAAGTCACATTGGTTCTTGTCGTTGGTAGGTTTCGAACCCATACCCTCTTGCATGAGAAGCGGGTGGCTTAAACCTCGGGGACACCACAACCACTATCCTATGAATAAACAACCACAAATAAATATCATAACTCGTTGAATCATAGTGTAGGTTGCCACAGGTATGATGCTAGCAACCTCAATTATTCCAAACTCTTTTTTGCCAAGCTGTACATAATGCCATTTGATGGCATGTACAGCCAGCACAGTTATTTACCATGCAGGTAAGAAATTAAAAATTGACTCCGTACAGAGATAGTTACCATTGGTTGGCTACTGAATGGACCAATGGTTACAGATGTGTCTTGTTTTAAAAACTATATAATTTAGTATAATAAGAACTCCGAAATATATCACTCCGCATGATAACCAACGCCCCCTGGTTCGTATCCAATAAACTGTTACACCACGACTTGCGAATACCAACAATAAAACAAGAAATTGAATGACACACCAGGTCATATAAGGGTCGCTTATCACGACACCCAAACACTCTGGCACAGTCACTAATGGACGACCACAAGGCAGTGCGTAGGCTAAAGCGTAGAATACCACAAGATGTGATCCAACCACGTTAAAACACTGTATTTATGAAATACAATCAGGTCAGCTCAACTCCTCATAAACACAGGTCACATGCCGAAAACGCTAACTACCGTAACGTCCAACATACTGCTGAATGTCCCAAAGAAGGTAACAGATTGTAGTACAAAAGGAAAAAAAAATAAACATAACATAACATCATGCCTTTTTATCCCCGAAGGGGTAGGCAGAGGTGCACACAGAAGTATCACCCACTTTTCACTATTTATGTTATGAGTCCTATGTAATAGGGGGTGAGCCTATTGCCATATACCGGGCACATTTACAGACTCCGTGCTACTTACTACTGAGATTTTTTTTAAAACCCAGTAATACTTTGCCCGACCCGCGAATGGAACTCGAGACCCCTTGCCCGGCAGTCGCACTTGCGACCACTCGGCCAACGAGGCAGTCAAAAATAAATAAATAAAATAATAAAAGCTATTGGCTCTGTATTAAGTCTATCTTTATTTTCTTAGCCATTGGTTGTGGCTACTGAACCGACCAATGGTTACATAAAATTGTGACTAGGTTAAAAACTAAATAATTTAGTATTAGTCAGTCTCTTTTTTTTTTAAAGATATTGCTCCCACTTTTTTTTTAAGGGGGGAAAGTCATCGAATGACTGCTCCCGCCTGGATGAGGCGGGAGGGAGTGTCAGACTCTTACTGACTAAAAACCATCCCGTTCCTTCTCCTGCACGTCGAGCTGGAGCCCCGGTTACCCGTTAGGTTCTCCGCGACATATTGCCCCCACTAGGATTATCTTCTGTGTCGTGGGTGCGTTTACAAACATACAAGTTCACATACACATGACACCCAGACCCGAAACAACGATTGTGGATCACACAAAGTGTTGTTCCGTGTGGGAATCGAACCCGCGACACGTTGCACGGCAGCCGACTGCCCAGCCACCGCACCAACTGTGCAGTCAAAGTCAAGTCTCTGTACTAATTCAATCTTTATTTTCTTACCAGCACAATGTATGCTTACTTATATCATTAATGCAGTCATTAGTCCCATGTTATAAATAGCCTGTTACTGTTATATCAGGCACAATTTGAATTCATGCTAATACTGAGAAGGCTTTAAAAACTGGAAGGAACTGGATAAACCAACCTATGAAAAGTGCATAGGGCACTAATAGATGATTTAATAATATTATTTTTCTAGGTCACATGTCTTCCCGCCTACAGACAAAAGAGGATCGGCTGCTACTACTAGATTATTTAATATCGGAGCTGATGGCTGCAAGGATGGTCAATGTAGACGGTCCTAAAGATAAGCAGGCGGCTGGCATGGAAATTGTAGTTGTAAGTTATATTACTTTTGTGTTTGTTTGGTTGAACATGCTAATCGCCGGAACTACTGGACCGATTTGACAACGGAAAATGAGAAAACATAACATCACGCCTTTTACCCCCGAAGAGGTAGGCAGAGGTGCATATTATGGCACTATGTTGTACAACGTAGCACCCACTTTTTATTATTTATGTTATGAGTCCCATGTCAAAGGGCAGGCGATATCCGATTTGAATAATTGAAGATTATGTCAAAAACAAATTGGGATGCATGGCACGGCTAGCGCAGTGTCCAGGTATCCGACTGTTAACCATTTATCGCTTAACAAATTTACACACATAACTTCACGCCTGTTTCCCATGGCGGTAGGCAGACACTAGGGAACGCCAATTACTACGATTCCTACATACCTCTTTCGCTTTTCGCAAGTATAACAGCTCACACATAGGACACACTTAGTTTTTTAGTCAAATTTCCGTGGTGCTTGGCGACTGGGCTTCACCCAGTTGTACAGTCTCTTCTTTGTGCCTTTAGGCTTAATTCATTCTGTCTCCTGCTGTAATTCACCGAGGGAAGTGGAAACTATAGTTTTTTCTTCTTCTCCTCTTATAATATCTTCTGATTCACTTCGTTGCGGGAAACAAGACAGTTACTCATGTCCCTGGGACGCGCCGGACTTCAATGTTCCGGTGTTTTCACGGTTGTATCTACTGTAGATCCTGGCTTACAGGAGTTGCAGCGGTTTTGGGAGGTTGTGGCGGGCTTGTCCCAAAAAAAAAATACCTCTTTCGCTTCATCAACAGTCATCAATCTTTTCATGCATGCTCGTCGTACTTTTAATTTGGCCCTTCTTTAATATATCGCCAATCTGGTCACTATATGTCCGTCTAGAGCGCTCTCTACCGACGGCTGTATATACTTCTTTCGTTACTCTACTTTCATCCATCCTTTCTACATGTCCAAATTAGTGTAACATTCCCTTTTCAATCATTGTAATGTACTAATGCTATTTTTCACTCGCTCACTCAATTTTAGTCCACACATACTTAACAAATTTACTTATTTTCTATTTTATTTTATTTATAGCAAGAATCTCCAACAGCGAGGGACCTAAAGAACATCTTGATTGCATTGAAATTTAACAAACCACCTCCTAATATTACGGCTGAGATGTTGTTCGCTAAACTAGAAGCTAAACTCAAGGAGACCATACAGAAAGAAGGTAATACATTTTTTATTGAACTTTCGGTTAACGAGCTGACACCTATTACTAAGCAATAGCAATCGGCGACATCTGATGACGTTGTAATATTTTTTTGACGCTAAAGCCAAAGTACATAAAATGTCCCAAGACGTGTATCATATAGAGTAAAGCCCAGGGGCGGAGGTAGCGCCGTATCTGCCGTATCAATTATACGGGGCACCCAGTGCGTGCATGAGCAAAAATTGATTTCAGTAATCACAAAAGTTAAATTAAACGATTTTTCCCACGTAAAGCATGCATTCAAAGGTTGGCAGTCCGATAGTTTGGACAGGAGTTGCCTGGAAAGTTTTCCGATTTTCTCACAAATTATAAATTTAATTAATTGTTATTTTATGCAAAACTTTTGCTCTTGTGAGCAAAAAGAGCTCTTTGGCCTCTAAACAAATTTTTATACGGGACCCCGCCAAGGCTCGCTACGCCACTGGTAAAGCCGGCCGATTTCGCCTGACATATTATGTATGCAACAACGCACGACTTATGTTTACAGCGACGTTGATGTTGCCCGACATGTAGACTAAAGTCCGGTAACATCGCGCTACTTCACCCAACGTCGCTGGCGACACGTGTCGCAGGACATTTGACCCTAGTGTATCCTTGGCTTTATTACTAAAAAAATTAGCTAGACACAATCGAAAATCAAATAACTGTCAAATCAATTAATGAAAGTTTAACTGTTTTTGAATATTTTATTCTATTGCGTGGTCGAAATGGTTTATTATGGCTTTGTACTCTAATTATTTTGCTTTGTATTTGTCCAGGCAACCAGCTGGTGGGCAAACCTTTGTATAACAAGGCACTATCGGAGAAGGAATGGAAGCAACTGGAGAGTGCCTTCAACGAAATGTTTGAGGAGTATCGGCTGAGGAGGGAAACACTCATCACTCGTTTGGAGTGCACTATACAGAGTTTTGAGGTATGTTTTTAAAGGATAGTGTGATAAACGAGCAGAGTGATCATATGATGGTAAGCAATGAGGGTTACTATATTTTTGCCGTTCTTTGCCCAATACGGGATTAGCTATTACAAACTCATACATAATTAGAAATTATAAGCTCAGGTTTCCTCACAATGTTGTCCTTCATCATTTGTCAGTGGTGTCTAGATAATCTTAGGTGGTACGGTCAAAGGTCAAAAGTCCGTAAGACTACTATCGGTTCCGCTGCAGCGCTTATACACACATGTACACGCGAATTTGTATCCGTGTGCGTGTGTTTATGCGTACGCACACGTTTTTATGCACATAATATGAAATACTTACGCATTGCCTTTTGACCTTTGACTGTACATATAACTCGGGAAAAGTCACATTGGTACTTCCCGTTGGTAGGTGCATAATAGGGGATTAGCTAGTGTTACAGCATAGGACGTTCAATGATTGACAATTAAAGTGACTTGGAGAAAATCCTCTTGCTAGATTTGCGTCATCTGGTGAATGGTAGCCCCCGTAGGAGCTGCCCATGAACACATACAATACCAAAGGTGTCACAAGTGCGTTGCCGACCTTTTAGGGATTGCGGATTCGGATCGGGGATTGGGGATTGAGATTTTTTTATTAATATATTTGATGGGCCGACGGAAGAAGTGAGGATTGGGCCTCCGGTAACACAATGCAAGCGTTGTTTCACGCCGGTTATCTGTGAGGCCGCTGTATCACTCCGTTGGCTGAAGAGATAGTGTTTTCATAACATATCTAATTTATGTATTCCAATACAACGTACACGACTGCAGAACGAGTTGTTCATATCCATTTTATCATGATCTCCCTTTGTACGATCTTTCTGCGCATTCAACGCTCAGTTTATACTGGTTTTCATAGCTCGAGGTTTCATGGTACGTATAATATGAACTAACACTTTACTGACTGCATTTTCTTTTTGTTCACCTATTACTCCGCCAATTTATTGTAGACGGTACAGTTGGTGTGGTGGCTGGGCAATCGGCTGTCGGAACAACTCCTTGTGTGTTCCTAAATTGATGTTCCGGGTTCAGGTTTCATGTGCCTGTGATATTGTATGTTTGTAAACGTACCCCCGACGCAGGAGAGAATCCTAGTGTGGGGCAACGTTTAAAAAAAAATGTGTACCGAATTTCATCGAAATTCTGAAGGTCCCATTTTCACTAGATCAGGAACTGATGATGGGATCCTAGAGGAAGCTTTCGAAAATTGTAGGAGCAAGTAAGGAGTCTATTACTTTTTATAATAAACTAGCGGACCCGACAGACGTTGTCCTGCATATCCACTTGAATGTATAAATAAAAATACATTCAAATTAGTTCAGCCGTTTAGGATAACAAACCTAGACACCGACTGCAGTGTCATCTGCCGGCCTGATTTGTGAATCTAAACCATCCAGGGTGCCTAAGTAACTCAAACGCGTACAGAAAAAATCATTTAAATCGGTCAAGCCGTTTAGGAGGAGTTCAGTGACATACACACTCACAGAAGAATTATAATTATATATAAAGATATTTTGTTTTAAGCACTTATTTTGTTTTATATATTTGGTGGGGCGACGTTTGACCACTATCTCGCCTGGTGGTAAGCGATGATGCGGTCTACGATGTAGCACGTCGTCCCATAAGCAACCTATGCACTCGGGCCTTGAAGACTCCCAGGTTGTACCCTTCAGGAAATACAGACTCTGGCAAAGAATTCCAGCAGGAAGCTTGAAGCGAAGCGCTTCGTGCGTGTGGGCGGAACATCTACCATGAATCGGTGACGCTTCGCCGATTGTCTTGTGGTACGATGATGGAAAGGACTAGGGGGAATCAAGTTGTGCAATTCCCCTGCACACTCACCGAAATGTATCCGGTAGAAAACCGAAAGGCTTGCAACCTTACGCCTGTGCTCGAGGCTTTGAAGCCGAGCCTTCACAAGCGCATCATCGTCGATGAGCCTCTTGGCACGCCTCTCAATGCGCTCTAACGCGTCCAGCTGATATTTTGCCGAGCCGTCCCAAAGATGAGAGCAGTACTCCATACAGGACCGAACCTGTGACTGGTACAGGCTCAGCAATTGTTTCGGCGTGAAGTACCGTCTCACCCTCCATAGGATACCCAACTTCCTACCAGCCAGTTGCGCTTTTGACTCTATATAGGAGCCAAAGTTGAGTGTGGGCGTCAGAGTTACACCAAGAAGCTCAAGATGATCGGTCATCGGTACGGACACATTCCGGAAAGTAGGAGTCAGCGGAAATTGACTCCGTTTGGCGGAGAATAGACACGCCTGGGTTTTGCTAGCGTTGAACCTAACCAAGTTGGCGTCACCCCAGTCGGAGACCGCCTTCAAGGTCGAGTTCAAACGATCGACCATGGATTCTCTTAAAGACTGGATCTGTGTTCCGCTAGTCCGCGCACTGGACACATACCTTTCAACAACTGTGCTGTCATCTGCATACCCAAAGATACCGGGCTTAAGCAGGTCGTTAATGTGCAGCAAAAAGAGCGTCGCTGAAAGTACTGACCCCTGAGGGACGCCGGCATTAATACCGAATTGGTCAGACGAGCAGCCATCGATGACTACTCGTATTGACCGATCCCTCAGAAAGTCTGCTATCCATCTGCACAGACCAGTAGGAAGTCCATATGCAGGAAGCTTGCCGATTAGACTGTCGTGCCAAACCCTGTCAAAGGCCTTCGAGACATCGAGGGAGACTGCTAATGCCTCCCCGTGCCCCTCTATGGCCTCGCTCCATATGTGAGTGGCATACGCAAGAAGGTCCCCAGTCGATCGGTTACGTCGAAACCCGTATTGCCGATCGCTGAGGAGATCGTTACCTTCAAGGTATGCCAGGAGTCTATTGTTGAGTACACGTTCCATGCTCTTGCAGAGTATGGACGTGACCGAAATAGGACGGTAATTATTAGGGTCGGCACGACTACCTTTTTTAGGCACAGGCTGTACGTTGGCCAGCTTCCATGCAAACCAGGGCTGGGATTCCGTCGGGACCACTGGCCTTGTTCACGTCCAGATCGCGTAGCGTCCTATATACCTCCCTCTGTCGAATGCGAATTTGCGACAAATTCGTCTTGCATACGCTATTAAGAGAAGGAGGCAAGGCGCCACCAGTATCAAGACACGAAGATTCCGCAAATAGAGAAGCAAATAGATTCGCTTTCTCTACCGCAGTGTGAGCCAGCGTCCCGTCAGACCTCAGGAGCGGAGGAAGTGAGGAGCGACAGAAGTTCGATTCAACCGCCTTGGCCAGGGACCAAAAAGCTTTACTTCCCGCTGGGTAGGAAGCTAGTTTGTTCCCTATACGGCCAATGTGGTTAAATCGAGCCATCCGTAATGCCTTTTTGCATGACTTGGCAGCCCGATTAAAGGCTCTCTTCTTTTGATGAATGTCATCAGCCCTACGGCGCCTGGCATCCGCCCATGCCAAGTATGCCGCCTGCTTTTGCGCTTCGGCACGTCCGCAGTCGGCATCGAACCAAGGACGGGACCCACCAAAGGATGTCACGTCCGAGAATGGAATGTAGTATTCCATGCCCTGGCGCAGCACCCCTGTTACGGCTTCCGCACAAGCTGACGGGTCATCAGAAGAGAAGCAGACGGGCCGCCAAGGATAGGATGCGAAAAAAGATCGCATCCCATCCCAGTCCGCTGACTTGTATCGCCACATCCGCCGAGGTCCTCTGGGACTCGGATCTGGTGGGGAGTGTGTGGATACAGATTTCACCAGACAGTGGTCGGAGCTACCTAGAGGTGATGAGACTGTCACCGAGTAGCGATCTGGATCAGTTGTCAGCAGAAGGTCTAAGCAATTGGCAGTGTGCGTATCGACATCTGGTACCCTTGTGGCTTCCTGGACCAGCTGGGTCAGGCCGAGCGAAAGCGCAAGTTTACGCATTTCCTAACTTCCACTTTAATTTAATAATTTTATTCTCCAACAGTGGTCGGACCGTCTCAAAACGAAGAGAGATGTTATTCAGTCAACTTATCGTCCCAAACGAGAATCTTTGAAAGTCAAGCCGGACGTCAAACTGGCCGACTTCTTAGCAGCTAGGACTTCACTGTTGCAAGTAGAGAAGACATCAAACGCATCAGTAAGGAAGAATACTCAAACAGATGTCAACAAAGTTATTATTGGTCAGGTTAGTAAATTGATCTTTATTACGTACATACACAACCGCTGTCCCCCATGGGGGGTAGGTAGGTAGATTCTGATTCTGACATAAGAATCTTAGCTATTGGCGTTAGAGGTATGTACCTTTTGTAAGGTTATTAATCTTTATTATTTCTTCGTAATTAATAATTACTCTATGGTGACTGCCTCGATGGCCGAGTGGTCGCAAGTGCGACTACCGGGCAAGGGGTCTCGGGTTCGATTCCCGGGTCGAGCAAAGTATTAGAGGGTTTTTAAAAAAAATCTCAGTGGTAGCACGGAGTCTGGAAATGTGCCCGGTACATGGCAATAGGCTCACCCCCTATTACATGGGACTCATAACATAAATAGTGAAAAGTGGGTGCTACTTCTGTGTGCACCTCTGCCTACCCTTTCGGGGATAAAAAGCGTAATGATGTAATTAATAATTATTGTACAAAATAATAATACTTAAAAACAATATTAATATTTCTACTTATATTACTTAAGTAATATAAGACATTTTTCTAATAGATTATTTCCTTAGAAAATACAAAACAATTCAATAAAAATAATGTGTTTAAGTTTTTTCAAATTTTTTCTATTATATTCTTCGTTCTGAGCTCGATGGTACCATAATATTGTATGGTCATATACTTGCCAAGTTTGATGATGATACAAGAAACAATGTGTAATTCAGATTCTTAGATTGTATTACACAGTTCGGTACAGGTCGATCTAATAAGAGTGTGTTATTTAAAATGTGTTTCATTTAGGTACCAGATAGAGGAGGCAGGCCCAATGAACAACAACCCCCTCCACCAGAAATGCCTTCGTGGACGCAGAGAAATGCTGTAAGTAATCATGGTATATTAGCTACTCCCTCGCAGCGACATTTATAGCCTACTATTGACCCGCCCGGCTTCCCACGGGTACAATATGCGTGTATTATACATATAAACCTTCCTTCAGTCGCGGAGAACCTAACAGGTAACAGGGGCCCCGGCTCGACGCGCAGGAGAAGGAACGGGGTGGCTTCTAGTCAGTTAGAGGCTGACACTCCCTCCCGCCTCACCCAGGCAGGAGCAGTAATTCGATGATTTTCCCCCCTTAAAAAAAACCTTCCTTAAGAATTACTCGTATCTATTAAAAAAAACCGCATCAAAATCTGTTGCGTAGTTTTAAAGATCTAAGCATACATTGGGACAGACAGACGGCGGATAGCGACTTTCTTTTATATTATGTAGTGATTAGCCTTCCTCGATAAATGCACTATCCAACACAAAATGAATTATTCAAATTGGACCAGTGATTCCAGTAGATATATTACATAGTTAATAGTAATAAATGTGCATAAGTAGTAGTAAATGTTGTGGTTACCTGTAATTGTTTGTTACACATAGGCTCATTCCTCTTTGCTTGCTTGTATTATGCTTACTGTAGTTGTGTAATCAAATGTTGGTAACTCTTAATAAATAAATAGTTTGGGAGAGCCATGCTTCGCCACGAGTAGGCCGGTTTGACCGGAGTGGCACCACGGCCTCAGAGAATACTGACGTAAAACAACCAAAGTGTCGTGCTTCGCCGTGTGACTGAGTTACTGTCACCAGTATGAGGGGGATTGAGGCACCCCAATCCCCCTCATCTCTAAATCCTGAAATCTCTTGTAACCCTTTTGGTGTTATGGACAGCGCCGATTGCTTACCATCAGGTGCATCATCACCGATTCATGGTGGATGTCTTCCCCACACGCACGAAGTGCTTCGCATCAAGCTTCTTTGTGCGTACTGTTAAGGAGTGGAATACTTTGCCAGAGTCTGTGCTTCCTAAAGGGTATAACCTGGGTGTCTTCAAGACCCGAGTAAATTGGTTGCTTATGGACAGACGTGCTCCATCGTAGGCCATATCATAGCTTACCACCAGACGAGATAGTGGTCAAAAGTCGGTCTGCCCATCAAAATATAAATAAAAAAAATGGTGATCAGCTCGTTGACGACTTATCCCATAATAAAATGTATACAGGGTTATTTCAAATACACACAACTTCACAGTACCGTATTACTAACATGGCATTGAACAACAACTATTGTTCTACAACTTTTCAAAATCCACATGTGTTTTATCTTTCAACAGGGCGGCGGCGGCGGCGGCGGCAGAGGTGGTAGGGGGGGTGGCAACTTCAACTCCAATTCCAGCTTCAACAACTCCAACTCCAACTTTAACAACTCCGGCCCAAGTGGAGGGGGAGGAGGACAGGGGGGACATGGAGGACGCGGGGGACGAGGGGGCCGCGGGGGACGGGTGCAGGGCGGATATAGCCAGGGGGGCGGAGACCATGGCAGGTAGGAGACTGATGGACACTTTTATTCTCTCTAAAGGCTAATGAACTAATCTATCTAATAATTTAGATAATGAACTATTTAATGTGTTTTGTAAGTAATAATACGCGTTGTACGCTGTGATTGGCCGGCTCCAATAAACCAACCAATCAGAGCGGACGCTGTCTCATTTCGACTACTTTAAACGAAAAAGAGACTCGTACTAAGCCCTCTGATACTCCCTCTCGCCTCGCCCAAGGCGGGAGACGTCACTGGATGATTTTCTCTTCTCAAAAAAGTATATATATAAGGTGCTCTATAATTATTAGCCACGGCTTTAATGGGAGGTAGTGTTATGTTTACAGATTACAATTGTGAAGAAATTTCGTACCCCGGACCAGTTAATTACATAAAGTAATTAAGTAAACATTGACTACATTCTGCATAATGTGGTTCACAAATTACGCGCGATGCGTCGCTTAGTCAATGAAAACAATTGCTATCTCTTTCCACGTGTACTAAGAATGAAAACGAAAATCAGCTGTTTAGCTCGTCGCTATCTAATCTACTAGATACTCAATAGGCACGCTAACAAGGGTTTTAAAAGTGCAATTACTTACCAGGTACGGCATTCTTCCGAAAAGCTGATGTAGGTAAATAAGATTATAAACTTCCCATCACACTTAAAACCGTTTTTTACACACTTTTACAGTTATTTACACACTCTCTACCTACTTATCTACAAAACTGTTGCACAAGTCCACCTTCGCGTTGCACACAAATGAAGGCACGCTTCCAAACATGTCATATCACATTATTTAATGTGTCCGTTTTACTTTTACTTTGTTTCGCGTTTGATTGGCAGTATCCCTTGTGCTTGCAAGAGGATGACACCGAAAGAACTCTAACAGTTCTGATTTGAATTTCGTCACCTGGAAGGTATTTTTACGTAACGCTCGCGTATCCCCGACACTGAAACTAACGTCCGGGTCGGCGGGGGTTGACTGGGCTACTGGCGGCCGGGCGACGCGTGCGACGAGTTGTCTCGTTGGATAAGAACGGCAACAGTGTATGACGGAGCAGCACCCGCGTTTTGCGAATTGAATGAATTCGGAGCAGTGCGGCAACACGTCATGGTTTATCTGTATAATAAGCAAGCGCCACCCCGTCATACACTGTTGCCAGACCGCTCGGCGCCGGGGGGCTTGGAGCACGCTGCACAACCCCGCGCGCCCGCACCCTCTCCTGCACTCGTCGCACGCGCTGGTCAACCGGCCGCCGGGCAGGCGGGGGTTGAGCTACTGATAAGGATGGCAATAGCGTATGACGGGGCGTTCAAGAACGAGACAGCACACCCCAGCAGAACACGTCGCACGCGCCGCCCGGCCGCCAGTAGCCCCGTCAACCCCCGACTGCCCGGACGTTCATTAGTTTCAATGTCGGAAATACGCGCGCGCTACGTAAAATGCCTCCCAGGCGACGAAATTCAAATCAGAACTCGAAGAGGAAGTGTTAGAGTTCTTTCAGTGTCATCCTCTTGCGAGCACAAGGGATACTGTCGGAGTTTACGATGATAGAGATAATAACTTGTGGCGTCTTTTAAATCAAACGCGAAACAAAGTAAAAGTGAAACGGACACATTAAATAATGTGATATGACATGTTTGGAAACGTGCCTTCATTTGTGTGCAACGCGAAGGTGGACTTGTGCAACAGTTTTGTAGATAAGTAGGTAGAGAGTGTGTAAATAACTGTAAAAGTGTGTAAAAAACTGTTTTAAGTGTGATGGGAAGTTTATAATCTTATTTACCTACATCAGCTTTTCGGAAGAATGCCGTACCTGGTAAGTAATTGCACTTTTAAAACCCTTGTTAGCGTGCCTATTGAGTATCTAGTAGATTAGATAGCGACGAGCTAAACAGCTGATTTTCGTTTTCATTCTTAGTACACGTGGAAAGAGATAGCAATTGTTTTCATTGACTAAGCGACGCATCGCGCGTAATTTGTGAACCACATTATGCAGAATGTAGTCAATGTTTACTTAATTACTTTATGTAATTAACTGGTCCGGGGTACGAAATTTCTTCACAATTGTAATCTGTAAACATAACACTACCTCCCATTAAAGCCGTGGCTAATAATTATAGAGCACCTTATATACCAAAATAACATAACATAAATCACGCCTTTTTATACCCGAAGGGGTAGGCAGAGGTGCACATTACGGCACTTAATGCCACTATACAATGTAACACCCACTTTTCACTATATATATGTTATGAGTCCCATGTAATAGGGGGTGAGCCTATTGCCATATACCGGGCAGAATTCCAGATTCCGTGCTACTACTGAGAGTATTTAAAAATCCAATAATACTTTGCCCGACCCGGGAATCGAACCTGAGACCACAGTCGCACTTGCGATCACTCGACCAACTAGGCAGTCATACCAAAATAATAGTTTACAATTTTTGTCTGTCTGTCTGTTTGCACTGGCTAATCTCTGAAATGGCTGGACCGATTTTGACGGGACTTTTATTGGCAGGTAGCTAACGTACTAAGTAACATAGGCTACTGTTATTTTAGAAAAACGCAGACGAAGTTTGGGCTTCAGCTAGTGTAATTTAAAACAGATAAGGTAACACTTAGGTATTAAATAATATTTTAAAAATAAATTAATTTATATTAAAAACTTAACTACAAATCGCGGTTTACTCACGTGAATATACCGAGGAAAGGTCTACTAGTTTCGAACCACAGACACACTCTTCATCATGAGCAGCGTGCGCGGTCGCTGATATCGCGCAGCCTACTGGAGGAAGAGCCCCCCTGTGGTTCGAATCTAATAGAGCTTTTCTCAGTACATTCAAGTGAGTAACTCGTGATTTGTAGTTAATTTAGTATGTCTCATGTTCTTTTTAAAAAAAAATACATTAAAATCTTTTTAAAACAGGCTTTGATTAGCAGCATAGCATTTATGGGTATGCAAACTAAACGTGTATACAAAGTTTTAGCTTAATCAGTCGATATCTGCTTCAAAATTTAGTTGCAAGATTCCACTTCATACACATAAATACATACTTTTTTTATACATTGAAAGTTAAAAAAAAAGAAAAATAAACAATATGGCAATATGTATGTGTTATACATATAAACGTTCCTTAAGAACCACTCTATTTATTAAAAAAAATCGCATCAAACTCCTTTGCGTAGTTTTAGAGATCTAATAGGAACAGACAGACGGCGGATAGCGACTTTGTTTTATAGTGTGATAAGCCTTTATTACTAAGGTTACAAATTAACAATTCATTCACTATTATTATACATTATTACTTTAACCCAGCTTGCCCTTCAGCATAGGCATCCAAAGATTTCCACTTTTATTTAATTTTTTTATTTGTTTGCAATTTTTGTACAATTGGTATACAATGGCGGACTTAATGCCCAGTGGCATTCTCTAACAGTCAACCTTAGGGTGATGCAGAGAGACAATAGTAGGTGTAAAAGTTTTCCCTATCCCTTGTAATTCGGAGTCGCGGAGAACCTAACGGGTTACCGGGGATATTATTTAACCCTATTATTTAATCGAGACTTCTAACTGTACATCTGCAAAAATTCAAAGCAATCGGTTTAGTAGTTACGGCGTGAAAGCGGAACAAACAAACAAACTTACTTTATCGATTTATAATATTATTAGTAAGGATTTTATTGTATTGAACAGTCGAAATAATTTTATTTTGATTAAGACAATTACCCAATTTGTGAAACCTTATATTTGATGATTTTTAATTATATTTATTGTTTTAGTAGCTCTTTTATGCAAACAACGTACCGAATACATTTAAATGAAAGGTACAGAGATAGATTGCCACCCGGGTAACAATACATGGGGTGCATTTCATCCTGGCAACGCGGGCGAAGCTGTTGGCAGGAGCTAGTACTGTATAAATTGATATTCTCTCACCAGGCCCCAACAGAACAGAAACTACCAGACGTACGAGGTTCCCCCGGGTGGTTACAGCAACCAGAACCAGTACGGCCAGGCACACACATACGAGCCAGACCAGAACTACAACCAACATAACCAGGGCTACAGTGGTTATAGCCAAGGTGGTTACGACAGTATGGGCACTTATAACCAGGGGTATCAAGGTATGTTGGACAATTTAACTATATAACTGGGTTCACAATTTTTCCCCATCTCCATATTCCTGTGGTACAGGTGATCCATCTAACGCTTACTGCACTATGATATAAACAAAAATGTGTAATTGATTTTAGTTTTGTGAGAAGTGTTTGACGATGTATACTGGTCCATTCAGTACACAACAGTCTGCTAATGGACAAAAACAATTACTACAATGGAATTAACAAGAATCTCAAAAATTTATTATTGTGTTTTCGGCTTACTCTCGTAACTTGACGAGGAACCCGACTAGTTTCAAGCTATGCTAGAGGCTTATATTTATGAACAGCATTTAGCGAGACGCATCGCTACCCAAGTCTAGAATGGTTTGAATTTACTCGAGTTCCTCGTCAAACAGTTACACTCGAGTAAGTCGAAAATATAATAATTAATTTACTATGTCTCACGAAGGTTTTAATATGAATTCAGAATTTAATTCTTAGCAGTTTAAATGGCTATAGTACTGCCAATCTACGATTGCTTCAGAGGTGTTATGGCATAAGCCGGTAAACGAGCAGACGAATCACCTGATGGTAAGCAATCGGCGTCGCCCATAGACACCTGGAACATCAGAGGCGTTACAAGTGCGTTACCGGCCTTATGGGGTTTAGGAGTTTGAGGATCGTTGGGGATTCAGGAATTGTCGACAATGGGGAAGGGGAGGGTAATTGGCCATTTAATATTTCGCTAACGTAAAACAGGGTGAATTGAATTTAAAGGGTGAATACATAAGGGAATGAGGTGAATAAATGTTGGATATAGAGGTATATTGCATTGCATATATATTTTTTTATATGCGATTAGCCGGTTAGCGAGCAGACGGATCACCTGATGGTAAGCAATCGGTGTCGCCCATGGACACTTAGAACATCCGAAGAATGTGAGGATTGTTGGGGATTCAGGGATTCGTGTGATTGAGAAGGGGGGGGGGAAGGGGGTAATTGGGCTTCCGAGAACCTCACTCACACGACACAACAACGCAAGCGGTTGTTTCACGTCGGTTTTCTTTGAGGCTGTGGGATAATAACATAGTTTTTTTTAAAGGAGTAACGAATGGAGTTTCTTACTCGTTCTTCTCCATTCGAATCTACATTTTGGAATGAGCATAGCTTTACCTACCTTCACTGACGGACAGACTGGCAGACTATTATATATTTTGTATTTGTTGACGTTTCAAAAGTACCAAATTGTGATTTAATTGAAATAGATGCTTTTGACTTTAACTTTGACTACCATTCCGGTCGAGCCGGACCATTCGTACCGATGCATGACTCGTACTTTGTTGTCAGGTGGCGGTGGCGGCGGTGGCTACAAGAAGCCGTATCAAAATAATCAACAAGGCTACCAACATAACCAGGGCTATCAAGCCAACCAGGGTTATCATCAGCCTAGAGGAGGCTATCAGAATGAACACGACGATAGAGACAGACGTGGTCGAGGAGGCTACAGGGGCGGCAGACGTTGATCTTCATCGGCAACATGTTGCAACAGCGCATACTATTTATAAAATTTCTTTTAGGCCAATTTATAATGGGTCCTATATTCATTTATGCTTTTGTTTACAAACCTACAAGTTTATAATTAATTTATTTTTCTAAATAACACTCAACTGAAAGTTTTTTTTTATTTAATAACAGCATAATACGAACGCAAGGGCCGTCATTCACTATTTAAAATTTTAAACATTAACTGAAAGCTTTGTACGAATTTCTTTTACGTTTAAATTATTCGAAATGAAAACGCGCTGCGATTGGTCGGCTCCACTGAACCAACCAATTAGAGGCCTTAGTACGAGTTTGATTTACGTTTAAAGTATTCGAAACGAGTACGCATTCGGCGCTGTGAGAGGCGGGCGCCAATAAACCAACCAATTAGAGCGCCGAACGAGATCTCGTTACGAATAGTTTAAACGTAAGACAAACTTGTACTAAGGCCTTTGAGCGCCCAACGCGGTCTCGTTTCAATTACTTTTCATTTTTCTCTTTATTAAAATATAAAAAGAGTCTTTAAATCTAAGGAGATTATGCCAGATTCCTCGTGACCATGAGAATTATTGGAGTAGCGAGCGAGAAATATTAGGATCTGTCCAAACTACATACGAGCACCGTCACAGTATGGCTTCGACTGAATGTCACCTGAAGATGGACTGTAAATCACCTATTTCAGTACCATTAAATTTCGATTACTTTAAACGTAAAGAAACACGTACTAAGCCCTTTGTTAAACAATTTATTTTACTTGTATTCGATTCGAGTCTCGATAAAAATGATATAATTATGTATGTAAGTCGTTTTATAGCTATGAACAGTCCCCTACTGCATTTTGGCCTCCTCATAGATACATGGTCCCATAGAGTGGTGGGATAATGTCCACGATGAATAGGTAGACTAGGTATAGTTCATATCAATCAGAGAGTGTTGCTATCTGACCTTACGAGACCCGCGGGAAGCGAAGGGGTGGAAACCGTATCCGGTCGCCGCGCAACGTGTCGCTATTTCGATTCCCGCACGGAACAACTCTGTGTGATCTATAAATTGTTGTTCCGGGTCTGGGTGTCATGTTTATGTGAACTTGTATGTTTGTAAACGCACCCACGATACAGGAGAAAATCATAGAGGAAGAGGGGGGGGGGCAACGGTTTTAAAAAAAAATGTACTCTACTCTGGCGTCACCACAAGGCACGTACTATATAGCTACAGGGATTTATTACCTTTCTTATAAAAACATCAAAATGTCAACTGTTTCTTATGAATATTTTTAATAGTAAAGTGTACAATGTTTTAGCTATTGTGTAAATTTTATTAAGGCTTTGACTGCCAATAGAAAACTGTTGAAGGCAAAATCCTCTGCTAATGTCGGTCACCGGTGACCCCTAGGCGTTTAATGTGTTAATACTATTCCTATAATAGATCACAAATTTCTATTATTATATTATATTTATATTTCAATGTCCGTCTGGTAGATTATTTTAAAACATAAGCCACGTATTTTTTATTTTCTTACAGAAACAAATACTTTCGACGATATATTGCTTTGAAATATCGCGTGACGTCACTTCTAGTGTCATCCGTCGTCATATAATTAGTAGCTACTTCCGCGCGGTTTCACACGCTCTCCTCAGCTCCTATTGGTCGTAGCGTGATGTTTTATAGCCTATAGCCATCCTCGATAAATGAGCTATCGAACACAAAAAGAATTATTCAAATCAGACTTGTAGTTACGAAGATTTGCGCGTTAAAAACAAACAAACAAAAAAACAAACTCTTCCGCTTTATAGTATATCCTAATAGTATATTTAAGATAACAATAGGTAACAAGCAGGTTGTAGGTAGTGCATGGCAAAGTATACTGTGATCATAACAGACTGGGTTTTCAATAATTCATAATATTTGCTAAATTATCAAAGACAAATTAATATACCGATGTTCAAAATGTTTGTGAAATTTTTTTAGTACTCATTTGTCTTGTTGCATTCGTAGTTCCAATGGTTTTATAGAAAATCTCCGTTCAAATGCGAAATGAGTCAATGAAAATGTATTATTTGTCGCTTTTTCTTATAACTGAATGTATAATGATTATTTTAGTCCAATAATATAAGATTAAGCAATACTTATATAAACTGTGTGCTATAAATGTACTTACAATATATCTTCCAATAATTCCTATTCGTGATTTCATTGGACATTTTAATATACTTAAAACTTGGCTCAAATAAACACTTATGTCCATTTCCTACGGCAACGCCATCTAAAGTGTCCATATTTTGACTCAGATAAGCGTGGAAGAGCCATGCTTCGGCACGAATGGGCCTTCTCGACCAGAGTGATACCACGGTCGAGCAGAAAACCGACGGGAAACAACGCTTGCGTTGTGGTTCGTCATGTGAGTGGGGTTACCGGACGCCCAATTATCCCTCCTACCGATCCCTTAATCTTCTACAATCCTCAAATTCCTATTCCCTAAAAGGCCGGCAACGCACTTGTTACGCCTCTGGTGTTTTGGGTGTTCATGGACGGCGACGACGATTGCTTACCACCAGGTGACCCGTCTGCTCGTTTACTGGCTTATTCCATCTTTGAAAAAATACCTATTTGATTTATAAAAAAAATTGTTCTTAATAGTGGCTCGAAACTAGTTGAGCATTCTCAAATAGTTTCGAGTAAACAGTATTTTTTAATAAATCTGAAATGTTTTATGAGCTCGCGGATTCCCGGCTTTACTTAACTAGCAAATAATAATAGAAACAATATAAAAATATATAAAATAATAAAAATAAGTGATATTGAGTATTGTATCAAATACGACCTACATTATGTACCTATGTGTCTTGATAACTTTGCGAGGAAATCACCTGAAATAGTATAATAAATATTTGCCCTGTTAACCCTTTACTTGTTACGTTATGAGTCTCGTGTAATAGGGGGTGAGCTTATTGCCATATACTGGGCACAGAGCCGGACTCCGCATGACGATATACTGAGCGATTTTTGAACCCCATTTTTCCCAACCTAGGAAGTAAAATGTAACATATGAAATGATATATTTTTTTACATTCACCCTTGATTCTTCGCGAAGTTATTAAAACGATTTGAACTCTAGACATTTAAAATAGGTAATATTTCATTTGAAATTATATACAATCAACTACTCGCATATACCTCGCCAAAATGCTCGGATTTCATTATGCGTAATTGCGTATAAAAATTATCTATAATGTTTAACCAAAAATTGTAATAATAAAAATTTATATCTATGAATCCACTATTTGCGTTAATTTTTTAGTTTAATTCTATATAAATATTATGTTTTATGTAGAATTGTTTCCTTTTTTAATTTTGCGTTGAAATGGAATCTCCTTTTGTCCTCTTTTGTCGTTAAAGTACTTATTTAAGCAATAATTTCGATCGAAACAGATAATAAATAGGATTAAATATATATCAGTTGATGTTCAAGTACACAATAACTGCCAATTTATTTAATTTAAATAGTTGTTTATAGTATAGTAGTCGTACGAATAACATTACTTTGTAATTATACCGCTGCTGTCTCTGATACGGAGAAGTAAAGTGCGGATTACCGATTTCATAATATTCTCTCATGTTGCCTAATTTGTATTGTTTGTTGAATAATATATGTTCTTATCGTGCGTTATAATTCTAATTACGGACTCGAGGCCTTCAAGAAATAGCAATATGTTTCAAGCAGACAATGTTACTAATAAGCTAATATTTTATTGATTTATTTATTGTTGTAATGCAGTTGGCTGTAGTCTCTTCTGATTTACAAGTTTTCTTACTTATCAAATAAATTATATTATGAATATTGTGTTGTTTTATTTGATAGTTTTGTAATAATGTTTTTTTGTTGTATGGACACTGGATCATTGTAGGATAGCAGTCTGAGCGTTTATTCATATGGCATCGCCCGTTACGCTAGTTCTCTATGTTTGATTCCCGCCGGCAATGGAATGGGATCACGCAGAGCGTTTTATCTACCACCTCGGCGTAAGTAAAATGGGTATAGACAAATCAGATCCTACTTATGTTTGCTTTTAACCTTTTCACCGCCAAGCACTTCCATAGAAGTTCGGGATTTTCGTGCCACCAGCGCCACAACTTAGAAGTTGTTAATTAATATGAATTTACTGTTAAAAGCTTTGTTTCATTTTGATCTCATTCTTTAACTTCATTATGATCATGAAACAAATAGAGATGTACCCTATTCCTTATAGTTCTGTCGCGGGGAACCTAACGGGTAACCGGGGCTCCGACTCGACGTGCAGGAGAAGGAACGGGGTGGTTTTTAGTCAGTAAGTGACACTTCCTCCCGCCTCACCCAGGCGGGAGCAGTCATTCGATGATTTTCCCCCTTAAAAAAATCCTTTAGTTCTAATTGAGTTATGTATTATTTTGTTTGATACTCATAATTTATACTGTTTTTTCTTATTAATTCCGTTAAAATTAAGACTATGATGTACACATGGTAAACGTAAAGGGCGCCTTTACAAACTACATAAAATTTCCTACAATTCTGACATTACAATGTATGTCAAATGCATGTAGGTGTAAGAGATTGTGAAGATGGCGTAAGGAAAACAGTAAAAGTATTTACATTTTCTTTACTAAACTAAAATTGTTTACGTAATTATGAACAACGTTAAATTCAAACTTATCTTGTTAGAAATAGAATACAGATTACAAGTCTTCGGTACTCCACTTATAGGCTTCTTCTTCTTGTGCCTTGCGCTTGCTTTGTTGTTCGAAGAATTTCTTTTCATAGCCATTGGAGCGGTCGACACCATCCCATCGGTAACCGGGACGAATGTTGAACCGATTTGGCGGGAAATTGCCCTTGTATACTGGTTTTTCTGAGGACAAAAAATAATATGTAGGTAAGCGATATTTCGGGCACGAATGGGCCTGTTCGAATAGAGTACCACGGACTCACAGAAAAATGGTATGAAACATCGCGAGTGTTTGTGAGGCTACCGGAAACCCAATATTAAAACCGATACACAAAAAGCCCGCAAGGCAAGTACCTCTACTGATTTTGCAGGTGTTCTCGAGCGGTGCCGATTACTTACCATCAGGTAAAACTGTGTGCGTTACCCAGGCCAGATGTTATAGCTAGTAATTATTTAAATATTCCCATTAGAAAGAAAAAGGACTGGCTGGGGTAACGTTACCCCAGCAGGAAATGTTTTTGTGAAATAATTAAAAAACTATAAGCGCAACAAATTTAAAAATGTGTGTAACAATTACAGAGCTGTACAACTAATTATCTATAAGATTCAAATGACAATTTTCGACAACATACGTCAGTTGTTTATCGACCTAATTTATAAAATTAAAGTGATTATTTACCTGGCCCTAGCTCCCCTCTTTCTCGTTTCCGAGCCCTCATGTACTGTAACATGGGGTCTCCGTCCCTCTCCACTTGTCGCAGACTGTGTTCAAGGTCCTTGTCACCGCGGAGACGGGCCAGAGGTTTCGAGGACTCGTGCATAAACTCCTGAACACGAGCTTCTTGCTCTTCCAGTTGTTTTATCCTGAAATAGATTTGCAATATTAACTATAGTACTAATTGCCATCTCCAACGTAGAGCTTTAGGAGAAATGCCACGAAAGCCCAATCGACCGCCAGATCAAGTGCGAAGGGATCCTGACCACATACCCAAGCAAGCCTTGGATTGGAATCCCCAAGGGAAAAGAAAGCGTGGCCTTCCTCGACAAACCTAGCGTCGCACCGTACTGGCAGAAACGACGAGCATCGGTATGACGTGGAGTGAGGTGAAGCGTGAAGCTCAAGACAGATCGCGATGGAGAACTTCAGTCAACACCCTCTGCCCCATCTAGGGGACACAGGATATTAAGTCAAGTCACTACTTGCCGGAATTTTTGTCATAAATGAGTTAAGTTCCCTTTAACATGAGTTTAAAGTAATAGTATTACTTTGGTATTGCAAAGTATGTTGTAAAATAGTTACTCACCCTTTAGACCATTTCTTGTACTTTTCATCCAATTCTCTCTGTCTATCAGCCTTTTCTTTTTGCTTTTGCCTGTCTTCCGACGTTTCACGTTTCACTGCAAGAGCAAATATATAATTACTTACTATTGAAACAATAGTTTTATTGCATTTATAAAGTTATAGTTTGATCACGATACTGTTGATTTTGATCAGAGAAAGCGTCTAAAAACAGTACAGTTATCAAGTTCCCGGCACTTAATTCACCAAAAATGAAATTTACTCTTTATTTTATAAGAGACACAGAACAACAGTGTACATAACATATTACACTTAGCTATATAAGAAACAGATAGTGGGAGTGAAAAATGAAAGAAGGACACCAAACTAAGAAATAACTCCATTTAAGTTTATACTCACATTTCCTTGACACAACCTGTGCATTCCTTCCAGAAACTTCATCAGACATCTTATTGAAAACTTCATCTTCTTTTTTCCTAAAAGTTTCATTCTCTTGCCTCAACTGTCTTGCATCTTGCAAACCCGCCATCTTGCCTTCTAGAGTCTTCGCCATCTTCTTGTTGGAAGGTGGAGGGCTATCATTTCCTCTCTTTCTATTTTTATCAGAATTATCTTTATAGCTCCTGTTTGGTGATTGATTTGGACTTCTCCTTTTAAGTGACTTGTCATTGCTTCGTTTCGTACTATCATGTCTGTTAATATGTGTTCTTCTAGGAGACCTTATATCCCTTTTTCTAGGAGGACTGAAGTCACTGTTGTTATTCTTAAAAGTTTTCCTTGGAGGAGACAGGTCAGAGTCATTTGGACTTCTCCTTTTAAACGACTTGTCATTGCTTCGTTTTGTACCATCATGTCTAGAGGGGGATCTGATATTTCTTCTATTGGAAGACCTGTCAGGACTTCTTTTAGGAGATTTGTTACTCTTTCTTCTAGGAGGGCTAAAGTCACTGTCGCTGCCATGATTTTTAGTAGCTTTACGTTTTTCAGTATCCTGTTTTCTTGGTGGAGAAAGATCAGAATCATTTGGACTTCTCCTTTTAATTGACTTGTCTTGGTTTCTTTTTGTGCTGTCATGTCTATTTATTTGTTTTCTGCTGGGAGACCTGTCAGGACTTCTTTTAGGAGACCTTTTTTCTAGGAGGACTAAAGTCACTATCACTGTCATGCTTTTTGGAAGATTTTGGTTTTTCATAATCCTGTTTTCTCGGTGGAGAAAGGTCAGAATCATTAGCCTTATCGTCTTCAGAGTCGCTGTACATTTTACCAAAAATCAGTTCATTTTCTTTCTCTGCCTGTTTTATGTCTTTTTTTATCTCTTCTATTTGTATTTTACTGTTGAATCCATCATCCTGTGAATACAATTTTGGTTACTTTCTACCTCACACCTATTATTTCAGTTTCCTGAAAGTTGATAATGTTGACATGTATTGTTTAATTCTAGTTTCGAGAAAATTGCTAATTACTTTTGGTCATAATAATGAAGCGAAAAGAACCCAGTTACTTGTTCCTCTCTCAATATGCAAATAGTAATATTGTAAATAATTTCAATACAATTATTTAGAGGTATTATCTCAAGAATATCTATCTAACATTGAGGCAGTCCCAATAAGTTATAATACAATATTTGTGTGGGGCCTGACAGGTAATAAATTAGTTCACTTAACTCGTTGAGTACCGTCATTATAGACACAGTTAAAGAACAATAGGTTGTGGTCACCGGTGACCGCTTGGTGTGTGACAGTTTAATGATTAAAATTGTTATTGATTTTACCTGATTAATAACTTTCCATTTGGTGCTAGAACTGAACTGCTCAGCCTTTCTGACTTCTTCTGGCCTGTCATCAATGATGCCCACAATCTGGGGAGCGTCCTCTCCCTGGTCAAACACATCTAGTTCATCACCTTCCAGGGTGCGTAGCTTTGACAGGTCAATGTCATCATCAATTATTTTCAATCTGGAATTAAAGGTTAATTTATATCAAGTGTTACATACATTGTTCTGGTATGATAGAACTTGCTTAAATGCTTGACACTGGTTTATAAGTCATAATAGAAAATATATTGTGTCTCGCTTAGATCTGTGTTCTGGCCAAAGACGTTGAAAAAAAGGCGAACAAGGCGGACAAGGTGGACAATGTCACTTAGAAATTATTGAGGCACCAAAATGTCAGGTGGTGTATTCATAAGTGTGTATATAGTTGGGTGTGTCTCTGTAAACTGGGCAACTCATTGTCCTAGACTGATTTTGTTTAAAAGAATTAAATGTTGTAAGTAGATATTTCGTAAGTAATTCCAAAAATCAATACCCTAATCAACCGCTGCACAAAATTAAAAATCCATTAATATAAACTTTATTATATTAAAAACGTTTTTATAGTTCTTCTAAACCAGTCCCCTGGCTGTGTAGTTACTTCAAACTAAATTATTCGGGACAGTGTCTATTGGAATTATTGTATTATTAAATCAATATTGTTTGTTTGTTGTTCATGAGACCCATTTATTTAGCATAAATATTATTTTACAATTAAAAAAAAGCAATGAAACATTGTCTTCGCATTTTGGGAACAGTCCCCTGTCTATATTTCAAATAAGGTGTTTTTATATTTATGTATTTTAATGATTCTTCAAAAATTTAAATTAGTACAAGTGTAGTAAAATAGCATAGTTCAATTACATTTTATACTAGTCTTCAATGAAACAGTCCCCTGGCAAAAGTTAGAACGAGTTGCCCAGTTTACAGAGAAACGCCCAGTTACAACACCGTAATGTATGAAGTCTAATGATGGACCATGTCATGCAACAGATGTCTTTCGTGTCAATGTGTGTGTGTATTCTGCGTGTACATCTATAGTAGCCAGGTGCCACAGCCATTGTTTCAAGAGACTGTGGCCGACTTTATTTCAACATCCTTAGTTCTGGCACACCACAGGTTAATAATGCAACCTGCAATGTTATTGTGAAACTGAATAAAAAAAGAGTTCCCATTTCTTTTCTTTTCTATAGGAATCTACACATTTTCCTAACCAATAAATAGTATCACTATAACTGACAGACTGATGCTTACAACACATCAAAATAAAATTTCATCTAATGAAACCGTTGTTATAGTACTAAACTAAGTAATATATTATGTCATTATTTTGCCTATGTATTATATTTGGTAGTGTTTTGGTCATCTATTAGCATCACCATGAGTGTATTGGACCAGTGAAGTAGTAACTACAGAGCGACAAGTAGGCAAAATGCTTTCATCTGAACTTCTCTATATATGTATTGGGAACGTAGAACCCATCCAATGAATTTGCCACGGGCCCTGCATATATAATTATGGGTATAATTTATGCCACTGTGTTTTACCCAGTAGACAACTATAATATAAACTTTGACATATATATATATAATAATAATAACGGCTTCTCCGGCTTGCCTTAATTGGCTGGCTGGAGTGAACGATGACAAGGAACAGGTCTCCCACCTCTGGCTTGCCTTCATTGGCCGTCCAGAGTGGAGTCGCGAGAGCAGTGATCCTGCTCGGAGGGTAAGAAACTATTCGTAAGTCGCGAGTGGGCCAGGGATGCAGGAGGCTTCAGCTGGAGCAGATGATCTGAGTAGAAAGCGGTGGTAGTTTCTTAACCCTTCAGCCACTCACATTCTCGTTGCCCCTATGTTGCTATATCTATCAACCATTCCCGGGGCCCGGTCGGTGAGCTGGCGAGTCTCCGCCTGCCATTTTTACGTGTAATAATTACATTGTTTCGGCAGGTGCCATAGCCATCCATAGTTCCCAATTTCCCAGTCCACAGCAACCCATCCATAGCCCTACCTTTTTTTTCCATTATTCGCAATAGTCCTACACTAACCGGGGACTGTCCTTGGGTGCATTTCCATAGTGCATACAGGGATAGTCGCCGGTTTATGTCTCCATTACATTTAGATTAAAGTTGTCTAAAGGGCCTCTGCGCAGTTGGCTTCGGCCCCTCGTACGCCTCCCAAATGACCGGGACCCTGTGGTCCCGTGAATGGTAAAGACATACATAATAATAATAATAAATAAGCTTTATTGTACACCAAGTAAGTAATTACACATATTCGGATATTATAAAGAATAAGGAGGGTACAAGGGCGGCCTTATCGCTAAAAGCGATATCTACCAGGCAACCTTTGGGTGTATGGAACGATGGTTAATTTAATAGGGTAGTCCAGGCATACATAAATATTAACCACTAACAAAATAAATAAACAAACATATATATATATATACTAAATTATATACACATACATGCATACCAAATATATAAATATATAAATAAATACATATACATAACCATATATATATACAATCTAAATAAGTATATAAAGGAGCTAATACGATTCATGACATAGACAAATAATAATCTTTAACTTTAGCTTTAAAGGAAGCAAGTGACTGTGCTTGTCTCACCGACACTGGGAGTGCATTCCACAGGCGAACAGCTTGGATCGTAAAAGGTTTATCATATGCCTTAGTAGAATGCTGAGTCATCCCAAGCCTCAACCTCTCCGATACTCTCAGGGATCTTGAATGTGTGTCATGGTGGAACTTGAAACGTTCTTTAAGATATTTAGGGGTTACAGGATTATACAGTATACTGTAGAGTAAGGACAAGACATGCATATTCCGGCGAAGGCGGATTGGAAGCCACTTGAGTTTGTTGTTTGTTGTTATATATAATCAAACAAACAGGAGATTAAGTTTTAGGATTATTGATCCAATTTCATCATTTTCTTGATTGAGATATTTGGTGTTAGGAAATCAAGTAACCTTTAAAACCGTCTATTTTAATTCACTGTACACTGTTATTTTCACAGAATGTAATGGTGATAGTAATCTCTATGAAGCACTATTATGCACACCTTGTTAGTTTAGACGTACTAATTAGAAGACATTGGAATTAAAGAATACTGATTTAAACAACATAAATTTTTTGGTCTTCATAATGTTGTAGATTGTGTCAAAAAGCGAGGGAAATGTATCAATGTTTTTCGTTCAAAAAATATATATAAAAGATATGCATGACAAATAGATGCTTCTATCACAAAATCTCTAAATTTATTAAAAAGCAACATACCCAGATCCTTTGATAGCTTTTTTCTTCTTTTTCTTTTTGTCTCCCGACGGTCCACTCAAATATTTTTGCAAATAAGCTTTTTGGTTTATAGTTGTACCCATTTTAATTAATTTTAAAAGCTGTCTATCTAATATTATCTATTTTGATACAATATTAAAAGACATCACGTTGTCAAACTTCTGACTTGTTCAAGGTTTCGGAATTCGTTCGTCTGACATTACATTTATTGAAGTGTTGTTCAAAAGGTTAGCATGTTATTATGATGTGCCTTTTTCTTCAACTTGCGGTAACCTGAGATCGAAATATGCATGCTAAAAATACCAAGAATTACAGAAAAAATAATGAACTCTATCTAAACTATTATCATAAACAAGAACATGACGTTTCCTGTTTTCAAACTATTTGAATCATAGAGAAAGACAATTTTATTTGTGGAAAAAAAATTTGTTTTTCCTTTTTATTTTTTTTACTTTAAGTACAATAAAACTAAAATGCCGTCACCCATATAATAATACAACGGTGAATACAAGGACGTTGAAAAAAATGATGAACATGCTGTAAACTTTTTAAGTTTCATATTTTATTATTTAATACAACAACATTGAAAAATTATCAAATAATTTATTTTTATGTTGTAAATATTTTAGCCTTGTAGTTATTATTTCTTTCATACATTTAATATATATTTAGTTTAAAGTTCATTTTTAGTTTAATATTACGTATGACAAAATTAACTGAAAATCGCGGGTTACTCACATGAATATACTAAGCTCTACTAGTTTCGAACCACAAAGGGGCTTCATTCCCGCGATTTTTAGTTAATTTAGTATGTCTCACGATAGTTCGTCGTCGGGTCTTCTCTGCGGCCCCGGCTGGGAGCGCGACGTCTTGCGATCCAGGCCGATGCCTGTTTCGGCGGATGCGCTCGCTGCCTGCTACAGCCGGCGAGGGGTTGGATTAGTCGGGCTCCTTGCAGGGCCCGATGCGGTGTCGAGTCCGGTGGTTTGCCCCGCCATGAGCCGCGCTCTAGCCGGGCAAGCCCAGCGAGTGGCGGGCTGGTAGTGGCGCGCGGTCGTGTCCGGTGGGGGCGGAGGCTTTACCGACCCGCCAGCGGGCGGGCGCCGCTCGGAGTGCTCGAATAGTGTGGTGCTCAGGCGCTGCACGAATGCGTCGACACTCTCTACGCCGAGGTCTCGGGCGATTGTCGCGTTCCGTACGAAGCGCGGGGTTTGGACGATGGTGCGCAGCGTCAGCGACTGCTGCGCACGGAGGCGTTTCTTTTTTGATTCGTACGCGAGCGCGTACCAGCCGGCAGCCGTGTCCGAATGTAGGCCTTGTAAATGCCGAGCTTCGTGCGGAGAGGTAGCGCCAGGTCGAGCACCGGGCACAGGAGGTGACGTGCGGCGCGCGCCCCAGCAGCAGCCTGTTGCACGTGGGGCGTCGTTGAAAGCGAGCGGTCGATGGTCACGCCGAGGTTTTCAACGCTCGGCGCCCACCGGACCTGCTGTCCCATGAGTGTCATGGGTTTCAGCTTCATGATCCACACGGCTAGTGCTTGAGCCTTGGGCACGTTCACGGCCAGTCTCCACTTCTCCAGCCATTCAGGGAGTGCATCTAGGTCGCGCTGTAGTTTGACTATTGCGTGCCTCGGGTTCAGTGACGTCGTGTAGTAGGCGGCGTCGTCGGCGTACAGCGCTAGCTTGACACTGTCCATGACGGGGATGTCATCCGTGTACACGCAGTAGCACACGGGTGAGATGCAGCTTCCCTAGGGCACGCCGGTACGGATATTCCGCTCTGTCGACAGAATGCCTTCTACTGCCACTTGGAAGGTTCTGCCGTGCAGGAAGGTGGCCACGATCTTAACTAGTCGTCGAGGAGTAGTAGATGTGGCCAGCTTGCTGAGCAGGCCGGCGCATGCCAGACGCGGTCGAACGCCTTCTCCATGTCGAGGAATACTGCCGCGGCGCGCTCGCGCTTGTTGCGCGCGGCCGCCAGGTCGTGCAGTACCCTCACGACTTGCAGGGTGATGGAGTGTTCGGCCCTGAAGCCGAACTGTTCGACGCGTGGCTGGAGTTACGATAGTTAGTTAGATTTCTATCAAAAAAAAAGTATAATTATATCCGTGTTAATTTGCATGTAAACTTTGCATGTGCAATGTACGATTTTTGTGACGTCATCCGTTGACATATAACGCGACGTGTGTCGTGTCGCTACAGTCAAACATCTACAGATACCGACATATTCAGATTGTCAAACGTATCCACGGATACACAGACCATGATGCGGAGCGAGGGGGACTGGGATGCCGTCTCCTCCATTTGCGAAGAAGTCATGCTAGCTCCTCGAAATCCAGCCATCGCGAAGGACACACCGGGCGTCGAGGATCGCGGGACGATCTCCGGCCACCGTAAGCGCGGGCGTGCGGACGGCGAGCATGGGTGGCTCCCCGTCCGACCAGAAACAGACCCGAGCGTACGGCGCGTCGCGTTCCGCGCGAACCTCAAAGAGCCATCAGACCACCACAGATGGGGCCCAACAGGGCCGATGCCGATTCGGAGTCGCGGAGAACCTAACGGTTACCGGGGCTCCGGCTCGACGTGCAGGAGAAGGAACGGGGTGGTTTTTAGTCAGTAAAAGTCTGACACTCCCTCCCGCCTCACTCAGACGTTTTAATCGAGGGTCGAAGCATAGATGCCGGACGGGCACGGCGGCCTGTGCCCACCGATTGTTATGAGTGCTACAGGTTCATACACGTCGCTCGGAGAATTGCCCCTCCCCTCGACTCATGGTTAGTTTATATGTATAGTTAGATATGTTTTAATTTTTGACAATGAAACCTAAATCAAGCTGTATTTAGAACTACTTCTTTGCAGTTAATTCAGATTCGACAAAGTGTAAACTGTGTATGAAGACGTATTCAAGAAAGGGAGGTACGACGTCTTTAAAAAGGCATTTGAGGTTTGTTCATGCCATTGAATATGAAGAATTAATAAAGTTAGAAACTGAAAAAAAAGACTGAACAGCCTTTGACTTCGACGTCCCTTCAGGATGCTAGAAAACAAATGACTTTGAAAGAAACTTTGGCGAAGAAACAAAATGGTGCACTTCTAATCCTAAATCTATAGAAATTGACAAATTAATTTCTGAAATGAATAAAAAAATACTGCATTATGTTTAATTTGTCTTTAAATAATAATTCTCTCTCATATCACCACTACTGACCCTACCTCCGATTCCGATTCCGACTCCGGTTCCGATTCCGATAAAGCAAATTTAAAAACTCCGATTCCGCCTTCGGTTCCGATAAAACTACTTCCGTTACATCCCTAGTCTGCGCCCCGAGCGTGCGCTAACATCGAGGCGCGTAGGTATAGCTCGCGTTTCGTCCGTTTCTAAGATGTTGGAATACTGTGTAATATCAGTCTATATACTGTGGTAATATTATTACCGTCGTTAAATGTAATAATTATAACGTTGCAAAATCATAGTCATACATTATGAGGTTATAAAAAAAACAAAATTGCTACAGCTATAGGCACTGTTTAATATTTTTTTCATTGTTGCTTTTCTATATAGTTAAACATATTTCAGTTCCATTGGTGAGTAGCAGTTTGTCGTTTAAATATATCACATTTGTTGACGTTTCCCAACTTGTTTTTTCATTATTAGGTACATCATAATATTACTTGTCATTATCTGCCCTGAAAAATAAATAAATAAGATTTAGTAAATAAAAATTACTTACACATTTATCAGGGGTAGGCAGAGTTGCACATTACAGCGCTTAATGCCACTGTACAATGCAACATCCACTTTTCATTATTTATGTTATGATTCCCATGTAATAGGGGGTGAGTCTATTGCCATATACCGGGTATAATTCCAGACTCCGTGCTAATACTGAGAATTTTTTAATTTTTTAATTACATGGGACTCGTAACATAAATAGTGAAAAGTGGGTGTTACATTGTACAGTGGCATTGTAGTGTGTATGTATACATGGCCATTGTTAGATCTAAGTGTGTAATTCATATATATCGGATTGTATCCAATATTTAGAGGAGTATTAAATGTAACTTCAAACAATAAAGTTGTTTCTCTAATCTCCCCGATGCACCACCTTACATGGCGACCCTGCCAATTAAGGCGGCCGACTCGGGTTCCGTCGCGCGTTCGCGTATAAATTACGTACCTAAATAAATTAAAATAATTATATACAAGTACAAAGTGGTCAAACTCGAAATGTGCCGAGCAAAAGTCGAAAAGGAAGAAGTCTTTATAACACAAAATGCTGCCGGAGGGTCTAACTCAGCGAAAATTCAAGAATACCACCTTTCAAACATTAGCATAGTGCTAATTGTAATGTGCACTATGATTGGAATTGCTGGTTTATATGCAGTCTATAGATTGTATAGAAACTGTCACCATACTTGGATTAGAAACGAATTTTTGACACAACAATTGATGCGGTCTTTTCGGCGACCAGAGGGACGAGTTGTGTAGGTACGAAGGCCACCAGCGCCAAGTGATGCAGAGCTGCGAGCACCGTCAAAAACCATATCGACAGGAGCCAGTGATGAAAGTGCAAGATCAGTGTTAAAAATATCAGTGTCGAAAAGATAGAGATAGTGCTATAATGAAGCGTGAAATGTGAAAAAAAAAGTGTATTGAGTTAAGGTTTCCTAACCTATTGAGTATAACGTACTAAATGCCATAATTTTATGTAGATTTAATTTTAGCACTTTATGGACTTATAATTACATAGACTACTTTGAGGTGTAGAGATAAATTTAGCGTAATTCAAATATGTTGTAATTTGCCTAAGGTTTAAGGATTATGTCAATATGTTATGGCCACGGAGCTAAAAACTATTTATGATAAGTTGAAGAGTATAAAAACTAATTTAGTTAAATCTAATTATTCTCGAAGGACCAAAGTATATTTGCAACAAAAGTTAAATGAGGCCACGCAATTACGGAGACAATTTGATGGCTGTGTGCTTATTTTGTCTCAGCAAATAGAGCGGAAACAATTGAAAAGTTCGGTTTTGGTAGAAATACAGGCATATTGTGATTTGATTAGACAAATTTATATTGAAATAGAAGGCATATGTTCTAAGGAGTACTGCTCCCCTTCTCATAGTATTGTTGAAGGTATCGACAGTGAATCTATCGACATGGCTAGTTTCGATTTTAAGATAGCTATGTCTCTATTGCTGGTTATGACGGGTGAAGAGAATGTCACTAAGGACCTAATCGATGCTATAGAATTGTATAGTTCCACATTTAATGACCAAGGTAACAACATGCTTATAAAATTTATATTAAAAACGCACTTAAATCAAAGTGCAAAACTAAGGTTATCAAGTACCTATGAAACATGTGACGCGCTACTGGCAGACATGCGTCTGCAATTATTAAGTAAAAAATCAAGCACTTCTATTCATAAGGAAATGCTAGAATTGAAACAAAATGGCATGTCCTTGGATAATTATGGCCGTAAAATAGAACAATTATTCGTAGACTTAACGATTTCCCAAGCCGACGGTGACCAAAATGCGTATACAGTTTTACGTCCATTAAATGAAAAGATTGCAGTTAGAAGTTTCAACGACGGCCTACGAAATCGACAGCTAAGCACTATACTATCCGCACGTAATTATACCAGTCTAAAAGATACTATTAGGGCGGCTAAGGATGAAGAGGCATCAAGTAGTCAACAGAATCCGGAACCGTCTGTGTATTTCGGAAATAGAGGAAAATTCAATAATAATAGATATTTTCGAAATAACAACAGAGGTAATTTTTCAGGACGGTTTGGACAATCTAATCACCAGTGGGCGCGGGGTAGTTTACATACAACTTATGCTAATAGCCAACCTCGTGGTCAAATTTCAGGAACATACCCACAGCGTGGTGGACGACTCGAAGACGAAGCTCTAGACGTGGAAAAAGTGGATTCCATGGTGGTAAGCATAACCGAAATTTCACTCGCTCTAACAATAGTATGCATTTTATGAATAATACGGTAAATAACACGACATCGGACGATCGGTTATTACCAAACTCTAAGAACAGTGGAAACGAACTTTTGCAGTTTTTTCGATAACAATTTCGTATTTGCTTGTGAGTATAATAGTTCGGTGGAATGTTCAATACAAGATGCCAAATATAGTTTGCTTATAGATTCCGGAGCATCTTTGTCGGTATTAAAACATGAAACGGTGAAGCATTGGAATATTCCAATGCACACCGAATGCATTTCCATAAATGGTATTGGAGGCAAAGTACAAACCGTGGGGTATGTTTTTATTACGCTCAACATAAATGGAAATGAATTTATACATAAATTTTATGTTATGAAATTCTTACCATGTTTGCAACACGGTGTAATTGGTCGAGATTTTATGAGAAGATACAAAGCTATTTTAAATTTTGAAAATAATACCTTGATACTAAGTAACAATAACAATACTGTTACATCTACTATGACTAATGGCACATTAGGTACGACAAATTTTCTAAGTATTCCACCGAGGTGTGAAAAAATATTTCAAATAGACTGTTCTTTTAAAAATGAATGTGTAGTAATACCTGATGAATTAGGAAAAGGAGTTTTCTTAGCTGGAAGTATATGTAAACCGGTTAACGGGAAAATAAATATACAAATACTAAATACTCGGTTAACAACAGTAAATTTAAATTATTTTAGGCCAGAAATACACAAATTATCAGAATATGAAATATTAAATTTTGAAAGAAACCATAATATTGATGGAGATAGAGTACGCACTATGTTTGCACATTTGAATTTAAGTCATTTAAATGAAGAGGAAAGCAAATCGATCCAAAATATTTGTGCAAAATTTTCAGATGTTTTTCATTTACCCAATGATAAATTAACCACTACGAATCTTTTCGATCAAACTATCCAGCTAAAGACGAATGCAGATCCAGTTTATGTTAAACAATATAGACTACCATTTTCACAACGTGTTGAAGTTGAAAAGCAAATTAAAACAATGCTGTCAGATGGTATTATAGAACCTTCAAAAAGTGAATGGTCTAGTCCCATTTTACTAGTACCTAAAAAGTCAAATGATGAAACAAAAAAATGGAGATTAGTGATTGACTTTCGTAAATTAAATGACAGGATATTAGATGATAAATTCCCACTACCTAATATTACAGATATTCTGGATTCATTATCCGGTGCAATGTATTTTTCTCAATTAGACTTATGTCAAGCTTATTATCAGTGAAATTTAAGTCCCGAATCTAGAAAATATACAGCATTCACTACTCCGTCGGGACAGTATCAAATGACGCGTCTTCCGATGGGTTTAAAAATTAGCCTAAGTGCTTTCTCTCGTCTGATGACAGTTGCGTTGTCAGGGCTCACCTACGAAAAGTTATTCATTTACCTAGATAATTTAATTTGTTTTGGTCGCAACCTTGAGAGTCACAATAAAAATCTGATAGATATTTTAACTAGGTTACGTGAAGTTAATTTAAAATTGAATCCGGAGAAATGCGATTTCTTACGGAAGGAAATGCAATTTCTAGGTCATATTATTTCTACGGAAGGTATAAAACCAGACCCTGAAAAAATTAATGTCGTTAAAAATTACCCCATACCAAGAAATGTTGATGAAACAAAAAGATTTGTAGCTTTTACTAACTTTTACAGAAAATTTATACCTAATTTCGCAGAAATATTACCTTTAAACAAGCTTTGCCGCAAAAATGTTTATTTTGTTTGGTCCCATGAGTGTCAAGAATCCTTTTCTAAGTTAAAGAATTCATTAATATCTACACCAATATTACAATATCCAAATTTAGAAGAAAGTAATAGGTTTATTTTGCAAACTGATGCCTCTGGTTATGCAATTGGATCGGTATTATGTAATAGCGATAATAGACCGGTAGCATTTGCGAGTAGGAGTTTAAATAAAGCTGAAATTCGATACCCTACTATTGAGAAAGAGCTACTAGCTATTGTATGGTCTGTAAAATATTTTAAACCTTATCTTTATGGACGAAAGTTTATAATCAAAACTGACCACAAACCACTAATTTATTTATTCAACATGACAAACCCATCAAGTCGTCTCACGAAATTTCGATTATTATTGGAAGAGTACGATTATGAGGTTGAATATGTTCGAGGAAGAGACAATGCAGCTGCAGATGCATTGTCGCGTATTCGAATATCGAGTGAGGACTTAAAAGGGATGAATGAACATGTTATGTCAGTATTAACTAGGGCTCAGAAAAAACGACTGAACGAAAATATACAAAATGTGTCTGATAATCCTATGGTTGATAAGGTAGACACCGTCAATTGGACTGATCATCCAAGAGTTGTGGATATTCTTAAAAAACCAGAGGATTGTACAGAATTAATATTTGTAGATGAAAGAGAGTAGCAAGAGCGTTTGTAAATAATTTTATCATGCGTTACGGAATGCCTAAGCAAGTTATATCAGATAGAGGCACAGAGTTCGTGTCAACAGTAATGAGGGAAGTGTGTAATCTGCTTCAAATTTCACAGTTGACATCAACATCTTACCATCGTCAGTCAATAGGAAGTTTAGAAAACACACATAAACATTTAATGTTTTTCCTTCGTATTCAAACAGATAATGACCCTTATAATTGGAGCACGTGGTTACCATACTGGTGTTTTGCCTTTAACACTACAGAGCACTCCGAAACTAAGTATACTCCAGGTTATTATTATACTCCATATGAGTTAGTTTTTGGCAGACTTTGTAAATTACCGAGCAACTTAACATCAAATCTAGAACCATTATATAATCATTATGATTACCCTAAAGAATTGAAGTACAGACTACAAAAATCGCAACACGACGCAAGACAAAATTTAGTTACAAAAAAAGAAATTAGAAAAATTAAGTATGACTGCAATACGAATCCTATAAATTATAAAACTGGCGATATGATATTACTAAAAAACGAGCAACGTATGAGCAAATTTGATCAGCTTTATGTAGGTCCTTTTAAAGTGTTAGAAGATTGTGAACCAAATTTAAAAATAGATTATAAAGGAAAACAATTGTTAGTTCATAAGAATAGAACAAGGCCCTATAAAAGGTAATTTCATTAAAAAAAAAATACGGTGGGCGTGTAGTGTGTATGTATGTATACATGGCCATTGCTAGATCTAAGTGTGTAATTCATATATATCGGATTGTATCCTATATTTAGAGGAGTATTAAATGTAACTTCAAACAATAAAGTTGTTTCTCTAATATCCCCGATGCACCACCTTACAGCATAATGTGCACCTCTGCCTACCCCTTCGGGATAAAAGGCGTGATGTTATGTATGATAATGTGTTAATGTTAAATAATATCATTGTTTAATAATTTAGAATCACGTAACACTTGCACAAGAATAGTTAAAGAATTAGTAATGTTTGTCCATATTTAAGTCCAATAGAAACCTATCGACGGGCTGTACTTTCGATCGACGCAGTCTTCCTACACCATTTCAGAATGTAAAATCGTAATTTATTAAATTAGTAATGAAATGGTGTAGGAGACGAGCCAATAAATAAAATATGAAAAGAGGGCCCCGGAACCGAATCGATCTCCCCGCTCGAGAAATAAAGCGAGACGGAGAAAACTACTCCTTCGCTCGGGTCGCGGGTTGGATATAGCCAAAAATGCGACGTGCGTGCCGTCACCGAACGTACGTCGTACAGTCTGGGGTAATATCAGTAGCGGCTTTACAGTCAGCCGACACAGTTGGTCGCAGTTCGTTGGAATCACAATCAGCATCAGAAGAAACATCGTGCAGTGTTTGGGCTACCGCTGCTCAACAGCTGTCCTAGTTATCGTTAACTAGCCTCGGTGTCGCGAATCGGCAAAGTCGCGACCTAGTAACATACTACTGTACCGAATTTATAGCAGGATCGCGGAACGGCAAAGCCGCGATCAACATCGATCACCTTCAGTGATTATTAGTGAGTTATCACTAATAATCACTAGGTGTTAACCTATCTCCGTTATCAGTGTAACTGTGCAAGCAAGTGTTTGTGGAATCGTGCAAACACATAGTACTGTGTAAACTCCGTAGAATTACGTATAAAGTTGTATATAAGTCATATAATCACCGTAAGTGCGAGACAAACTGTTATCCGTGTCATATCAATTTTGTGCAATATCGTTTTGAATCGTGGAACTCTCGTAGCCTAAAAAGTACTGTATATAATTCACTAGAAACGCTTCTAAAGCGTGTGCAAAAACTATTACTAACGTAAGAATACTTTCCAGACATTTACCTCATAATTTAGTGTTGATTATCGTACTTTTATATATTTTCCAATCAGTGACTTTATAATTTTTTTTTTTTAAACGTTGCCCCGCACTAGGATTTTCTCCTGTGTCGTGGGTGCGTTTACAAACATACAAGTTCACATACACATGACACCCAGACCCGAAACAACAATTTGTGGATCACACAAAGTGTTGCTCCGGGCGGGAATCGAACCCGCGACACGTTGCACGGCAGCCGGTTGCCCAGCCACCGCGCCAACCGTGCAGTCCAAATAATAAATATCGTGTTTGTTTACATTTACCGTTGTTTTATTCCACAATCCCGTATTACCTACTCATGACCGGCGCACGATGTGTGCATAGGATAGACGCACAACAACTACAAAATTAAATGATATGTGCTCCGTTCACAGAGTAATTATTGTTTTGATATAGCGCTGTATCTGGTTAAGTGCAGCGAACTTACTAAACTTAAGGTGCATATACAAAATTTCATTTGTATCTTCTTCAAATTTGAGTTACAAGATTCCATTTGACAATCATACCTAAATAACAAGTTAAAAATAAAAAAACTTGCAAGGGCTTGCAGCCCACAAAATACCTACTTATTAACATTTTCCATTCAGTTAAGATTCAGTGTTTTGCATTAGCACCACATATATATTTATTATATCTGAGTTTTATGGAGGGGCAATTGGGTGGTATCCTTAATCAAAAATAAATAATTTTGACTGTTCAATACAATAAAATATTAAAAAATAATCACAATTTCATTAATTGATTTTAAGACCAACTTCATTTTAGTATTTTTCAAGCAAATTTTTAAGAAATAAATATTATTATGCTTTTTGTAGCTAATAAATGTGACGTCACAATTCAGAATCTCGTAAAAATCATACAAACTATCATGACAGTTCGAAAAAAGTATTGAATTTGATTATTTAGCAAGTACCCAATTGTGGCTTCACCGGTTTTGCATACATTTTGTGCACTATATCACCTTCTTTTAATAGCACTGAATCTTATATAGAATAATAGGGTTTTATTTTGGAGGGAGAAAGATGTATCTAGTTAGTATCAGAAATAAAAACCTGGGGTTAGATCTCGTGGCTGCCTTTCTTCTTCTCCTCGACTTTACCACTTCGTAACATAGGCTTGCCGTGTTTATAATCCTAGAAATGAGAAATAAAATGTTGGTAAAATAATTTACATTATATTAAACCCTTAGTTAAAAATATATAATCTATTCACATAAATAAGACTAGAGTGTCTGTTTCTAATAGTTTCTATAAATAACGGTACTTTATTACATGCACACGAATAGGTATATGTTTCCGTTTCCGTTTTTTAAAAAAAGTTGCGATTAGTATACTTTAGTTATTTTCATAGTGTCATGTCATATATGGTATTCTCCTATGGGGGAATGCTGGTGACATTCAATCTATCTTTGTTCTGCAGAAGAGGGCCATTCGATCAATTTATAATCTTAGTCCGAGGTACTCTCTCAGGGAACTATTTAAAGAAATTAATATAATGACTGTTGCCTCCCAATACATTTATGAAAATGTAGTATAATTTATGCTCATAAAAACAAAGGTTTATTTAAAAAGCATAGTGGTATACATAATATCAACACGAGAAATAAAGACAAATATGTTGTTCCCACTACTAGACTAAAGAAAATAAGTGGTTCGTTTAGATGTCAGAGTATACGCTTTTACAATAAAATTCCCAGCCGTATCCAAAATTTGAGTCTAAATAAATTTTAAAATGTCATTAAAGATAAATTTTATAGTAAAGTTTTTTATAAAATTAAAGACTACCTAGATGATAGCCTGGCTTGGGAATAAGCTGCTGTAACGTCCACACAGGTCATGTTGACATGTTTGTAACATATAGTTACATTTCTTGACATTGTTTTAATATGTTGTTCTAACTTGACATTTGCTTTTTCCCTTACAATTTTTAGTGCTAGGACCGTGCGAGACTTTGCCTCACCATTTCTTTTCTAATTACCCATATTCTGACAGTTTGAGTATTTGTGCGGCCTACGCAAATGTTCTTTGGGTTGGTATTGTTCGTCGAATCAGTTAATTGAGCTGACTGTAAACCGACACATGCGTACTGCCTTCAGGACGGGTCCGCTCAAACTGTTGTAGTTCTTTCCTCAAAAGCCCACTACAGAAAGAACTTGCACGGTTCTCACACATAATCTATTATACATATTGTCTGGACTTTAAAAGAGACAGACTTCTGAGTTTGTTTCGGCATTTCTTCTCAGAATAGTCAGTTAGGAAATGTCGACGTCGTCGTTCGCTTGATAAAATTGACGTGTAAAAGTGCTGCCTTGTAGCCTATTTGCAGAAATAAATTCACTTGTTTCACTTGTAATGTACGGTCAAAGATTAAAGTCGACTGCCACCGTAATGACTAAGGGTGTAACCACACGAGCAGCGGCGCGGCTGCGGCGCGGTGCCTAAGCGGTGCCGCTGCGGTTTTCTACATACAAAAATGCATTGTAGCCACATGGCGCCGTGCGGTGTGCTCCGGCGCAGCGCCGCGCACTCATCGGAATCGAGACGAGGCGGGGAGGGGTGTAAGAAGAGCGGAGCCGGAGCGGCACCGCACGCAGTTGTTTGTTTGCGCAGCATAGGGCAGGAGGAAGGAAGGATGGATTAAGCCACATGCCGCTGCGGCGCCGCCGCGGCTCGGTAGAACGTTGCGACGTCGCTCTGCCCGTGTGGTCGCCAGCGCGGCGAAATGTCTTGCGGTGCGGCGCCGCTCTGCGCGTGTCACTATGCCACTAAGGAGTTAAGGACTATCGTTTGTGTTGCAGCACTTATACACACATGCACACGTATATTTATCCGTGTGAGTGATGTTCACACGGCTATGCGTAAGTAATTTCATATTAATGTGCATAAAAACATTAGTCCATCCCGTACACATTGGAATTTAATATTACCTATCCTAGTGATGGTATACGTATTAGTTCATTGAATAAGTCTAAATAAAAATGGGGGTAAAGATAAAAATAATACATAACAAACATTGAATAAATCGAATAATGAACGATCGAGCTACATACTATATAATCATACATACCAATTAATACAATATATAGTATATAGTTTTCAATGATATCAAATATTTCGCATTGCTCGTAGTTGTAAGCCTGGCGCAATGGTTATCGCATAAGAATTTCGATGACGGGTGACAGGTTTGATCCCAGCTTTGATGATGTTCTTTTTGTGTTTATAAAATATTTATAAATATTATTTAATGCAACATTTCTAATTTTTCAATAGCTAAGTATATAGTTTACAATTTTCAAGGTAACCACGGAACTTTGAAGTTATTTTATTTGATCCGTTTATGAAGTAACTATTGTATATGTAAATTTATGAATGAAAATGAGATCAAAATGTGACGGTGTCCAATGATGTATATTAATATCTGTCTATATTGTGTATGTCCCCCAACTATTTTTTACACCACTGTATATATACAGTAAAATAGTTGATAATGTTTATGTTTTACTAACCCAATTGTTTTGTCCTTTCAGCTACTAACAACTAAAAACTACCGCAAAGTTAAGTTCGACGGTCCAATAATTTTGCCGTCACCACTCGACACTGGCAGTATAGTCGACAACACCATTTTGGAGACTCAGTTGCCAAAGAAGAAGAAAAAAAAAAAAATGAAGTAACTACTGATAATCTAAAATAATTTTTCAAACACCCCACATTATAAAAATATTGTGTTCTTAGTTGTCAGTCTACGAGAAGCTATTAATGTTATCCGCTACATATTGTCAACCTTATTTATACAGAGATAAGATTCATAATTGTTAATCGATATGACCAAAAACTTTAGTAATATCTGAATAATGAATGTTATCGCAGTTCGCTTTTTGTCTACAAATAGGAATATTTTATTGTTTTATTTTACAGAAAACAGAAAAGAACATACAAATACAAAATCGGGATAGATGTGAGTTCGAATCTAAGGTTGGGCTTTAGGGTCTTTATATAACATATAATATAAACAGTAAGTATAGTATAAGCATCAGTAAGTATATAAAGTGTAAAAAAGATACATATAATTATATTATTTATAACGATTACTGTTGTAAATTTGAGTACCTAATTTATTTTACTAAATTGCTTTGAACAAATAGACAATACAATACTTATGAACATTTTGATAAAACATGGTGTTCTGTAGTTTTTGTTTAACGTTTGTTGTAGGTTATAAAGGTAATCTATTGTTATATGATATAACAAATTTTGAACTTAAAGTAACTTTGTAATATTTTTTTATATTCTTATTATAAAAACGCATTTTAGGTTACATAATTCTAGACATAATGAAAGTTCTGAGGTTATAGCTTAATTATTCATTTTCTCAATGAAAAGAGTATTGAAACTTAACCTCAGTCTGAATACTAATTCAATACTAAGTCAGGGGACCGAGCTGACCAAGAAATAACTTTTATTTCAAGATGATTGTTAAACCGTTCACGAACAATGCTGGCACGCTGAATGGGACAGTTGTCTTGTACAAAGCTTATCTCGCTTCCGTCTTCTCGAGGGTAGATATTACGCACCGTAGGCAACATAACATCGTTCAATACTTCCCAATACTTCCACATAATTGACACTTGCTATCGGGTATTGATCTTTTTTCCAGCAAAGAAGGTATCCAAATTCTGGAAAACGTAGTACGAACGAACGTCTGTAGGCGCAAGGCCTGGTGAGTAGGGCGGATGACGGAAAGCTTCCAAACCCAGTTCTTGCAACTCGGAGACCGTCTGCTGTGCAGTATGCGGTCGCGCGTTCTCGCGCAGGAGCACCGGAGACGAGCGATTGAACAATGCTGGTTGGAGATACGCTGGCTTCTCCATCATTGTGTTCAGTTCTTCACACTACACATCTACAGAATGCGTGAGCATTCTTCAAATAGGTGACCGTTTGGTAAGAAGCTGATGATGATGTGCACTTTCGGTGCTGTAATCCGACGGATCCAACGAACTTGCTGAGCGTTTGTGGTTATCAAACAGAATCCATTTTTCATCGCAGGTAACAATGTGGTTCAAAATTCCTTATTTTGTGTGTTTGTTCAGCAGTGCAAGCCACGTCTCGGCGCGTACTGCGCACTGGTGTTAATTGAGTTCATGATCAAATAAAATTTATTTGTAAATAGAATTCTTAGCTAAACAAGAATAATTTCGATTTGAAATGGCCAGCTGCAGAACGGCAATTTCATAGGTAAAGACCTAATATAAAGCTTATGTGTTTGTTTGTATATGTATGAAATAAATAAAAAACTATATTTGGTGCTCCATTTTCGGAACACGACTGTACAAAAGCAACTTATCAGATTTTTAATATCCATTATCCCATTCGTGAGCAAGATGTATTCAAGCTTTTTCTCGTTCGCTTACATATTACGCGGGGGCGGCCCTCCGCCACTGTCCTACATTCATTGGGATTCATTGGGATTTGTATGGAGCTTTACACACGATAGGCACGTGCAGCGCAGAGTCACTGCACTAGTCCTAATAGGATTTGTATGGAACCATACATACGACGCGGCAGCCGTAGCGGCAAGTTTCGCCATCGTGTGTAAAGCTCAAGTGAAATTAGCACAGTGGCACCGCGGCTGCAGTCTAAGAGCAGGCCTGCGGACGGAGAGCAAGGACAGCTAGTATTTAATTAAATTAACTATAACTTACGGGCCTATGCTGGAAATCAGAAATAGAAATATAAAATAAAAAAACAATGTTAGGTACTCCATTGTTTTAGGTTGTTGTAGGTACTCCTTTTTCGGAACAGCAGATTAATATCCATTGCTCCATTCGAAGATTCTTTGCAAACTTAGGACAGAGTAGTGAGACACCAATAGTAATATTATGTTACTCGGTCACCGCCCGCTCACTGTAGGCTGCTTACATGTTACGCGGGGGCGGCCCTCCGCCGCTATCCTAGCTTCATTTGGATTCGTATGGAGCTTTACACACGATAGATTCATGCAGCGTGATGCCGTTGCACTAATTCCAATTAGATTTGAATGGAGCCATACATATGATGCCGGCTACGGCGTCGTATGTATACTACCACTAGCCAGTGGTAGATAAGTCTCGCTGTCGTGAGAAAAGCTCCATACAAACTCGAATGAAACTAGCGGAGCCGCTGCCGCTGCGGTATAATGTGGAAACAGTCTAAGTGCAGGGCTGCGGACGGAGACCAAGGACAGCTAGTACTTATTTAATTAAATTAACTATAACTTACGGGCATACGCTGGAAATCAGAAATAGAAATGTTATATCTTATAGATAGTATTATGCAGGGTGACTTGTAACTCGACGTATTCCTCTCACAAGGTGATAATACAACTAATTTCATACAAAATTAGCTCTGCGGTCTGTAGTCCAAAAGTGGTTAGCTAGTTTCTGAGATATTCAACATTTTCGGTTTTGGTGAAAAATCCCGATCTAACTACAAAAACATCAATCAATACATAAAAGACTACTGGTTAGATTAGAGATTTTAACTTTAATTGTCAATACATGAATAAACATTTGTTAATACTAATACTTTCAGAAATATCATTCGTTTTAAAATATCTATTTCATTATTATCAATTTTTGTTTTGAGTCACCAATGTGGTCAATAGAAAACTAGATTAACACCTTAAACGCCATGGGGGACAAGGTATATGGGCCACGATAGTGGAGAATTTACCTTTGTTACGGCGGCAGTCAAACGCTTAATTAAAAAAAAGATACATTATATTACATTTAGCGTACAAACTATTATAAAAACTTTCTTGGTTTATTAGATACCCAAAAACATAAAATTATTTATAAAATTCTCAAAAATAAATTAATAACTTAATGATAAGTAGAGTGTGAAGGAAAACGGGAAATTCAAATTTCAAAAACATAATTATTTACTAAATTTTGTTCAAAGTGACCTTCCCATGATGCACACGCTTCCTTATCTCTATGACGGTCATTCTTGAACTGAATGAGCGTTTTATTTCATTAGCCGCTTTAATTATTTTTTCGCGAATCATTTCGATAGACGGGATTAGCGATGCATAAACAAAGGACTTTCATGTGCCCCCACACGTAAAAATTAACTTGCGTTAGGTCTGGACATGGTGCGGGCCATAGACCCCCTACCAATTCAATGCCTTAGAAACAACGTGTGCAGCCAGCCATTGCTGTACAGCAATTCGATAGTGCGCTGGCAATCGTGATAGAATATCGTTCGTCTTGTTTCTGAATCCACATTTTCAAGCATTGACCCTAGCTCATTCCTTTAAAATTCCTCATAATTATCATCATTTTAATTATTGAACAAAGAGTTGGGTTCAATCATTCATCAATCAAGTAATTATCCGGAAACATCATATTACAGTTTTAATCCCGGAAATTCTAAGGGTGTCAGGAAGTCGCTGCCGCAGCGGCATCATATTATTTCATTAAATTAAATGGAACTTACGCGCTTGCGCTGGAAATCAGAAATCGAAATATGAAAAAAAATAAATTTTTGGTGCTCCATTTTCAAAACACAACTGTACAAAAGCAACTTATTAGATTGTTAATATCCATTGTTCCATTCATCACACATGTCACATGTCAACGGATGACGTCATAAAATCCTACATCGCACATGTGAAGTTTACAATCACGTTTACATCAATTTAACACGAGTAGAAAATCCCAACGAACAACTGTTGGGCAGAAATCCCGCCAGGCACGATCACCTCGCCTGGTCGGAGGATCCTCCTTTTCCGATCTTAGGGAACTTTACCCTCTGGTAAAGTTGGAACAGAGAGAGAAAGGGAACAGAGGTTCCCTAAAACTGAAATTACAATTCTAGGTTTCCTCACGCTGTTTTCCTTCGCCATAAGTCTATGGTGTCTAAATAATCGTAAAAAGTACATATAACTCGGAAAAAGTCACATTGGTACTAGCCAGATTTCGAACCAGCAACTCATGCATTAGAAGCCTAAACCTATGGGCCACACTGGAGGCCCAATTCCAATATTTGAATCTATTAAAATTTTATTAATAGATTCAATTCATTCAAATTATTAAACAAAAAATTGTACCTCTTTGCTATGATATTCCTCCTAGTAAAAATTAAAGCAACATGTTTAAAAAGTGGCATTTACACCATAACATTACACTGTAATAGGGAAATATATTTAATGCTAATTTATTGTAACTTCAATCTCGCGGAAATGACAAAGAAAAAAACGACATAAATAATCTAAATAAATGATACTGTGCCTTTATTTTGTTACCAAAGAATGGTGAAAAACCCGTGCTCAAGCTCCTTTTGTCAAATCTTTGTAACTGACGTGTCGCGTATTATTTTTGTAAAATATTTCTTCACCTATGTAAAGATGGAAAAAGGAGGAAGAGGACTCATTTATCCAACAAGAACATCAGTTATAAAACCCCTCAAAATCATATCACCGACAAAATCAATAGATGGCGTTCCAAGGAACTGCATGGAAGACACCTGCACGATTTGGAACAACCGCACGTAGATATAGACGCCTCGAATAAATGGCTAAAATTAGGTTCTCTTTTCCCAGAGACTGAGGGCTTTATGATAGCTATACAAGACCAGGTTATTAATACAAAAAATTACAAAAAATATATACTTAAGGACCCCACTGTTCAGAACGACAAATGCAGAAAGTGTCATCGCGCAGCTGAAAATATACAACACATCACGAGTGCATGCCCAAACTTAGCTCAAACTGACTACACCCATAGACACAATCAAGTTGCCCGCATTATTCATCAAAAGTTAGCCATAAAATGCAACCTTTTACCGCCTAAAACCGAACCGTACTATCAATATAATCCCAAACCGGTGCTGGAGAATCAGAGTCACAAAATATACTACGATAGAGCAATTTTAACCGACAAGACAATTCATAATAATAGACCCGATATAACCATGATAGATAAACAGAAGAAACACACATACATTATTGACATAGCAGTCCCTAATACACAACCTACAAAAAACAATAACCGAAAAAATACATAAATATACAGATTTAAAAGAGGAAATAATAAGAATCTGGAAAATGAACAGAGTATACATTGTGCCTCTGGTGCTCTCTAGCACCGGCGTAATACCTACAAACCTTCATCACTACATACAACAAATTGAACTACCTAAAAATACGTATATAACTATGCAAAAAGCTACAATCCTAAACACGTGCAGAATAGTTCGCAAATTCCTACAAGACGACGCGAATATTGAACCGAATCAATTAAATGAAACTCACTTGGCTTAGGCCCGTGGTTTCATTAAATTACCGACCTTCCCTAAATGTCGAGAAAAACAAAAGTTTCACCACAATAATAATAATAATAATCTTTATTGATGATAAAATGAGCAAAATACAAAATATTATCTTAATAAGCGATGTAGACCTTATACAGTTAGATGCCTGTACTAGGAAAGCCCTGTATCACAGGCGAAAGTAGCTATAACATTGTATACTAATTTAGGACATCTTATTTCTATAAACCAATATTACTTATCATGACTTAGCAAATTCAACTATGATTATTTTATATGTATATTATATTTTATAAATTTTATATATATATATTACATATTATATAAATACATTCATTATAATATAATAATACCTACATAATTATGACAAATTATTTAGAACTAATACATAATATGACTACAGCTGTGGAATTACATACATCGGCAGAAACATAAATAAAACTAGGTCACTAAGTTCTTATGGTCATTCACTTCACTCGTGTTATTATAAAGTATTAAAATTTTTTGCTTGTACAGCAACAAAGTTTCCGTCGGCTAACTGAATACGTTGCGCAATTATTGTGCAAAGGAAGGTGAATCAACACCTAACTCTGACGTACAACAATATGCGTACTATGCACCTTCATAGTCTATTGAGTTGATGAATCTGTACTCCGCTATCTTCCTAGCAGGGCACTCAGCATCACCCGTTTTATGCTTATTCGGCTTGCTATAGCGGGTACAAGTTGCACACTTAGGAGACTCCGTTGTTGCAATCAGATAATGCGTGTCCTACTTCTCCACAATGACCACACGATAAAAAGGGCTCTCGACAGGTTTTTGCTGCGTGACCGTATTGCTGACATTTATAGCATCTGGTAACGAGCGTAAAATCTCTGACAGGGCACGAAGTCCAATTGATGTAAAGTCTTTCCTGAGAAATAAGAGCTTTGCGTATCTTGCCAGAGACTTGTATGATATAATTGCAGGCCGGTGCGTCCTTTCTTCCGGATTTATGGCTTAACTTTATATCTTTTAGAAAGGATTCCATTGAGATCCCTGAAAACTTGTCAGCTACGTTCTGCTCATAAATGCACTTGAATAATTCAGCATCAGACATAGAACTCGGTACTCCTACAACCGTAAGTCGTGGTTGCCGTTTTTTAGGTTCGTCGGTGGTAAGGCCAGATGATGATAGCTTTTAAGTAGTGTAGAGATGAAAGTAGCATAACTTGACACGCGGTCATTCCATGTAAAAAAGATTTGCTTTTATTTTGAGCAATTCTTCCGCCTTGGGTGACGCGAGAGGAAGTGTCAGACTCTTGCTGACTTAAAACCATTCATACTCCTACTTCAACCCCTAAACATAATTCACACGTACGGGCTCAACACAAAATTCTATTTCATTTCGCATTCGCCGTTCGAAGTGAACAGACGTGCTTATTAGCAATATTTATTTAATGCAATAATAGTGACCTACTTGATTTAGATTTGCTTATACACTGAAAATAAGTATTATAATATGGAAACATAAACATATTATATCGGTTAAAAATGGATAAGAGCCCCAGCAACCTTGCTTCCTGTGCCTCACCAATTAAAAGCAGCCTTCAAACTGACTTCACTATCGAAGTTGTGTCAACGCCCGAAATACAGAAATGGATGGCATCAATCGAACAACAATTAAATGAAGTTTGCTCTATTGCTACGGAGGGAAAACTGAACTCAGAGCAAAAATTGAAAATTACAAACCTAAGCCGTAAAATTGGATCCAGCGTCTCACAAATGGCAGTTTTGTATCAATCTCTCAAGCAAAAGTCTCGCCTAGCTATTAACATCATTGATGACCTAAAGGAGAAACGTGACCTGGCAGATCAAATTTCGGAGATCAAGAATATAATCAAGAACTCTACTGGAATGGGAAATAATAATTCATTTGCTGACATGGTGAAAAAGGGGAAGAACTTTGTGCGTCCCAACAATTTGAGCTTTGTCGCTATCTACCCTGTGAACCCATCAGTACAATCAAGTGACGAAACCAAAACTATAGTCCAGAAAATAATACGCCCTGATGAATTGAAGTTGCATGTCCGAGGACTCCGTAAAACACAAAATGGAGGTGTTATAATTAGCACCGAAACCAAGGAAGACGCTGAAAAAGTCAAGGATGCAGTTCAGCTATCATCATCTGGCCTTACCACCGACGAACCTAAAAAACGGCAACCACGACTTACGGTTGTAGGAGTACCGAGTTCTATGTCTGATGCTGAATTATTCAAGTGCATTTATGAGCAGAACGTAGCTGACAAGTTTTCAGGGATCTCAATGGAATCCTTTCTAAAAGATATAAAGTTAAGCCATAAATCCGGAAGAAAGGACGCACCGGCCTGCAATTATATCATACAAGTCTCTGGCAAGATACGCAAAGCTCTTATTTCTCAGGAAAGACTTTACATCAATTGGACTTCGTGCCCTGTCAGAGATTTTACGCTCGTTACCAGATGCTATAAATGTCAGCAATACGGTCACGCAGCAAAAACCTGTCGAGAGCCCTTTTTATCGTGTGGTCATTGTGGAGAAGTAGGACACGCATTATCTGATTGCAACAACGGAGTCTCCTAAGTGTGCAACTTGTACCCGCTATAGCAAGCCGAATAAGCATAAAACGGGTGATGCTGAGTGCCCTGCTAGGAAGATAGCGGAGTACAGATTCATCAACTCAATAGACTATGAAGGTGCATAGTACGCATATTGTTGTACGTCAGAGTTAGGTGTTGATTCACCTTCTTTTGCACAATAATTGCGCAACGTATTCAGTTAGCCGACGGAAACTTTGTTGCTGTACAAGCAAAAAATTTTAATACTTTATAATAACACGAGTGAAGTGAATGACCATAAGAACTTAGTGACCTAGTTTTATTTATGTTTCTGCCGATGTATGTAATTCCACAGCTGTAGTCATATTATGTATTAGTTCTAAATAATTTGTCATAATTATGTAGGTATTATTATATTATAATGAATGTATTTATATAATATGTAATATATATATATAAAATTTATAAAATATAATATACATATAAAATAATCATAGTTGAATTTGCTAAGTCATGATAAGTAATATTGGTTTATAGAAATAAGATGTCCTAAATTAGTATACAATGTTATAGCTACTTTCGCCTGTGATACAGGGCTTTCCTAGTACAGGCATCTAACTGTATAAGGTCTACATCGCTTATTAAGATAATATTTTGTATTTTGCTCATTTTATCATCAATAAAGATTATTATTATTATTATTGTGGTGAAACTTTTGTTTTTCTCGACATTTAGGGAAGGTCGGTAATTTAATGAAACCACGGGCCTAAGCCAAGTGAGTTTCATTTAATTGATTCGGTTCAATATTCGCGTCGTCTTGTAGGAATTTGCGAACTATTCTGCACGTGTTTAGGATTGTAGCTTTTTGCATAGTTATATACGTATTTTTAGGTAGTTCAATTTGTTGTATGTAGTGATGAAGGTTTGTAGGTATTACGCCGGTGCTAGAGAGCACCAGAGGCACAATGTATACTCTGTTCATTTTCCAGATTCTTATTATTTCCTCTTTTAAATCTGTATATTTATGTATTTTTTCGGTTATTGTTTTTTGTAGGTTGTGTATTAGGGACTGCTATGTCAATAATGTATGTGTGTTTCTTCTGTTTATCTATCATGGTTATATCGGGTCTATTATTATGAATTGTCTTGTCGGTTAAAATTGCTCTATCGTAGTATATTTTGTGACTCTGATTCTCCAGCACCGGTTTGGGATTATATTGATAGTACGGTTCGGTTTTAGGCGGTAAAAGGTTGCATTTTATGGCTAACTTTTGATGAATAATGCGGGCAACTTGATTGTGTCTATGGGTGTAGTCAGTTTGAGCTAAGTTTGGGCATGCACTCGTGATGTGTTGTATATTTTCAGCTGCGCGATGACACTTTCTGCATTTGTCGTTCTGAACAGTGGGGTCCTTAAGTATATATTTTTTGTAATTTTTTGTATTAATAACCTGGTCTTGTATAGCTATCATAAAGCCCTCAGTCTCTGGGAAAAGAGAACCTAATTTTAGCCATTTATTCGAGGCGTCTATATCTACGTGCGGTTGTTCCAAATCGTGCAGGTGTCTTCCATGCAGTTCCTTGGAACGCCATCTATTGATTTTGTCGGTGATATGATTTTGAGGGGTTTTATAACTGATGTTCTTGTTGGATAAATTAAGTGGGGTACAGTTTCTATCGAGATCTACTATCGCTGAGTGCATGCTGCTAGTGGTGATTTTACTGAAGAAAAAATTTCTAAGGTTTTGAATTTGACCTTCCCACAATACATTTAAATCTATGAGTCCTCTTCCTCCTTTTTCCATCTTTATCGAAATTCTCTCAATTGCTGACTTCGGGTGAAGGTAGTTATGCTTTGTTAGAGTGGTCCGGATTTTAATTTCTAAACTACGGATATCTGTTCGTGTCCATTTTACAATACCAAATGAGAATGTTAATACAGGAATTGCAAAGGTATTAATAGCTTTAAAAAGATTTTTTGAGTGGAGTTGTTTTTTACATATTACCTCTACATTAAGTCGACTTGTAAACTGCGTACATAAATCTTTTTTTATTTTAATGTGATCTATAATGTTAGACTGGTGAATGCCTAAGTATTTATAAGTTTCTGTAGGTTCCATAGATTCAAATGCATGAGGTTCGTCGATATTGTTAACAGTACTTATTATTTTGCCTTTCTGAATGTGTAGTATGCGGCATTTATCTAGACCAAATGACATATTTATGTCTCTACTAAATTGGGAAGTTAACTCTATTAGGGATTGTAAGCAATTGTTAGATTTTGCAAATAATTTAATATCATCCATATACATGAGATGACTTATGACTGTATCTGAATTTAAGCTATAACCGTTATCTGTATTATTGAGTAGGTGAGACAAAGGGTTTAAGGCAAGGCAAAACCATAGAGGACTGAGAGAGTCTCCTTGAAAAATTCCATTTCTGATATGAATATCATCTGTGGTGATAGTATCTGTACCATTAGTTAGGTGTAGGGTTGTTCGCCAATCAGACATAGCATTTCTCAAAAAGTTAATAATGGTAGGATTTATTTTATATATTTCTAAGATTCTAAGTAGCCAAGAGTGGGGAACGCTATCGAATGCTTTTCTGTAGTCTATGTATGCTATGGATAAGTTTTTCTTTTGTGTATGAACATATTTTAAAATGGTAGAGTCTATTATAAGCTGTTCTTTACATCCTCTATGATTTTGCCTACATCCTTTCTGTTCTTCAGACAGTATATTGTTTCGGTGAAGATGACTATTAATTAATTGTGTAATAAGTGAAGTAATCAGTTAATAAATCGTCGGTAGGCATGTAATGGGGCGATATTGGGAAGGATTCGACGTATCATTACTTTTAGGAAGCATGTAAGTGACTCCTTTTGTAATAAAATTAGGCATTGTCTGTTCACCTCTAATGATTTCTGTAACGTTCTTAGGTATAATGTGATGGAGTGTGAAAAACTTTTTGTACCAAAAATTATGAATGTTGTCTATACCAGCCGCTTTCCAATTCTTCATTCTTGATGTGACTATTGCAACTTCTTCTGGTGTGATATCAGCTAATCCCATCTCTTCTGTGTCAATCATCCTATCTCTCTCTTCTTTAATCCATTTTGCCTCATCATTATGGTCGTTTCGTTTTTCTCATAAGTTAGCCCAGTAGTTTTTGAGTTCATTTGAATCAGGGATTATATTATAATTATTTGGTGTTCTATTGCCTCGACATGTTCCATAAAAGTTTTTCTCATTAGTTATGAACAGTTTATTATCTTCTTTTCTTTGAAGAGATTTTAAATATCTTGCAAGACGTTGTGATTTTAGAACTAATTTTTGCTTTAATGTATCTAAATATTCTTCTGGTCTTATGTTATTTGGTTCATGTATAGTATGTACTTTTGTTTTTCTGAATATCCTATTTACTGTTTTCAATATTTTTCTAGATCTATTGTTGTTAATATATTGTGTCAACCTACCTATATCTGCTCTTAAAATTTTTATATCTATTTCAAGTCTTTTTTGCCACGAAGGTTTATGGTTTTTACGAGATTGAGGGGATGGTTTACGTGTTCTTATTTTGTATCCTAATCTTTCACAAATAACGTACGCACAGCAATATATTAATGTATGTATACCTAGCAAATCAGAGTCAATAGAATAGAATCGGTTTAATATTTGTTTGTTAAATAAATCAACCAATCCATAGAGCTTTTTGTTCCCTCTAAGTTTTGGTAGCTTAGGACGTGTTGTTGGATCTGTACCGGTGTATTGAATAAGAGTAGTTTCAAGTTGGTTTATCAACTCTTGTGTATATGTGTCAATGTCTGTCGTATCTCTAGGTTGCGTGATCAGCGCCTGCTGTGATAAAAGTTCCTGAGGGTAGTTTGTTTGAGTGAATGCGTGTTGAGTGAATGTTAAGTGTTGTGTGCATGATAAATTTGTATCTGATGATTGTGTGTTTGGATTTGTGCTATATGTAATTGGAGGTTCTACGTTTAATTGTTCTATTGGTTGGGATGAAATGAATGATTGTTGAATAATATTATTAGTGACTTCTGATGTGTTTTCGACATTGAAATTCTCTCTTGCTTCTTCTTCCTCTAAAGTCCTACGGACTTCTTCTTTTAGCTGATCTAAAGTGTCTTGGGACAGGCGCTTGTTTCTAATTATTGTTCGCATTTGGTCTGATACACGCTGTTCGGAAACTGATACTTGTGGATATTGACGTGAGAATAGTTCGTGCAATCGTTTCCTATATGTTGTCATATCTGTCTCTAACTTTGTAATATAATAATAAGTGCGCATGATGAATATATTCACATCTTTACTCCAAGACATGCGTACTCTTGGTTTACCGGCCTTGGTGGACGCAGGTAAAAAGGTATTAACCTCCCGCGCAACATCCAAGGCTGGAATGAGTGGGTCTCTAACCCTGACTGTAGGTGGTGATGACGAAGGTAACTATTGCAATGAAGGGGTATATAAGATGGTACTAGGACTATACGGTTCTTTTGGGAGATTTGTGACATCGTCATTAAGACTATCAGAATATTCTGGTTCGGCTGTGACCTCTTTGTTGATGGGAGCCCGCCTGCTCAACTCCGCACCACTGACGGATCGCATGCTGAAACACCCAGCGTCAGCTCCAGGTGTGCCCCGACGATCGCCCCCGGGAAGCGGCCCTCTCAGTTTTCTCTTTAAACGTGTCTCCGTGATGTATGGGTTTCCATTGCCATGTTGGCCGCGCCAGTAATTTATCAATCGCGTGTCCGCCCCCCATGTGAATCAGATGGTCGATTCGGACGTATGGTTGGATTTTGGGGGCTATTATTATTATTATTATTATTTCTTCAGCCGTCATTTAGCCGTTTATAAGTTTGCGGGACAATTCTAACCTATAAACCAAACAATCATGTGTGCGCTACACATGATTATTTACCTGAATATTTATTACATACCAGATAATTGGTTTGCTTGTTTGCCGTGTGCGTTACTCAGGCCAGATGTTGTCGAAAATTGACATTTGAATCTTATAGATAATTAGTTGTGCGGCTTCTGTAATTGTTGCGCACATTTTTAAATTTGTTGCGCTTATAGTCTTTTAATTATTTCACAAAAACATTTCCTGCTGGGGTAACGTTACCCCAGCCAGACCTTTTTCTTTCTAATGGGAATATTTAAGTAATTACTAGCTATAAAATTAGTTATGTAGATGAAGTAAATGTTGTGCCTTGTTTTGTATTTTTTCTTTCATCGGTTGCAAAGTTATTCGATATTTTGCTAGGGTAACGTTTTTGATTTTGGTAGATCTTTGAAATGGTTAAGCGGATTCTTATCATATGTTGTACATGGCTTCTTAGGAATTAGTTTAAATTTGTTGTGCAAAAAAAAAACCAAAATAATACATAACTTAAAAGTTGTTTCATTAAATAGAAAATCACTTCAATTGGTCCTAGCACTCTCGATAAGAGCTCTAAAGACTTACTTTAAACGTCATTTTAAAGCTTGTAACTGCCTTCAAATGTATCAGTTTCATTAGTATCCTGTAAGTATTTAACAAGTTATGATGATATTGAGTTCTTCACGAGCACGGTCTTAATGCGCGCGGTGTTTTTTGGCCACTGGATTGGTTATATGAACTGAATGATATGTCAATAATTAGTTGTTTAGTTCAGTTGTATATCAGTAAAATTTCAGCTCAATACATTGGATGATTAATGAGATACGATTAAAGTCATTAGGAAGTGAATGATCGTGGTAACCCGACCAAGTTTAGGTGGTTACGAAAAAACGTTATTTTAAAGTAAGTCTTTAGAGTTCTTATTGAGAGTCGTAGGACCAATTGAAGTGTTTTTATATTTAATGAAATAACTTTTAAGCTATGTATTATTTTGGTTTTTATATTGCACAACAAATTTAAACTAATTCCTAAGAAGCCATGTACAACATATGATAAGAATCCGCTTAACCATTTCAAAGATCTAGCAAAATCAAAAACGTTACCTCAGCAAAATCTCGAATAACTTCGCAACCGATGAAAGAACAAATACAAAACAACGCACAACATTTACTTCATCTAGACAACTAATTTTATAGCTAGTAATTATTTAAATATTCCCATTAGAAAGAAAAAGGTCTGGCTGGGGTAACGTTACCCCAGCAGGAAATGTTTTTGTGAAATAATTAAAAAACTATAAGCGCAACAAAATTAAAAAATGTGCGTAACAATTACAGAAGCCGCACAACTAATTATCTATAAAACTGAAATGACCATTTTCGACAACATCTGGCCTGGGTAACGCACACTTGTTTGCCGCCATATAAAAAAATACTTACATCTCTGCTATTTTCATCATGATGCTAGTAAACATTTAAGAAGCATATTTAAAAATTAGCAGTAGCAGGGAACAAGAAGCCTGGTGCTTATATTCGTTTTCTTGTTTCATAAATGCAGGTAAGCCGCGTAACCGGTACCGCTAACCGGTAAAACTCGAGTTTGGCCGCTTCAGGTACTGCGGTGAGTGTGGCGTGGATGGGTGCGCGAGGTTGCATAGAACTTTATTCAATGAATTCGAATGCGGCGACTACGGCGCGTGCAATGCGGCCAGGTCTATATTATTCACATTTGGCGTAATAAAGTGGTTATGTTTTCAATATTGCCATCTACAGCCCGGTATATGGCAATAGGCTCACCCCCTATTACATGAGACTCATAACATAAATAGTAAAAAGTGAGTGTTACATTGTACACTGGCCTTAAATGCTATGCACCTCTGCCTACCCCTTCGGGAATAAAATGGCGTGATATTATGATGTTATGTCTATAGTAGAAATCAATCTCAATTTTATATTTGTGTCTTATTTTGTACTAGCTTTTACCTACGATTTCGTTTGCATGGATTGATGACTTCTGTCAGAATTTTTCACGTATCGTCAAGCAACCTTCCCAAAGTCTAGTATGGCTATATCAAAAGTCGACTCAGTACTTCAGTATTTTTTTGTTTTGTGTTGTCGGAACAGACTGACAGAGTTCTTCCATTTACGCCCACTGCTATAAATGGGCCTCTGTTATCACGTCGCTTCTTTACTTCTTAATTATAATTGATAGGTATACCATAGTAGTAGTTTTACTACCCTATGCCATTTTTCGGATTCTAACGCTAAAGACTCATAGCGCGAGATTTTCTCCCGCGACTGCCACGGCTGCGTGCCCGCAGTCTTTGTAGAATACAATACAATACATACATATGGTATGTAAAAAATCAAAGCAATTTGACTGCACGGTTGGTGCGGTGGCTGGGCAACCGGCTGCTGTGCAACGTGTCGCGGGTTCGATTCCCGCACGGAACAACATTTTGTGTGATCCACAAATTGTTGTTTCGGGTCATGTGTATGTGAACTTGTATGTTTGTAAACGCACCCACGACACAAGAGATAATCCTAGTGCGGGGCAACGTTTAAAAAAAAGAACAAAAAAAGGTTTGACAATTCCGCCTCCATTCTGCCACCGCGGTGGACGCGGGAGAAGATCGCGCCGTAAGTGCGTAGCCTAAGACTGTCGTTAGGGTAGAGTAGGGTAATGGGAGTCAGCGGGCAATAATAAAAAAAGGTTCTACCTTAGGACCACATCTAGGACGATTTACTGTCTTTAGTCCTGAGGCAGAAGCCGAGCTAGCAAACTTAGTGAAGAAAATGGCAAATATTTTCTATGGTTGCACTGCTAACCAAATCAGAAAAGTCGCTTTCGAATATGCTGAAAAATTAAATTTGAAGCACAATTTTAATCAAGCTTCAAAAATGGCTGGCCGCGATTGGTTGCATGCTTTTATGGCTAGAAATAATATTTCTATTAGAAAACCGGAAGCGACTAGTATAAATAGAATCACGGCCTTTAATAAAACAGAGGTAAGTCTGTTCTTTGAGCTTCTTGGGCAGCTGATGGAAAAATACAGATTCGTTGCAAAAAATATTTATAATTGCGATGAAACTGGTATTTCAACGGTTCAAACACCGGGTAAAATTTTAGCTGCAAAAGGACAGAAGAGAGTAGGATCTATTACCAGTTGGGAGAGAGGAAAAAACATCACCTTGTTGTGTGCTATGAGCAGTGCTGGGGGGTACATTCCACCTATGTTTATCTTCCCTAGGAAAAGGATGACTCCTCTACTTGAGAAGGATGGTCCAGCAGGGGCGCTTTACAAATGTTCAGACAACGGTTGGATCAACGAGCATCTCTTTCTTGAATGGTTGGCGCATTTTAAACAGCATGCTAAACCGTCTACAGATGAACCTATCCTTTTAATACTAGACAACCATGCTAGTCACATTTCTCTTTCTGTCTACGAATATTGCAAGTCCAATCACATTCATATGTTGTCTCTGCCACCACACACGTCTCATAGAATGCAGCCCCTTGATGTTTCTTTTTTTGGCCCACTCAAAATGGCCTACAAAAAAGAATGTGACTTGTTTTTAAAAAGCCATTTAGCAGAAAAGATAACCCCTTACGACGTAGCATCCTTGGTGAGGAAAGCATTTAATAATGTTGCTTCTATAAGTAAAGGAGAATCGGGGTTTAGATCAACTGGAATATTTCCACTAAACCCGGAGGTATTCACAGAAGACGATTTTCTCGCTGCAGAAACTCTTCAATCTGAGACCGTTGTAATCCAAGACTGCAATGAATCTCTCGCAGCTAGCTGTGCGATTCCCAGCACATCAAAAGAAGACTCACCAGTTCCGAGCACATCAGCACAAATTGTTTCTTTCCCACTTGATTCTGAATCAAACGTTGTACCACAAGTTCCTGGCACGCCTAAACAATATAGTATATTGCATGATTTAATAAAAATGCCAGAGAAAGCATCTGTTACTAAAACAAGACAGGGCCGAAAGAAGCAACACGCTACGATTTTAACTTCAACGCCACTCAAAGAAAATCTGCTAGAAAAGGAAATCAATAAAATGAAGAAAAAAGAAGGAAAAGGAAAAGAGAAGATATGGAAAGGCAAAGGGCAAGGAAAAAGACTAAAGTACAGAAGAAGGGTCCTGAAAAGGCAAAGCGCCAAGTATTACAAGAGCAGAACGAAACTTCTGTATCAGATGTTGGCACTGACGATTTATGCCAGGACGATGAGGATGATGACGCAGAAGATGCTGGAAACAGATGCCTAGTATGCGACGAATTCGGGAGAAACAACGAGATGTGGTACAGGTGTACCTCGTGTGGACTATGGGCTCACGCGGAGTGCACTGGATGGGAGTCAGCTAAAGGTTATGTTTGCGATGTGTGCTAGATTTTATTTGACTCCGATTGCCCCCAGGGTGATCACCATTACCCCTACGTTGGTGTAATGGGAGTCAAATCTGTTTTTTTTTTTAACTTTTATAATTTCCAAAGATGATTGCCAAAGTGCCTGAAATTGATCTCTAATGATAGTTTAATAAGTAAATTATGTTTACAGGCGGTTGCAATAAATATTTACTTTTTAATTATTATTTTTTTTGAGTTCTCGCTTAAGTGACCCCCATTACCCTCTTTTACCCTATACTTTTCACCCAAGTTAGTTTAAAGTTTAAAAGATAAAATCCCGGAATATTAACGACATAGTTCCTGCTGTGAATGTCTTGTGGCTGCTACGATGACGAATAGATGTTGAAGTAATATTTTCATAATAATATGACAAATAATTGTATTAAATAAAGGAATGTTCTGAATGTTGAAAAACTTATGATTTTCTTACCTCGTTGCTTTCCGGTACGAACTAAAAAATTAAGTTCACCTTTAATATCCATTGCTCCATTCATGTGGCCGAAGCATTTCAAGACTTTACTCGTTATCAAGCATTCTTTGCAAATTTTACCTACTCAGGGTACACAGTAGTGTTATATTTCAAAGTGATGCTAGTATGCTCTGTCTAATATTGCCCAATTGTAGCATATTTACCTACATATTTTTTTGGTTCTAGTCTCACTATACGATAGGATACATATTTTTTATGACAACAATCTCAATTTTATTAAATAAAGTGACTTTCTGAATGTTAAAGAAATCTATAATTTACTTACTATTTTTTCACCATTGGGCTGGTAAAAAAAGTAACACATAATACATTTAAAATGTTTTAAACATCTGTTTACCTTACTTAACACGATCACGATATACACAGAGCAAGAGGGGAGGGAGGAAGAACCCTCTGTGGTTCGAAACTAGTTGAGCTTTTCTGAGTATATTCACGTGAGTAACCCGCGATTTTTAGTTAATTTAGTTGGTATATCTCAATTTAGTTACTATAAAAACATGTTTACGAATGATGTCAATTTACTAACCTCGATATACACGTGCCCAATTTCGTTCCCATTCTTGTAAAATATAAAATAATAAAATTAAAGTGGCATCAACAGTATTTCATACTTGTTAGACATACATAATAATATAATATTAATAAATGGGAAAGTGTGTGCGTTTATTTGTCCATCTTTCACGGCAAATATGAGCGAAGAGTTGACGTGATTTTTTACGACGAGGTACTTAAAGGGATGGAGAGTGCCATAACCTTATTTTTGCTTCTTACAGACCCCCCTTACCCAAAATGGAGAATGGAAATTTATATGGAGTACTCCGCAATTTTCTAGATAGAAAGCTAAAAATTGGTATGCAAACTATTTGGGACTAACACATTACATTTTGTATAATTTTTTTCCATTAAACATTACGCCAATAAAAGTCGAGCAGCGGACGGGAGCAGCTAGTATTGTTAATAAAAGATAATAATAATTTACTTACTTTATCAATGACCTTTACGTTCTGCCTTTTCTATAAAAAATTAAACCAACATATTAAAAAGAGGCATAGCGTTACGGGTTCTTAAATCCCAAATGGGTAGGCAGAGACACACATATTACACATAATATACAATGTAAGGGCTCGTATACAAAACTGAGATGCGATGCGAATTCGCAACACAAAATATACGGTGCGTGGTTTTGCCGTCGTGAGTAAACAAACTCAAGTGAAACTGGCGATACACCTGCTGTTGCGGTATAATGTGGAGACAGTCTAAGTGCAGGGCTTTAACGGAGACCAAGGGTAGCTAGTATTTAATTAAATTAATTGTAACTTACAGGCTTAGGCTTAATCAGAAATAGAAATCTTAAATTATATATTACCTACTATTATATAAAGCCAAAGAATTTGTTTGTTTGTTTGAACGGAAATCTAATCTAATCTCCAGAAATACTGATCCGATTTGAATTTCTTTTTGTGTTGGATAGTGCATTTATCAAGGAAGGCTCTAGGCTATCAAATATGATGCTACGACCAATAGGAGCCGAGCAGCAGGTGATAGATTGTGTAAACACGAAGGCAACTTACGACTTTGTCTCTTGTTTACGTCTACACAATCCAGCCGATTTGTATGAAATTTGGTACAGACATAGATTGAAACTCGAAAAAGAAAGTGAAATTATTTTTATTCCGAAAATTCCCCAGGAACGGGAACAACAGTGTTAAAATCTTAGGACTTTGTATCTTCTAAACTACTGAATCAATTTCAATGAAATTTCATACAGACATAGTATGAGAATCAAAAAAGACGTGGGATAGCCTTTTTCTCGGAAATTCTGCGGGAACGGGAACAAGATAGTTAAAATCCCGGGATTCTCTATCTTCTAAACTGCTGTATCGATCGAATCGATTAATTAAATTTGGTACAAACATAGTTTGAGACCTGGGAAACCACGTATTATAGGTTAATCCCGGAAATTCCACGGGCGTCGGGAAGTCGTTCCCGCTGCAGCATAATATTATTTAATTAAATGTAACTTACGCGCTTGCGCTGGAAATCAGAAATCAGAAATATAAAAAAAATCAAAGTTTGGTGTTCCATTTTTAGAACATAACAAGAGCAACTTATCAGATTTTTAATATCCATTCGTGAGCAAGATGTATTCCAAGCTTTTTCTCGTTCGGAATCACGCGCCAGTCCCCGCCCGGCCACCGCAGGCTGCTTATATATTACGAGGCAGCGGCGCCGCCGCCGCTGCACTAGCTTTATTTGGATTTGTATGGAGCTTTATATACATGATGTGTCAAAAGTTAAGTGCAGGTCTGCGGACGGAGAGCAAGGGCAGCTAATATTTAATTAAATTAACTGTTACTTACGGGCTTGCGCTGGAAACCAGAAAAAGAAATATAAAATAAAAAAGAACAGTGTTTGGTACTCCATTTTCGAAACATAACAGAGTCATTAGTCAGTACATGAGTCATCGCCATCATATCAGACATAGGTTGTCCATTGCTGAACATAGGCCTCCCCTAATGACTTTCAGATAGGCCGGCTGGAGGCGAATCATCCGCCCCCACCGGACACGACCGCGCGTCGCTAACAGCCCGCCGTTCACCGGATTACTCCGGCTTGAGCGCGGGCCCTAGCGGCGCCCCCACCAGACACGACGCTGCATCAGGCCCCACTATGGGCCTGACTACTCCAACCCCTCGCCTGCAGTCGCGGGCAGCGACCAAATACTACCGAGACAGGCGTCGGCCTGGTTCCCGCGACCTCGCGCCCCCGTCAGGCTCGGTGAGAAGACTACGGAGTGGCGCCGCTGCACTAACTTCATTTGGATTTGTATGGAGCTTTATATACATAATGTTTAAACAGTCTAAGGGTGGGTCTGAGGGCAGAGAGCAAGGGTTGTTAAGATTTAATTAAATTAATTGTAACTTACGGGCTTGCGCTGGAAACCAGAAATAGAAATATAAAATAAAAAGAACAATGTTTGGTACTCCATTTTCGAAACATAACCGAGTCATTAGTCATGAGTCATCGCCATCATATCAGGCATAGGACGTCCATTGCTGAACATAGGCCTCCCCTAATGACTTCCAGATAGGCCGGCTGGAGGCGAATCAAACCGGAAACGCCTCCGTGCGAGCAGTCGCTGACGCTGCGCACCATCGTCAAGGCCCCTTGCTTCGTACGGAACGCGACAATCGCCCGAGACCTTGGCGTAAAGAGCGTCGATGCCTTCGTGTAGCGCCTGAGCACCAACATGTTTGAGTGGCATGACTTCATCCGGGAGCTGGTGCCATACCACCGGCGCCCCCCTGACGGCCTCAGCCTCCCGTGAGACCTAGTCGCACCGACCGACCCATCGGACGACTCGTGAGTCTCCCGCTCGCCCGCTATAGGCGAGTTGGTAGAGACTCCCCCCCACCGGAGACGACCCTACCCTATTTCTTCACCTATGTACATTCCAACAAAACTTACAAAAACAATCGTATAATTCGTAGTTTTTTCTCTATATGTGTGATTTACAAAATTCATCAAAATGCTAATTGGAATAAACATGTTGATTTATGGGTGATTTGTAACTCGACATATTCCTCTCGGGAGGTGATAATATGCCGCCATATAAAAACAATACTTACCTCTTCACTATGATGCTAGTAAAAATTAGAGCAACATATTTAAAAAGGCACATTTACACCATAATATTACACTGTAATAGGGAAATGTATTTAATGCTAATTTATTGTAACTTCAATCTCGCGGAAATGACAAAGAAAAATACGAAATAAATGTAAATCTAAGATTTTGTTACTTTATTTTGTTACCAAAGTATAGTGGACCACACACCCAAGTCCGCTACAGCTTTGCAACCGCGTGCAGGTGTTGTAAGACGTTTCGAAAACCGTACTATTTTGATTAGTTCCCGTTCCCGTGGGATTTTCGGGATAAAATAATTCTCCTGACTTATATATCGCCCTGCAGCTTAACCTCTCTGCTCTACCTGATTTTGATATGTGTACTTGAGTTGGCGGGAAATTGTGAAATACGTTTGTCATAAAATGTAGAAATTATCAGCAACTCCTAAACTACAAATTTTCTTTAAATCCTCTAGTAAGGTGACCATGTCATAGCCCTACTTTATTGTCGCGGAGAACCTAACGGGTAACCGGGGCTCCGGCTCGACGTGCAGGAGAAGGAACGGGGTGGTTTTTAGTCAGTAAGAGTCTGACACTCCCTCCCGCCTCACCCAGGCGGGAGTAGTCATTCGATGATTTTCCCCCCTTTAAAAAAAACCGTACTTTATTGGAAACATCTTTACATGTGTGCTTATGACTACTATACATTACTACCTTTCAAAATTAATAAAAAATCGATGTAATTTTTGCACCTATCGAAAATGTAAATGACTTTAGTTTTACACGAATTACACAGTTTCAATTTTTATTTTCAGTTATTGGGGTCTAGACAAAATGGAGACCTAAGGATATTTAAAAAAAATACCTAAAAATTTATCATTTATACAAGCTAAACATAAAAACATCAAATTTTCACAATGTTTTGTGTAATTGCAATACGTGACGTTTTAAGGGCGATCATCAATATGTAATTTTTACCGACTTCAAAAAAAGGAGGAGGTACTATGTTCGGCTGATTGTATTTTTTGTTTTTTTTTTGTTTGTTCGCGCAGTACTCCGTGATTTGTGAACCGATTTCCAAAATTCTTTTTTTGTTTGAAAGGGTATACTCCCGAGATGGTCCCATTTCCATGAGATCAGGATCTGATTATGGGATCCTAGGGAAACCGAGGGAAATTTCGAAAATTCTATGGGCGAGTAATGCGTCTATTATGTTTTTCAATTAGGATTTTTAAATACTACAATTTGATAAGGGTCTGGAGTCGACCTGATGATGGAGCCGATAGACAGTCGAGGGAACTCCTCAGCGGTTTATATTAACTACCTTGTGTTTGGACTTGATTAATTTGTATTGATGAGAACTTTACACCTAGATAGAGTGTGGCTGTCATTAAGGGTCTGATGATGAAGAAGTGTAATTGTTAAGGGAACTCCTCAACGGTATACAGTAACTACCTTGTGTTTGGGCTTGATTAATTTGTATTGATGAGAACTTTACATATAGATAGAGTGAGGCTGTCATTGAGGGTCTGATGATGAAGAAGTGTAGTTGTTAAGGGAACTCCTCAACGGTATACTGTAACTACCTTGTGTTTGGGCTTGTATAATTTATATTGATTAGAACTTAGCACCCATGTAGATTATAAGTAACAAAACGGGTATATGTAGCTTTACACTAAAAATGATAAAATAATACAATAAAAACTGCGTTTAAAAAACCGACTTCAAAAAACCAAAAACTAATAACAAAGAAAATATCAAAACTAAAGTTAGGTTAGGTTATAATGAATAATTTTGTATGGAACTTATGGCACCGACTTCTTACCTATCAGTGGGTGAGTAACCTATCAGCACCTACTAATAATAGTTATTTTTTGCTTTTTAGTTTTGACATTTTCTTTGTTATTAGATTTTGGTTTTTTGAAGTTGGTTTTTTAAACGCAGTTTTTATATTATTTAATCCATTTATTTTTTATATTGTATGTAGGTATTACAATAGATATTTTACAAGTTATAAAAGAATAAAAATAAAACATTTTCTTTAGTCTTTGATCACATATAAATAATGAAACATTGTATGGTATGTGGTATGGTATATAGTTTCTTGTTCGTTCTTCTCCATTCGAATCTATATTTTGGAATGAGCACCTAGCTTCATCTATCTTCACTGACGGACTGACTGACAGACTATTATTTATTTTGTATTTGTTGACGTTTCAAAAGTACCAAATTACGGTTTCATTGTAACAAATGCTTTGACTTTGACATTGATGGATACACTAGCTTCTGCTACCGGCTTTGCCCTGGGTTCAAGGGCTAAAAGTAGCCTAAGTGTTACTCCAGACGATATTCCACCTCTGTTCCAAATTTCATCCCAGTCCCTTCAGCCGTTTTGCTATGACTGGCTAATAAACACACACACAAATATACATATTTTCAAATTTATAATATCGATTCTAGTTCAACCATCACCTCTACAGTTACAGCGTGCAGTCCACTGCGGGCAAGCTAACATTCGACGAACGTATATTTGCGTTTGGTACAGGAACTTTTTTTATACTTAAGAGGTCGACGTTTGACCACCATCTCGCCTGGATTCTGTGTGTGTGTGTGTGACATAATCATTTGATGTATATCTGACACAAGCCAGTTTGACTGCATCTTTAAACCAAGATAAATACCTGATAGGAACAGCCATTTTACAACGGAAAATATGATAATAAAAATAGGAAAGAAGTCCAAAATCTATAAATGTATCTAATAAGAATGTGTCTAGGGATTTTTTTTTTTTAAGGGGGGAAAATCATCCAATGACTGCTCCCGCCTGGGTGAGGCGGAAGGGAGTGTCGGACTCTTACTGACTAAAAACCACCCCGTTCCTTCTCCTGCACGTCGAGCCGGAGCCCCGGTTACCCGTTAGGTTCTCCGCGACTCCGAATCGGCAACAGCCCTATTGGGCCCCATCTGTGGTGGTCTGATGGCTCTTTGAGGCGCGCGCGGAACGCGACCCGCCGTACGCTCGGGTCTGTTTCTGGTCGGACGGGGAGCCACCCATGCTCGCCGTCCGCAGTGTGTCTAGAGATTGAGTCGCACAATTAAGTTTGTTTTTTGTGTATATATATACCCAGTGTTACGCCCATGATATTGAAGTATAATCTTACGAAGTTTCATTATCATCGGACCGGTAGTTTTTGGGTGATGAGTGATCATACAGACAGGCAAAAAATTTAATTACATTTTTAGGTTCAGTAGCTATCGTTCTTCAAGACCGTTCCGTTTACACCCTGTCTATCATCGAACACGCGCGATCCAACGGTGCTGCCGAAACGCTAAATAATAAAGTCAGTCTTTGTTCCTGTATTACATATTATTATAACGTATAGTTATTTATAGTTATTCTAGCAACTTACATCTTCCTTGTTTTTATTCTTTTTTGATTCAACCTGTAATAAAAGAATATGTGTATGTGTCATTTGTAGGTTGCATACGATCTACAATTTTGTTTTAAAACGTTGTCCAACACTAGGATTTTCTCCTGTATCGTGGGTGCGTTTACAAACATACAAGTTCATATACACCTAGACCCGGAATAACAATCTGTGGATCACACAAAGAGTTATTATGTGCGGGAATCGAACCCGCGACACGTTACGCGGCAGCCAGTTGCCCAGCCACCGCACCAACCGTGTACTCGAATTAATGTTAAAACTATATAATTGTGTACATAGGTATAAATATGTATGTATACATGCATTTGTGCATACAAAGCGAGAGTATTGGTAATTACGGTTAATTGTTGTGTACGTATGCTTAATTACTTACGTATTTGAAGTTAAGAAACTGAAAGCAGACGTTAGACATGTATAAAAGTACTACAATAAGGGTGAGTACACAGAAACGGCACCTACAACGCATGGTAGCGGCGCGGCGTGGCGCTTTATACTTTGGAAACAGGCTGTAAACCCGCTTACAGCCTTTTTGTATTGACGGTATGAATCATAACTACCATACGGCATAAGATTTAATTTTTTTAAATGACAGATTAATAACTGCGTTGTAACGGTACCGTCGCTGTATGTCATGGTGTTACTATACCATTTGCCATTTTGATTTATCTCATCATCATCATCAACAACCCAAAAGTGGCCACTGATGACCAACTGCCACCTTTCACACGGAGAAGGTTTGAGCAGTAATCACCACGCTTGCTCAATGTAGTTGGCGATTTAAAACTTATAATGTTTAATTACGTTTAGGTTAGGTTTTCTCACGATGTTTTCCTTCACCGTTTGTTAGTGGCGTCTAAATAATCTTAAAAAGTATAAGTAAGTATTTTATCTAGTTACTAGATATACCTCTAGTATATAGAATCTAGTATTATCTAGTAAGTATGTTTTCTTAAAACTTCTATTTACTTACGCCTAAGTCGTAAGTTCCTGGAGTTTCCTAAAAGCAAACAATGTATCACCTTAAATATATATTTAGGTAGACTTACAAAATAGTTCTAATGAAAAAATAAAATATTCAGAATTCTTGGCTATTGTCTTTGATACATACGGGTGTGGTATTGCCAGATGAGTCCTAAATTTAAAAAAATAGCATGTAAGTATATAATAAACATTTTAATATTAAACGGTTTTAATTGACTATATTATATCAATAAAGGACCTTTTGTTTCATATCCATAAAGGATATAGTTGTGAAAAAAAAATTGATTAAAATATTGTATGGTTACATTGGTCACCCAAATTAAGGGCTCGTACGCAAAACTGCGATGCGATGCGAATTCGCAGCACATAAAATTACGATGCGAATTGCTGCGATGCGATTTCGTGCGACAAGGCGTCTCCCAGGGTGACCATTCCTTCGACGACCGTCAATAGAACTAAACGTATTTTAAATTGAAAACTAGGTCGTGACATGGATCGTAATAACAAGTGTGCACTTTTGTTATTGCTTAGGAGATACAGGAATAAGAAACAAAGAAGATTTTGGGAACATAAGATTTTGATGCGCGATGCGAATCAATTTGCAAGTTTTCGCTGTGTAGGGGAGCTCGCACATTTTTGCGATACGACGTATCAGATTGATGACAGATCAATCTGGTCTAGAAGGGCGTAGAAGTCCATTTACTTTTAACCAAACCGAATAAACCAACGGAGCAAGCTAAATATAACTAATTATGAATTTAACAAATTATGAATTACGAGCGATCCGCCCCGGGTTCGCACGGGTTCAATATTCATGTATTATACATATAAACCCTCCTTAAGAATAATTCTATCCATTAAAAAATACTGCATCAAAATCTATCGCTTAGTTTTAAAGATCTAAGCATACATAACGACAGACAGACGGCAGATAGCGACTTTGTTTTATACTATGTAGTGATTAAAACTAAAGTACCTAATAAAAAAATTAAATATGGAGAATTGTTGGTTATATTTTTCAATACATACTTCGGCACGGGCATGTGGATACTAAATTGAAAAAAGAAGAAAACAACATGCGTTATTAGTTTAGAAAGAAAAACAAATAAAATTGAAAACGTAACATAAAGAAGCTTACGTAAGATACTTTTACGTTCTGTAAAAAATGTTAAAGAAACGTTAAAAAAAACTTTTTTTTTTAACTCGTCGACACATACATACATAACATCACGCCTTTTATCCCCGAAGGGGTAGGCAGAGGTGCACATTCTACCACAGTACAATGTAACACCCACTTTTCACTAGTTGTTATGAGTCCCATGTAATAGGGGGTGAGCCTATTGCCATACACCGGGCACATTTCCAGACTCCGTGCTACTACTGAGAATTTTAAAAAACCCAGTAATACTTTGCCCGACCCGGGAATCGAACCCGAGACCCCTTGCCAGGCAGTCGCACTTGCGAATACTCGGCCAACGAGGCAGTCGAGTACCGTCATTATAGACACAATTATAGAACGATAGGTTGCGGTCACCGGTGTCCTAGTGGTGTTTGATAGTTTAATATAGGTAACACATTATAGAACTTTAAAAACAAAGAAAATCAGTCATTGATAAAAAACAGCTGGGCTCAGATTCAAATCAACATTGACTAAAATACTTACTCCTTTGCCTCCATATTTCTACATTAAACAACAAAATGTATTCATTACATTTATGCAAATATTTTACATATACAAAAGCGATATAAAGTCTATAAAGTAATGAGCATACATAGAAAATAGATATAACATAACATCACGCCTTTTGTAACGAACGCGTAATGTACAACGGCATTGCAGTCACTGTACCTCTACAATGTAACACCCACTTGTCACTATTTATGTTATGAGTCCCATGTAATAGGGGGTGAGACTATTACCTTATACCGGGCACAGTTCCAGACTCCGTGCTACTACTGACATTTTTTTGAAAAAAACCCAGTAATCGAACCTGAGACCCCTTGCCCGGCAGTCGCACTTGCGACCATTCGGCCAACAAGGCAGTCGTCGCACAGAAAATAAATTACCGAACAAAATACAAGATGAAAATGTATGAAGCCTCCAAAAACAATATTTTACAACCATTAAAAGTCTAGTCTAGACAGCAGATAACAGGAATCTTCTAAATTAAAGATTTGATATATATTTGTTGATAAAAGATTAAAAGTAAAATAAAAATTAACTAAAAATCGCAGGTTTTACTTTAACTCAAATGCCTACGTGGTTAGGCTGCGCGACATCGCCGCGACCGCGCACGCTGCTCACGAGGAAGAACTCCTCTGTGGTTCGAACCTAGTAGAGCTTTTCTCAGCATATTCACGTGAGTAACCCGCGATTTTTCGTTAATTTAGTATGTCTCATGATAATAATTATTATAAAAACATAGAATAAAAATATTATAATTTGAATACTAACTGCGGCCAGAGAAATCACTTGTTTCGTTAGAGCGTTGTAATTTGAACTCTGAAAACCAAAACATTCTTTATCGTTCCACCATAATGTATCTTCGATCAATCTAAACTTCGAGGGGGAAAATAATCCAATTACTTCTCCCTCCCGGGTGAGGCGAGAGGGACTATCAGACTCTTATTGACTAAAAACCACCCCGTCTACTCCTGCACTTCGAGCCGGAGCCCCGGTAACCAGTTAAGTCCTCCGCGGCTCCGTATCGGCATCAGCCTTGTTGGGCCCCATCTGTGGTATCAATCTACACTTGGGTGCACGAAACGGAGCCTCTAATGTCTTTTGCATTTTATTGAACTCTCTGTTGCTTAAAAAATTCTTTTACAACAAAATGTTCTCATTGTAAAGGTCACTAAATTGCCTTTTGCTCGTTACTAATTAATAAAATACCTATATCACAAAATATTGGCCAAGTAATATAAAAGAAAAAAACGCTATAGCTTCTGTCTGTGTCTTTGCTCCCAATAATTATATGCTTTGTTTATAAATGGCTAGCTTTTACCCGCGGCTTCGCTCGCGTTACAAAAGAATAAAAAGTAGCCTATGTGACATATACCAATACACACAGCGCCATCTATACCAATACTTTTGTTTATCCTCGGGAATATCAATTTTTTCCGGGTTAAAAAGTACCCCATTATTTAATCCGGACTTCTAACTTTACGTCTGTAAAAATTCAAAGCAATCGGTTAAGTAGTGACGGCGTGAAGGTGGAACAAACAAACAAACTCACTTTCTGATTTATAATATTAGTAAGGATGTGTAGATGGAGTATCCCATACAATAATAATAAAAATGGCGTCAAAAATTTTTTGTATGTGTGCGTGCAGCTCGTGGATACTCATTTTTTATTTTACACGGTGCAAAGTCAACCGTATTTATTTCATTAATTATTATGTTTTCGACTTACTCACGTAAGTGTTTGACGAGGTACTCGACTAGTTTCAAGCCATGCTAGAGGCTCATATTCATGCAAGCATTTATTTTAATTAAACCATAAATAAATAATAGTCTGTCAGTCTGTCCGTGCAAAAATGACAACAGAGACAACGAAAATCTCTTCCATAAATATTACGGTACATTACTAGACCATTTTGAAATAAAATAAAAAAGAACATTTTTGAATTTATATTCAAAAGATTTTATTGGACTCTGCCTTGATATTTATATTTTTTCATTTAGGTTATTTATTTTCCATATGAAAACAATAAATGAATATTCATATTAAGACAATCTATATTAATTATTTCGTCAAGGGGTACGGCAGAATTGATCGAAACATTATCTGAATAACAAAACGTTAAAAATATCGATCTCGAGTCGACAAAAATATCCGCAAAATTCGGATTACGGAGATTATTTCGTTTTATTAATTCATTTTAATGACACTGACAGACATACCGCAGTCGCCATCTTGAGTAGACAATAAACGTTCCGTTTCATACTAGCTCTCAATTACGCCTTGCCAACACGTTGTCGCGTCAAAAAAATAAATTAACAAGAAAGATGAGTAATTTCACGCGATCGAAGTCGCGGATAACACAGCTAGTCTTTCTATAAAATTAATTTAGTTCATATAATTGGCATATGGCATGTTGGCATATGTGTTAACTTGGGTTATGTATTTTGTCAAATTAAAAACAATTTTGGTTTTAGTTTTGTAATGTGTACCTATATCCTTATTTATGTGTTTTATGTCCAAATACTGAAACGCTACTCAATTTGAATTATATTATTACAAATTCACATAGCACGAAGCACGACGTAACAAAACATCACGCCTTTTTATTCCCGAAGGGGTAGGCCGCGAAAGCAAAAGGTTTCACTAATGACACTATATACCTCTAATGTAACAAACAATGTATAAGTAAGTACAACTTAAAGTTGAGTAGTCTTTCAGAGTTCGGCCGTTAAATATTTACCCTCAACGCATTGTCGTACTCCTCATCAAAATCCTTAAGATTTAAAGCCTCCTGAAAAATTTGTACATGTCATGAAATAAAACAGCACGGAGACAGAGAAAACAGTATTTAGTAAATTAAAATATTAAAATAGATACTGCTTCTATACTTACGGATTTGTTGTTAGTTTCAACCTTGCCGTACTGAAACGAAAATAATTTTATCATTGATTAAGTAATGTTAGCAAGATTTCAGTTTTAACAAATAGGCAGTTAAAGTTAATATTATTATTTATATTATAACTTTCGTGAGACGTACTAAATTAATTATTATGGACGGTTTGACGTAGAACTCGACTAGTTTCAAGCCCAGTTCTAGTAGTTCTACTAGTTCTTCGACAAACAGTTAAGTGAGTAAGCCGAAAACATAATAATTAATATTATTATTACATAAAACTTAATGCACTATCAAATAAACTGAAACAATGAAATTAACAAATTGATAGAAGTTTCAAATTAATGTTGTCTTTTTACAAATTAAATATCATATAGACATCATGACACATTTTTAGGTCTATATTTCAATGGAACGTTATGGCGATAAAAACTTATCCAACATGAGGAAATGTGTATGCAGAAATATGTAGATATAGAAAATAATCCATTGACTTTTTTTTTATTTTCTATTCAGCCAATTACCTCTCTTCTCAGTCTCCCCAATCTGCGGATCCCCAACAATCCTCATATTCGCAGTCCCCAAAAGCCATTACAAGTGCGTTACAAACGCACTTGTAACGCCCTGGTGCTTCGGGTGTCGATGGGCGACGCAGATTGCTTACCATCAGGTGATCGGTCTGGTCGTTTACCGGCTTATCCCATAAAACGCGTTTATCAAATTGCAATTATGATAAAAAATGATCTTTGTGATTAAAATTTATTTTTCATTAACGATTATCATGTCTTTTATATTTACTTACCGTCGGAGTATCTAGTACAACGAGCAGGCAATAAGAAACGAGGATTATCCACCTCATTGCCGCGAGCCCACAGTAACGCTGCTACTACAACCACCATTCACACCATATATAAAACCCTGTGAGGACCGTAAACAATCAATTGCCAATTTAAATACATATTTAATCAATTAATTCTGTTTTTTAATCAAATCGATTATGGCTTTGTAGTATTCTTCATTACTTTTTCATTATTTCTATGTAAATATAATTAGTTTTTAAATTTTCGATAGTTTTAATTAGTTCTTAATTAGTATGATTTGACAGATAAACTATCGGCGGGCGTTAGATACCATTGTACGTACCTATTACTGTCAGACACAACGGCATGAACAGCCTATAAGTGGCCACTGTTGACTAAAGGTCTCGGAGAAGGTTTGAGCATTATTCGCCACGCTTTCTTTTTTATTTATTTAGGTAAATACAGCATTTACAAAATTATTATCCTACATCTAAAACAAACTAGACATGAATTTTTAACAGGAAGAAAATAGGCGGTAGGACTGCCTCATTGGCCGAGTGGTCGCAAGTGCGACTGCCGGGCAAGGGGTCTCGGGTTCGATTCCCGGGTCGGGCAAAGTATTACTGGGTTTGTAAAAACCTCATTAGTAGCACGGAGTCTGGAAATGTGCCCGGTATATGGCAATAGGCTCACCCCCTATTACATGGGACTCATAACATAAATAGTGAAAATTGGGTGTTACATTGTACAGTGGCATTAAGTGCCATAATGTGCACCTCTGCCTACCCCTTCGGGGATAAAAGGCGTGATGTTATGTATGTTATATATGTAAAATACGCGGTGCGCCTGTGTACCAACTAAAGCAAAACACAACTTCACTACACAAAACACCTGTATAGGTATATAAAAAACTAAGTATATAAAAACTAATTTTAAATACAAAAAACTAACAAAAAGGAACAATATTTAAAAAAAAACAGTAATTTTTTCTCATGCGTGTGGTAACGACTTTTATACACTAGTAGATTTAGACACCATCAATCAACTCTTTGTTAATAAGTTCTTCAACAGCGCAGACCGGAACCCAACCAACGATGACGCGTGAATGTTTCTAAGTCACTGCAGTCGTTTATCAATCTACTCAGCCTTGGTAATGTAGAATTAGCACCCAAGACAGTCCTGCGACTAGGTGGATACAGAAGCGCGATACGGTTACGCGGGTATTTGGCAGGCACTCGGTATTTGACTTTTTTCAGAAGGGTTGGGCAATCTATTATGCTATTTATTAATTTATACATGAATAAGCAGTCAGTGATTTCAAGTGAAAGCACTTTTTTATATTCAATTGCATGCCATTTCGGTCACACCACTGGACCAGACTATCAATGTCACTCTGAACATAAATACAATCTTGAAATGATCAACTGTTCTTTCGAATTTCAAATCATCCGCATACATAAATTTCTCCGAAAAATGGAAACACTTTGGTAGATCGTTAACAAAAAGATTGAACAGGACTGGGCCCAGACTATGAGCCCTGAGGTACTCCAGATGTAATATCTCGAGAGTCAGACCCAAATCCATTGACCACAACAAAAAAAACTACGTCCCTCGAGGTAAGACTGCAACCACTTTAATAACGTCCCAGAAATTCCGTATGCTGATAGCTTAAAGAAAAGTACTCTATGGGACACGCGGTCAAATGCTTTGCTGAAGTCGGTGTAAATTGCGTCACACTGTTTGTTGGCACCTAAGGCCTGCGTAATTGTTTCCGAGAATGTCACCAGATTTGTACTTGTAACGCCTCTGGTGTTCCAGGTGTCCAAGGGCGACGCTGATTGCTTACCATCAGGTGATCCATCTGCTCGTTTACCGGCTTATCCCATAAAAAAAAATTGTGCAAGTTGATCTTGATTTAACAAAACCGTGCTGGCTTTCGTCAAGGTACAATATTAAGTGATTTTGTACGTACGGACATAGTCTTCGAACTCGAAAATCTTCGCGAAAGCCGACAAGATTGAGATAGGCCTGTAGTTATTAATAGTAGGGGAGCCCATGATGCTAAATTGGGATTTACTTGAGCGTCCTTGGGACCTATTGGATTTTGAAGACATGCTGATAGAAAGAAGAAATGGTTTAGTGACAATTTCTTCCACCAGTGGGGGAAGGGGGAATCTACAGATCTTTGAAATTGTTAAGCGTAACTTTTGTTCTAGTGGTCGAGCGTGTCAGATATTGAAAATGTACATGCTCCATGTGTATTTAATAATAAAAAACTCTTAATCTGCCAGTTTGCATGGTGGGGTTGAATGTTCTGGAGAGTACAAACGAGAACCCTTCAAAATCCCCCCACTCTTGCAAATCAAGTTGGAATGGGCAGATTTTTTAAACGCACTTCCTTTAGCACGGTATTGACCTACCTTCCCTTAATCTGACGAAACTGACTTTATTTAGTCAGACTTTTTTTTTAATTTTCAGTCCCCCCTTCTAATCAGATCGGATATATGTTGGGTATATTCAACATGACACTAGGTTTTCCCCATATGTTAATCTGACGCGCTCGAGTAACTACCGAAATCCCTTCATGGGCTCCCCTACTATAACTATTTTGTCGCAATCACTTTTGTGTGTGTGTGTGTTAGATGTAGTGTGTAGATGTAGATATCTCGGGGAACGTTTTTATTTATATGTTGTATAATCACACGGAACGGAAATGTATAAAATTACCCGACGAGATTATAGAGGTAGAAACCAATTACCTACTATTTTTTTCGAAACACGATATCTTAAAATTAATTCTTGTCGTTTCAATCCAACACAAAATGACATGGCGTTATTAATTTTTTAATTATTAATTAATTATTTCCGATAAGGTAGAGTTGACAACATTTATAATTTGTTTGTGTATAAAACTGAATCTTAATTATTCAGATTTAGAAATACTATTTCAGTAAACTTTCCATAATCCATATCTATCTATAAATCTATATTCTACCTCTATATATTCTATATCTATATCTATATATACTATTATAAATCTGAAGAGTTTGTTTTTTGTTTGTTTGTTTGTTTGAACGCGCTAATCTCCAAAAATACTGATTCGAATTGAATAATTCTTTTTGTGTTGGATAGTCCATTTATCGAGGAAGGCTACAGGCTATACACATCTCGCTACGACGAATAGCAGCCGAGCAGAGTGGGTGAAACCGCGCACAAGTAGCTATATAATATAATACTGGAATAAAAAGTATTCCAGACCTTAATCTACCCCTGTTCCATCCCGATCCCTTCAGCTGTTTTGACGTGATTGAATAACAAACATAGACACAAACACACAGACTTACGCATTTATATCATCAGTTCCCGGGTCGGGCAAAGTATTACTGGGTTTTAAAAAAACAATCTCAATGGTAGTGCGGAGTCTGGAAATGTGCCCGGTATATATAGGTAATAGGTTCACCCTTCACCCCCTGTTACATGCGACTCATAACATGAAGTAGTGAAAAGTGGGGGTTACATTGTACAGAGGCAGACACGTCCAAATTCAATAATAAGTCGTCAATTTCAGATTCTTCCAAGTCTGTTAAAAAAGCAAATCTCAGGTCACGAGCGCCCAAAGTATCACCTACGATATTGTTCAAAACCGCAAAAAATAACCGCGAAATTCATTAAATTTCTAGGTTTTTATTATTGAATTTTAAAGATGATGTCATCTTTAAAATTCAATAATAAAAACCTAAATGCAAATCGAAATAAACAAAAAACGTCGTAATTACTACAAAAAAACAATAATTACCTGCACGTGACGACGCCATGTTGTGATTAACCAAAAATGTTTACTGCAAAAGTTACATTACACTAAAAAATTTGTTTGCACGGCAAAGTAATGCCATCTAGCGGACACTCAAGGAGATAACTAAAAATGGTAAATGTTCTTATAGAATCCCATAGATGGCGCAAAAAAAAAATATTGAGGTATCATAGGTGATACCGGGAGTCTTAGTTAGTGAACTTTGACTGCACTGTTGGTTTGGTGTAGCGGGTTCGAAAGCACACGGAACAACACTTTGTGTGATCCACAAATTATTGTTTCGGGTCTGGGTGTCATGTGTATGTGAACTTGTATGTTTGTATCATACACGACACAGGAGAAAATCCTAGAGTGGGTCAACGTTTGAAAAAGTGTGGAAGAGCCACGCTTTGGCACGAATGGGCCGGCTCGACCGGAGTAATACCACAGCCTCACAAAAAACCGACGTGAAGCAACGCTTGCGTTGTGTTTCGTCATGTGAGTGAGGTTACCGGAGGCCAAATTATCCCCTTCCCCAATCTCCCCAATTCCTAAATCCCCAACAATCCTCAAACTCCTAATCCCCAAAAGGCCGGTAACGCACTTATGACGCCTCTGGTGTTCCAGGTGTCCATGGGCGAAGCCGATTGCTTACCATCAAGTGATCTGTCTGCTCGTTTACCGGCTTATGCCATAAAAAAAAAGAATAAAGAAGCAAGCGGATGGTTTATCATATCGTCATCACTCTGCTGTGATTCTACTGCTGGACTATACTTGTTTACCAAAGAAGAGTTTCGCTATAAACTCCACGTTTCGCTAGCGTGTTGGAGATCACAGTTTGAAAGGATTCGGTTTATCAGAAATGGCTATTCTACATCCAATCTGTACACATAATAAAACTGTAGAAGTGTTTTGAAATTGAAAATAATAAAAAAAATACTATGGGTGGGGTGTTACTAGATAGACACCGAAACCAAAAATGAGTTTACAAAAGTTTGTCTGTCTATTATGTTCACGTATCACGCAAAATCTACCGGTCCGATTACGATGACACTTGGTATGTTTATACTTCAATATCCTAGACACAACCCTGGGTACGTTTTATCCCGAAAAAGTATATACACGAAAAAACAAACTTAATTGTGCGGCTCGATCCCTAGACACGGTTACTGTATCAAACGCAAATATAAGTTTGTCATATGTTAAGTAAGGAATCGGGATGAAACTTAGAACAGCTGATGTAGATTATGGTCTGGATTCTGGAATAACACATATAGGCGTTTTACCCCCGGGAATGCGGGCGAAGCCACTGGCAGAAGCTATAGCGACTAAACCTATCCAAATTCATTTCATTCAATCCAAAATTTGTCGATTTTTTGCATAAGTTGTATGGGATTTCTGTTACGTACATTCAGCGGTCAGTTTATATTGCTAATTCTTCCGTCTCCCATCTACGTAGGTTACTGAACAAGTTCGATTATTTTTGGTGATATGATCCGAATGTAGCGGGTTTTATTTATTTTGTCCTTATATTCACTGTTTTCATCACACATTGTTTTCATCATCATCCAGAGTCTGTATTTCCTGAAGGGTATAACTTGGGAGTCTTCAAGGCCCGAGTGAATATGTTGCTTATGGGATGACGTCCTCCATCGTAGACCGCATCATCACCAAGCGCGAGATAGCGGTCAAACGTCGCCCCATCATCAACAGCTAAAAGACATCCACTGCTAGACAAAGGCCTCCTTCTTAGTCTTCCACGTTGAACGACAACTCGCCACCTGCATCTACTGGCTTCCCGCGACTCTAGCGATGTCCACCTAGCGGGAGGCCTGCCCTCGTTTCGCCTTACGGGCCGAGGTCTCATCTGCCGTCAGTCTGTCGAGTAATTGATTTGCTCATTATTTTTCTTCTGATTGTGTTGTTAAGTATCTTTATTACTCATATTGTCGAATTCAAGTTTTTAATATGTATTTAATTTGTTGCCGATTACTAATTCTAGAGGTATTAGTAATTTTGAATGTCTTCAATGATTGGATTTGCCTGTCTCTGATCATAGTAATTTGTAAACCATTTAGTATATAATGCATGTTGTGCTTTCCTATAATAGATTGATGCACACATGCATACCATTGTCGGTGAGCCAAATTAATAAAATAAACTGTATATATATACATGTAGCCATATATACATGTACCATCCTTAGGGTGAGGTTCCAATGAAGCTGTGTGGAGTGGAGCGGAGCTGCTTTGCCTATCCGTATCACTTATCTCGACATTTTAAACAATTCTCCTCTCTGCCAATGCTGTTTCCTTTAAAGTGGAATGGAAAAGAGACGTGGATTTCAAGCCATTGCCATGTTTAAAATTAGGCTGAGTAAATATTATGTAGGTATCTGAAAAAAAATATTAATACCGTTTGGTCATGCTCATAGCTAGTATGTCATTGTTATAGCTGTATACTTACTTAGTTAAAGCCATTTAAGCATATATTGTAAGAGAACATGTTCTTTATGAGTAAATAAATAGTAATTAATTCTAAATCTATGCCATGTGATCGGTAAATCGTGGCACAGTTCTTCTCAGCTCTGCTCTGCACCGCTTCGCTCCAGTGAAACCGCATCCCTACACCTTATTTGTTTTTCCAATATTTCGTATTCCACGATGATTGAAATTAAATTATTGAAATGGAATTATATTTCGATGCCATGTGTTGGAACATGGAATTCATTAATTATAATGCAAATAATAATAATTTTGTTGTTCGCGTTAGTCCCAGTGTCACGTTCCGGAACACTTTATCTACATATATCTATATACATATATAAATAAAACCCGTTTCCCGTTGTCACGCCATAACTTGAGAACGGCTAGACGGATTCGGCTGATCTTCTTATTGTTGTGTTTGTTATTGTTAGGAGAAGGTTCTTATGACAGAAAAAAATCCTGAAAATCCTACGGGAACGGGAGAAAACGGGATTGCGCATACGTAAGCGCGGGCAGAAGTGTTTTCTAATGGGACAAGCCCACCACAACCTCCCAAAACCGTTGCAACTCATGTAAGCCAGGATCTACAGTAAATGTATACAATCATGAAAACACCGGGACACTGTAGTCCGGCGCGTCCCAGGGACATGAGTAACTGTGTTGGTTTCCGCAACGAAGTGAATCAAAAGATATTATAAGAGGAGAAGAAAAATACGATAGTATCCACTTTCCTCGGTGAATAACTGCAGGTTTATTATATATCGCTTTAATAGTATTTTACTCTTTTTGATAATTTTGTAGTCGGGCAGGCACCGACTTCAAAAAATACCTAGTTGGTTTATCAAAGTTAGTTTATTTAAGACAGAAGTTATCGTATTTACTTTTTAGTTATTTTATAATCTTTCCAAACTTATGTAAGTAGGTAAATTAGTTGCGTACAATTTTAAAGTCGGTTTTATTTGTTTTTAGTATTTTTATTGTAACGCCAGATACATTTTATCAGAAGAATAACTTAGAATCTTTGACAATAAATTCTTCGATATGCAAAACTGTCTAACGTCAAAAAAAACCTCAATTGACTTGCAAGAACAATTTTAACAATGTTTTGGACACGTTTCAGTACAAGTGCGGAACCGACAATTTAAACATTCAAAATATGTACGCAATGAAATCGGAGTGTGCAGCTCGCGTCGGGGGAACGATCGCTGGTTGCCTGGCAACCGCCTCCGGGCGATCACCATAGACCTAATATTTAGATAGATAGCAAAAAAAGATTGTTAATTTTTTATAATAACTATCGTGAGACATAGGTACAAAATTAACTAAAATCGCGGGTTACTCACGTGAATATACTGAGAAAATCTCTACTAGTTTCGAAACACAGAGGGATTCTTCCTCATGAGGTGCATGCGCGGTCGCGGCGACGTCGCGCAGCTCACCTACTCAGCTACTCATGAGTAACCCGCGATTTACTCAATTGTTAATTTTTGTTTGATTCATTTTAACATAATTGTTTCTATCGTAACTATCGTGAGACATACTAAATTGACTAAAAACTGCGGGTTACTCACATGAACATACTGAGAAAACTAGTCTAGCTTTTCTCAGGTTCAGTGAAATTATTTTTTCCGTTAGTATTTAATAAAAACACGAAAAATAGGTATTTGTACATTTTATTTAATATTTTGTTGCGTTTAGTTTTCATTAAAAATATGTTAAAATACAAATTGTTGCCTATGCAGATAACCCTCAATTTGTCAAGGGCGGCAAAATAGACGGATTACAATTTGATGGTAAGCAATTTGCGCTGTCCAAGGATATCGCAACACCGGAAGAGTTACAATTGCGTAGTCAGCCTTATCGATATCTATAATACTGTCTTTTTAAATAATGTTTTAAAAAAACCGACTTCAACCCCCTCTTTTTTGAAGTCGGCTAATTAATATACTATAAAACTTTCTATTAAGTGTAAGAAAATTTTTTTAAGCCAATTGCGAGATAACCGCGTACAAATAGATATAGATACATACGGGTCAAACTGAGAAGGAACCTCCTATTATTTGAAGTCGGTTAAAAAGATCCTTTAAAAAGTATATTATTCATTTAATACAGAGTGGAATTATAATGGAACATTTAAAATAATACAATTTTGTCTTTATCTTATGTTTGCTCTTTGTCTTCTTAAAACAGATAGGAATCGGAAGCAAATACATGTATTATCAATGTATTTAGTCCACAAGTGTACACAGCGAGATATGCAATACCAGTATAAACCGACCCTTGAATATGCAGAAAGATTATATACAGGGAGATCATGATAAACTGGTGGTTATAGCTTGGTGCTTAGTCCAGTTCGTACAGTGGAACACATGGTACCCGACACGCACTAATTGATTGATGCCAACTAATTGGTTTGAATTTCGAATGTGTTCTGCAACGGCCCGCCCGCCATGACAGTAATGACGGTGCACCTTTTAATTAACCGCTTTTTATAATCTGTGGCTGATTTTTATTAAACGCTTTAATTTAGTTTGACACTTTTGTTATTTTTGTTTGTTACAGTCACAGGTGACAATAAAATTTACATTTTCAATTGGTACAAAGGTTTTTTATAGAATAAGTCGGTAGACGAGCAGACAGATCACATGATGGTAAGCAATCGGCGTCGCTCGTGGACACCCGAAGCACCAGGGGCGTTACAAGATGCGATGCCGGCCTTTTGGGAATTGGGAATTTGAGGATTGTGGTGGTGGATTCGGGGATTGAGGAGACTGAGGAGGGGGGGGGGTAAAACCTCACTCACACGACGAAACACAATATAAGCGTTGTTTTACGTTGGTTTTCTGTGAGGCCGTGGTATCGCTCCGGTCGAGCCGGCCCATTCGTGCCGAAGCATGGCTCTCCCATACTTAAAAGGTACATTTGCCATATACGTTTGCCCGTTATCCTTTAGTAATTTCAATTTTATCCCCTTGTTGACAGACCGATCTAATATTTAGTATACACTCTTAATCTTGATGACAATACAATATTATAACATTTTTTTAAAAGTGCCTCCTTTATGGATGTCAAGCGAAAGGGCGTGATTGATGGAATAGAGCTCATTAAAACAATTTAACATAAAAAAACAATATCTGAATCTACTTGATATGACTTTAAGAACAGGTTTGATTATGATTAACCAAATTTATCAGAACTCCAAAAAACATAAAATCACGCCTTTTATCCCCGAAGGGGTAGGCAGAGGTGCACATTATGCCACTGTACAATGTAACACTTTTCACTATTTATGTTATGAGTCCCATGTAATAGGGGGTGAGCCTATTGCCATATACCGGGCACATTTCCAGACTCCGTGCTACTACTGTGATTTTTTGAAAAACCCAGTAATACTTTGCCCGACCCGGGAATCAAGCCCGAGACCCCTTGCCCGGCAGTCGCACTTGTGCCCACTCAGCCAAAGAGGCAGTCAAACTCCAAAAAAACTAAAGATAGACATTTTTTTTCTAAGTTGTTCCAGTCATTTAGTTTCAGTTACCCTACCAAAAAACATCTAGCCCTGATAAAACTATATTCTAATGTATATAATGAGTCCTTCTGTCAATTTTCATAAGTCTATGTGCTTCGTAGACGTCATGTCGCCGGCGAATTTGACTCGCTACTATGATACAACATATAAAAACTCACTCGTTGTATCGACATTAGAGTCTGTATTACTTTGAAATCAGGAAACGAATGGTTATTGCTTTTGAATTCTATTAGTCGGAAAAGTTTTAGGAAGTAAACACTTTCGAAGGTTTTTTTTCTTTACTGCTGAAATAATAACTGAACCGGGTGTAGGCAGATACTATGTAACGCCAATTACTACAAATCAGAACAATATTTTCATGCATGCTCGTCTGTTAAGGATACTTTTAATTTGGACCTTCTGAAATATATGGCCAATTAATATTTGTTACCCCTGACTGGCAAACTTTGTACCTTCCCTGGACTTACACAAACATTTCAAGACCGAAATTATGCAAATCGGTTCTGCTGTTCTCGAGTTTTAGCGAGATTAACGAACGGAAATTCTTTTTTATTTATATAGATTATGTATTCAAGTCTTCCTCCTAAAACCGCACGCAGAAAGAAAGAAAGAAAGAAAAAGCATTTATTTGACAATTAGAACACAAAACAAAGAATATAAAAAAATAAAAATACAGATATATAAACAAAATACTAATAATTTTTTTTAAGGGGGTAAAATCATCGAATGACTGCTCCCGCCTGGGTGAGGCGGGAGGGAGTGTCAGACTCTTACTGACTAAAAACCACCCCGTTCCTTCTCCTGCACGTCGAGCTGGAGCCCCGGTTACCCGTTAGGTTCTCCGCGACTCCGAATCGGCATCGGCAAAATACTAATAATAAACTTAAAAGAAGTAGAACTTAAGTGTTGGAGAGCCTTGCTTCGGCACGAATGGGCCGGCTCGACCGGAGTGATACCACGGCCTCACAGAAAACCGACGTGAAGCAACGCTTGCGTTGTGTTTCGTCGTGTGAGTGAGGTTACCGGAGGCCCAATTACCTTCCCCTTCCCCAATCTCTCCAATCTCTGAATCCCCAACGATCCTCAAACTGCTAATCCCCAAAAAGCCGGTGACGCGCTTGTAACGCCTCTGGTGTTCCAGGTGTCCATGGGCGACGCCGATTGCTTACCATCAGATGATCCGTCTGCTCGTTTACCGGCTTATGCCATAAAAAAATCAAATAAACAAATGAGAAAAATGAAGAAGAAAAGAAAGAATTCAGTAAATGCCTACATCAATGAAAACTTTGTTAAACTAAGTGTCGGTTTCACCACCTCTATATAAGTACCTGATAAACTTATGTGACACATAGTTCATACAAATTACGTTCTTAATTCAAATTTATCTGGTAGATAACGGCTGTCCAGCAGCCACAGCCGAATGCCATTTAGCACTTGCCTACATATAGATTAAAAAACCGAATTATATGGAATTGACGTAAATTTTGACATTTACCAGTGTCATCCCCGTACATTTAGTCTTCTATTCTCTCTGTAGACAAGCGCTAAAGTGGCGTTTGGCTAAAGGCACAGATAATGTGAAACAGGCCCTTAGAGTAATATTTAACAATATTGTAACATCGTAGTGGTAGCGGGTAGACAGTACTATACGTGCGTACTGTCATAATTTTATTTGCTCGCGTTTGTAGCTGTTCATATCAAGCTATTCAATCCAGTATGAAGTGACTGTGAAATGTGCGGAAAAACCATATAATGCGAGACCATTATAAATTCGTTTTGTATAGTTCGATATACCGTGTGCACTACATGTGAAATTCTCGCTTATAAGTTCTCAGAATTTTTGATTGTCTATGAAATAGTACATAATTATATATTTTTTTTAAGGGTAAATATTTTCGAATGTCTTCTACCGGCTGAGCGAGGCGGTAGGGAGTGTCAGACTGAATAAAAACCCACCCCGTTCTTTAACCCCGTACGTCGAGCCGATGTTTCGGTAACCTGTTAAGTTCTTCACCGCTTCGTATCTGCATCAGCCCTATTGGGTCCCATCCGTGGTGGTTTGATAGCTCTTGAGGCGCGGGCGGAACGCGATGCGCCGTACGCTCGGGTTCCATATGTAAAGTCCGCGGTTTAAGTGATTCAAAACTAATTTCTATAGAAATCAAGATATTTCGTATTTTTGGGGAAAATTGCTTTATGTTTATCGTTGTTTGATTGGTGACTTCTTTGTCCGCGAGTCACTTAAGGGGCCAGTAGAATACCAGCGCGAGCACAAGCTGAACTGGTCAACCCATTTCACCGCAGACTTGGGACATTAGTATTACCTCTATATGAACTTATGTGTAAAATCTGTACGTGTCACCTGTTTTAGCGTGTGAAATAAAGTTCTTCTTTCTTTCTTTAATTTTCTATACGACTATAGTCTAGCACTGATACCTACACTGATACCTATAGGTAATAATCTATTTCCTATTAATAACATTTTTTTAACTGAAATACATTATTACCTATAGGTAATAAGCTATTTCAGTGGTTTTTATAGACTGTGTGGAGACGACAAAGTATAATAATCTAACTCTTTTGGCACTGACTGACTGACTGACAGACAACACACAGTCGAACCTACAGGAAAATAAAGCTTAGCATGTATGTGTGACTATAATACGCGTTTTCGTCCGATCGACTAACAAGGCAGTCACATATTTATTTTATTTCACTACAGAATAAGACCGCAAAAACGTTCCTCTCACTACAATAATACTGAACCACTGTATCAACAAACCAGACAAGACCAATCACTAACACATACAAATTTATTCCGTCCGGGATTTTCAGCAAACACGGAAACGTCATGAACACGGATCCGAGACGGAGTGCGGTTAGACCCTAACATCCCATTTACGACCGTAGCGCCATCTGGGTTTCGAATCTCAAGAGTATTCGATTATCGAGACGAAGGTGCACAAACACAGTCATTAATTAGACACGACCGTTTATTGTGCGCGCAGACACTTTAAGCAATTTTGTTGTTGATTTTCTTATCTTTTTACGCTTTTTAGGTTTAGTTTTGTATGATGAGTTTTTTGAGAGAGTTCGTTGAAGTGTTTGGAAATCGTATATTGAACCATTTATTTTTCACCTTAATGTAGATTTTACTTTGCAGGGTATATTGTATGTACATAGATTGGTACGTTACGGGTTGAACTGATTTTTTATTATAAAGAGTGCACAGATGAAATAGTACGTACCTACGTAATAATATTACATAATGTTTATAAATGAACAGTGTATTTGTTTGCCTTACTGCATGTCTTTTATCTTCTATATAATATATAAAAATGAAACCCGTTTCTCGTTGTCACGCCGTAACTTGAGAACGGCTAGACCGATTTGGCTGATCTTTTTTTTTTTGTTGTGTTTATTATTGTCAGAAGGTTCTTACGACAAAAAAAATCCTGAAAATCCCACGGGAGAAACCGGGACTGCGCGTACGAAGTCGCGGGCAGAAGCTAGTCATATCCTAAAAGACTTTATTGTGGTATGATTTTAGTGTCTGATATCTCCAAGTGGATTTTAAGCTGGAAAGCTCTAAACTTATCTATATATACTTTATTTTGCTTTAATAGCGCGAGAAAGACCACGGGAGCAGGTTGTTAATTACCTAATTAACATATTATACATAGTTTCATACCACTCATCGTATAGATAGAACACCATAGTTAACCATGCGTGTCATTAAAGCTAATTATGGGATTAATCCGAGGGAATGAACACCATTTACTAAACACTAGGCTTTGACCCCAACAGAAAAACAAACCGCACTGAACTACCTACCATTAAACCACAATAAGCTACCTTATTACCACAGCATAAGATCCGTTATGCTACCAAATTAAGTCCCTACATTTGCTCGTGGTATTACATAGACTTGTAATTATATAGTACCCAAACTTTTTGATAACGTATCGATAGGATTATATGTCTTTATATGCCGTGTTAAGGTGCAATATCGTTTGATAGGTATCCGTTGAAAGGAAATCGATAAAATTGCGATAAGTTTGTATTATTATGTATTTGCTTTGTATGTATAGCGTTGGGGCTCTGAAAGGATTCAGAAAATATGCAATGGGGCTTTGAAAGTGGTACTCACATGTTTTACTTTTCCATTTTGTCAATAATTAGGTTTAGGTTTAAAGAATCTTTATTCTCAATAATAACATATATGCCACTTACTTGAGAACATAACAACATAGGTAGGTAAGGTTAGGTTCGACAACATCTGGACAAAACATGACAATAAACAAGTCCCATCCAACACATTCATTTTTCGGGTATTTGATTAAGAAGTAAATATTTGTAAAGCTGAGTTTTGAATGCGTTGAATGAGTGCAGGTTTCTTATGCGTGAGGGTATTTTATTATAAAGCTTATTAACTATATTATAATTCCGGGATAGAAACTTCTTTCTGTGACAAACTTTTGGGAGCAGTAGACTATTCTCAAATAGCTCAAATTTGTTAAGCCGGAAAATGTTCCCGTTTCCTTATGACAGCGTTTCCCAAATTGTCACGACCCGATATACTCTGCGGCATAAATCATGGCCAGATATTGCGTGGTGGGGTGTAAGTCAATTCGCGCTTTCTGTATTTTTACCTACTTCTTTCATTACCGCTTCTGAACCTTGGGCTGCTTAGGTACTTTACTGCTATAATAAGCATATGAAGTTTGTCCTTATTATATAGATAATATGACCATTTCGTCTAATGACGACGACTTAAGATTAAAAGCATGTTTCTAGTCTCTTTTTTTGAAATAGGTATAATTGGTAATTCCCACTTTCATTAATATGTATTGAACTGGGTTCAAGGCCACTGAGTTGTTCAGAAAAGACAGCGTAAAAGTTACAGGGTTATGCCATGACAAACTTTGGGAAACTCTGCTCTATAAGGTTGTGAGAAGGGGAACTTTACTAAAATGTGTGGGTAATCGGTATTATGTGTGCAATTCCTTCCTATTTTTATTCTATTTTTACCCTATATTCAGGGAAATTACTTGTTTTTGTTGTTGTAACTGCCTGGATAGACGAATGGTATCTATATGTGAGTATCTAAGTGTGGCTGTCGAGCAACGGTTCTCCGATTCCCCCTGTCAAGCCTACTGTTAATGGAGATTTTCTTTAATTATCTACATACAAGACATGACTGTGGAATTAGCTGTCAGTTTATTCGAACTAAGATGTGACTTTGAATTAACTAAAAATGGCGGGTCACCCACGTGAATACACCGAGAAAAGCTCTACTAGTTTCGAACCACAGAGGGGTTCTTCCTCATGAGCAGCGTGCGCGGTCGCGGCGATGTCTCACAATAGTTATTATAAAAATATGACTTTGAAAATAAATTAAGAAAGCAACAGTGAAAAATAAAAACTGAAACTGTACTAAACAAGTGGTGCTGCTCTTTTACAGTCAGGTAACCCATCTGTGAGGTCGAAGCTTCACTCCCGTTGAGTCAGCCCATTTGGGCAAAACATGAATCTCCCATACAGTTCAATTTTTAAAAATTGTTTCACTTCTAACGCAATGAAGTTATTCAACGCTAAACGTAAGCAACTCCTCAGAAACCCACTTTGATCCCTTAACTGGTTACGGTTACGTTGGCAAACGACTTTGAACTCAACTCACTTATATCACGGTTTTATAGTCACTTTATGAACTTAAGTAAAGCTAAAGTACTTAGCTAGGAAAATAAGGTTCAATTTGCTTTGAAAGCTGTAACGAATTTGTGTTCAATGTCTGTTTATTTTGAAAGGTTTTTGCTGAGACAGAGCTTACTATGAATCTTTGGAGGGGTAAGTAGAGGTGTAAAACTTGATTCTCCATCAGCAACTTATGGCTGTTCACTGCTGGACTATCTGCTTCCTTTACTTAAGAGAGATTTGCTATATTCGCTACGCTTAACAAGCGTGTGGAGATCTCAGTTTAAAGGGTTCAGGTTTATCAAAGAGCGCTTCAGCCCGGTCTCTATCAAATTCAGTCCCTTTGTCCGCCCTTACGACACCCGTGGGAAGAGCAAAGGTATAAAGACATACATATTTCACCATAGTCACGATTTCTGAGAATGCTAAAGCTTTTGCTTTGAGCGAAGAATGTTTTGTGTCGTGGTGGCTCGGAGGTTAAGGCACCCGCTTCTCATGCATGAGGGTGCGGGTCGAAGCCTACCAACGGCAAGTACCAATGTGACTTTTTCCGAGTTATACGTACTTTCTAAGATTATTTAGACACTAATGACATCGTGAGGAAACCTGGACGTATAATTTCTGATTATACGTTTGAAATCGCCATTGAGCAAGCGTGGCGATTAATGCTCAAACCTTCTACGTGTGAGAAGAGGCTTTGCTCAGCAGTGGGCATTTATAGGCTGTTGTTGATGATGATGTATTTATGAATATGTACATTTGAGTTTAAAATATTTCACTGAAGCTGACCAGTAAGTACATACGTACATATAACTGCACATCGAGTTAACACCACTTGTTTATGGTCTTGCCATGGCCGTTTATGCTAATAACTAGTCATTATACGCACAAGTGTGCCCGGCAGATCTGTCTGAACCTGGTACCTGACGGGTATATCAGTGTGTCTTTGGCGAAAAAAGGCACGGATAGACATGTCGACTTTTACAAGACCGGCAGATACAAGTTCAAGCAGATCTGTCGGGCACATCTGTACGTGTGTGTACGGCTAGCAAATTTCACGGTCAGTTTATACTGGTTTCACATATCGAACATTATATAACTACATGACTGCCGCGTTGGCCGAGTGTAATACTGTTTTTTTCAAAAAATCTCAGTAGTAGCACGGAGTCTGGAATTGTGCCCGGTATATGGTAATAGGCTCACCCCCTATTACATGGGACTCACAACATAAATAGTGTAAAGTGGATGTTACATTATACAATGCATTAAGTGCGGTAAATGTGCACCTCTGCCTACCTCTTAGGGGATAAAAGGCATGATGTTATGCTATGTCAATTGGAAAGCAACAAAAATTATACCCTTAATTAGGCGTCACTGTACTCCATAGATTGATTTGAACCCGTGAAAATATTAAAATTATTAAATCCTTCTTTAATTTTTTTTTTATTTATTTACACTTCTGTATATCGCATACGATGGCGGACTTAATGCCGGGTGGCATTCTCTAACAGTCAACTATGGGGTGATGCAGATATGTGCAACAGTAGGTGTAATATATTTTAATGAAGTTGGCTGCATGCTTGTAACAAAATAAAGGTCTGACTACGCTTAGTTAGGCAATTTTCAAGGCGCCCAGCTTTTAATGTAGGGTGTAACTCACAGGATAGACCTCACACAGTCATAACACTAACTTAGGATCTAGACACGGGCTTGTGCTGTGCAAATCTAGACGTTATGGTAGACTGGATGACCTGGCAGATTTTATACTGAATGTTGTGCTGACTTCAAATTATTAATATTCTTTTGTTTTCTTTCTATCAAGTAGAAACATGGGTGAAACGAAATGATGGTAAGAGTCAGAAAATATAAAGTCTATTTATATTATTTGTTTCTCGCCTATTTTTTCGCCTATTTCTTATTTAACCCTAAGGTTGACTGGGAGAGAATGCCATGACATATGGCATTAAAATGTCCGTCGTATGTACCATTACTTGTTTCTGTGTACATTAAAGTTTAAATTAAAAAAAATAAGTAAACAAAAATGAATTTCAGTTCGTTAGTCTGGTTAAAACTCGAAAACGGCTGGACGGATTTGTCTAATTTTGCTCTTGAATTATTAAGAGTCTTTTTTTTTTTTTTTTTTTTTTTAAGGGGGGAAAATCATCGAATGACTTCTCCCGCCTGGGTGAGGCGGGAGGGAGTGTCAGACTCTTACTGACTAAAAACCACCCCGTTCCTTCTCCTGCACGTCGAGCCGGAGCCCCGGTTACCCGTTAGGTTCTCCGCGACTCCGAATCGGCATCGGCCGTATTGGGCCCCATCTGTGGTGGTCTGATGGCTCTTTGAGGCGCGCGCGGAACGCGACGCGCCGTACGCTCGGGTCTGTTTCTGGTCGGACGGGGAGCCACCCATGCTCGCCGTCCGCAGGCCCGCGCTTACGGTGGCCGGAGATCGTCCCGCGATCCCCGACGCCCGGTGTGTCCTTCGCGATGGCTGGGTTGCGAGGAGGCAGCGCTTCGCTGCCTCACGCGTCCCGCCTCCTCCTTAGCTAGCATGACTGCTTCGCAAAAGGAGGAGACGGCATCCCAATCCCCCTCGCTCCGCATCATGGCCTGCACTAAGCCCGGACGCGAGAGGTCGCCATCGCCGATCACTTCCCTGAGGACACGGCGGTGCTCAGCCCACGCAGGGCATTCTCCCACCGTGTGTTCCACCGTGTCCTCAGGGCGGTCCTCGCAGTGATGACACCCGGGCGTTTCCTCCCGCCCCATCAGACACAGGTACCTCCCGAAACTCCCATGTCCGGTGAGGACCTGCGTCAGGCGGTAGGTGAGGACGCCGTAGCGTCTCTCAAGCCACTCCTCAAAGAGGGGACTTACCGCTGCGATGGCAGCGAGCCCAGCCCTCGGTTGCGACAGTCGTTGCTGCCATTCCGCCATGAGATCGCGCCGGAGCTCATCCCGCCACGCACTTATTTGGCGCGGCAGCGGAGTTTCGCCCCGGCGACGTGCCTCCGCGCGCATGCTGTGCACGCGCGCGAGCACCTTCGCCTCCAGATCCCACGGCGGTAACCCGGCAAGGAGGTTCGCCGACTCCCCGGAGATCGTGCGGTATCCGCGGATCATTCGGATCGCCATGACCCTCTGTGCCATGAGCAGCGTCCGAGCGGGACGCCGCAACAGGTTTGGCGCCCAAATTATTAAGAGTCTAGGGAAGGTTTTAAAAGTGAGATAAAATATTTGAGGTGATACGTACTTAGCGGGGTCAGCTATATCAGCTATCTGGCAACATCCTTACGCCTATTAACAATTATTTAGTATGAAGTTAAGAATATAAAAATACAGTAGCTAACCAACCCATATCTTCTGTAACCATTTTTCGGTACAATACTTGAAAATGAGCGGCGATAATCATAAAAAGACAACCACCACACAGATGAGTTAAAACTACTATATAAGTACTTCAAATTCTCCAGTTTATTTGTTTGTTTTTTAAAAAACGTTGCCCCACATTAGGATTTTCTCCTGTGTCGTGGGTGCGTTTACAATCATACAAGTTCACATACACAATGACACCCAGACCCGAAACAACAATTTGTGGATCACACAAAGTGTTGTTCCGTGCGGGAATCGAACCCGCGGCACGTTGCACGGCAGCCGGTTACCCAGCCACCGCACCAACCGTGCAGTTTATCTTGTCAACCCGGAAAAAAGCTAGTCACGGTTCTCATTACAAAAACAGCATCCCTAACATTCCATTGGTTAGCGATCCCTTACTATGGTCCATCGATTACTTGTCAAATTCGAATTGTCTACGCCCTATTCGGGAATAATTCGAATTTAATTTGTCATTTTCATCTTCTCGTCGTATTTTTGTGTGATTTGAAGATCGATGGTACTGGTTTGAAATTGCTTTTGTAGGATTCTTGTAATTTTCTGCCCCCCTTGATCGAGCGACCAATAGCGCGGCAATAAAATAAGTGGTTTTTAGTTTGATTTTCAGATAAACCTATGGGAAAGTTTATCGCGCAAATTAATTTTATTATTTTGTTTTTTTTTGTGTATATTTTTATACTCTGTAATTGTCGTTTTGTTATTTTGTTACACTGCGATGGTTGTAATGTTGTTCTGTTCTCTACTCTTTTAACATAACTTCATAACATAACTTCACGCCTTTTATCCCCGAAGGGGTAGGCAGAGGTGAACATTACGGCACTTAATGCCACTGTACAATGTAAGAAGAAAGAAAGAAAGAAAGAAAGAAAAAACATTTATTTAGCACCAGGCACGATGCAGCATAAATAAAATAAAAAAAAAAGACAATCAAGGTGTGACAGTGGAAGTAATAAAAATATAAGAGTTGAAAAATTGAAACAGAAGAATTAGAAAAGAGACGCTGACAACATGCCTATGCTAAAAGGGTAACACCCACTTTTCACTATTTATGTTATGATTCCCATGTAATAGGGGGTGAGCCTATTGCCATATACCGGGCACATTTCCAGACTCCGTGCTACTACTTAGATTTTTTTTAAAAACCCAGTAATACTTTGTCCGACCCGGGAATCGAACCCGAGACCACTTGCGACCACTCGGTCAATGAGGCACTTTTTTAAGTTTATTATTAGTATTTTGTTTATGTAATGTATCTGTATTTTTAATTTTTTATAATCTTTGTTTTGTGTGCTAATTGCCAAATAAATGTTTTTTTTTCATCTTTTTTCTTTCCATCAAATTTTTAGTATTCAGTGCATAACTGCATTATAATTATTGTTGTTTCATTGAATTAGTTATGACAACTTACCATGAATGCATTATGCTAGATTCCTATTTATATAAATTCAAAGTCAAAGTCAAAATCAAAGCATTGACTTCAATTAATCCATAATTAGGCACTTTGAAACGTCAAAATTGAATTAGGGTAGATGCCTAATTTTTATTTTAATGTCCGTCCGTCCGGTAGATTATTTTAAATCATTAGACATGTATTTTTTATTTTCTTACCGAAACGGATACTTTCGACGATATTTTGATTTAAAATGTCGCGTAACGTCACTTCTATGTACACTTTATCCGTAGAAATGACGTTTTAGCCCTCACTCCTAAACTTTGATTCGTTTTATCCAAGTATTGTTTTATTATACGACAAAATAAAAAAATACGTGTCTAATATTTTTTCATTACCTAATTTATACGGGCTAATTATATTTTTAATTTTCATACCCTGCCATCAACCCAATTGTCTGTCAGTACGTCTGTCAGTGACGCTCGCTGTCAATCCATACCTTCAATGCTATGGCAGCCCTTAATAAAATATGTAGCACACGGGCGACCATCTTGAGACATCTTGAGACCCACTCCTTACACATCAGCTACATAAACTAGTTTATCTTGACCTCGCTGTGTATGATCTTTCCACACATTCAACGGTCAATTCATAGTGGTTTTTATAGTTTGGTGTGTAGCTGTGTGCAAGTACCTATTTATTTATTTAGCGCCCAGTAAGTGCAATAGTAATGGTTTATCGATTTCTTTTACCCTAAAATAATTGATATTGAAATATAAAAAATATATATAAAATAAAAAAATGAATAGAAAAATATGGTCTGAGATAACATATAGAGATTATTCCACTGGCAGTAAGTAGCTAGTCCTTTATAACCTACAGTTATTTATTCTACCATCTTTGTACCCAATAATTCACTATCTGCAGTTAGTTTCTGAACTGTCCGTCGCGTCGCGTGTAAAGCTACTTAGCGCAAGCTTTAGTTGATACTAATTTAACGCGCAGTCCCAGATCTCAACTCAAAGAGCTTTCTCATGTTTAGTGTTTGGGATGATTATCCCAGACACCTGTTCCCTGTATCCCTGTTGAATATTATAGGAAAATAGGTGATATTGAATGAATATAAGCGTAGGAGAGCCACGCTTCGGCTCGACAAGGTCTATAGGTACCACGGCCTCACACAAAACCGACGTGAAACAACGTTTGCTTTGTGTTTAGTCGTGTAAGTGAGGTTATCGAAGGCCCACAATCTGCCTAATCCTCTAAATCCCCAACAATCCTCAAATTCCTAATACCAAAAAGGCTGGTAACGCACTTGTAACGCCTCTGGTGTTCGGGGTGTCCATAGGTGACGCCGATTGCTTACCAACAGGTGATCTGTCAGCTCAATATAAAAATATACAATGTGTGAAATATACAATGTGTGAAATATACAATGTGTGAAATATACAATGTGTGAAATATACAATGTGTGAAATATACAATGTGTGAAATATATAATGTGTGAAATATACAATGTGTGAAATATACAATGTGTGAAAAACCTGCTGTGGTGTTTAAAGCTCTTGGTTATCTAGTATGAGGCTGCTATAAATTAGTTAGGTATCTATGTTTTTCAATTTCACAAACTTTCAGAAATAAATAAAACCGTAGTGTAAACGTAATACGGTCGGGACTTGACAAAAAATCACAATCCCTTTAAGGTTCAATTCAGAAACATTCTAAACAAAGATAAGACTATTTTTAGAAACCACGTGTCCAGAAAAACATAGAAAATCAACTCGTGTTTTGCCTTTGTGGTCGCGTAAACATCAATACTTTACTTTGTAGCCGTTATGTAAATTAAATTACTGATATTTTTCACTTTATAGCCCATAAAAATGATATTTAATATGATATTAGTCATCGAATTCTGTGAGACGCTCCCGGTTAGACAAGAGGAGACTAGTCGGTCTCGCACCCTTGCTCGGTACAGTCGCGTCCCTTCGACGCGAATAATCCCGCGCTTTATTCTCTGTGCCAGTGTCATTTTTGAATTTAGAATCTTTTGTGAGCGTGTTGTGTGTGACATTTGGATTTTTTCTACGCACAATTATCCCAGTATACTGCCTTATTGTAAGTAAGCCCTTTTTATTATTTTTTTTCTCCGTCTGCCTTTATTTGACGGCGAATCGATTGTCACGGCTTTATACCCAGAAAGCTGAATGGAAAAATATGTTTTTCGTAGAAAATATGAATGAAAAGCTCATTTTTCTTTTATGGAATCTAAATTTCTCGATTATTGAGACATTATTCTGATTTTTTCACGCTTTGTATCGGTTGTAAATCAATCTGGACTGTTTGCATTTATTTTTGCAACATTTACGAAACAAATGGGTGTCTCCGACCTTTGTGTTTAAATAATGATGTTTTATCACGATAGAGTCCATTTCATTTTGTTAATTTCTGTAGGAGGGTAAGCCTATTAGTAGTTAAATATTTCGAAGGTAGGGCTCGGTAAATAATGTACTCATGTTCTATTTCCAGACAGGACTATTTTTAGCCAACAATATTTTGGGCTGAATTTATTAGTAACTTAAGTTTTTCGCGTCTATTAAGGCGTCAGCTAATTTATGATTCTTGTAAGGCGATCGAACGTATTTCTTTTTCGAAATTTGAATTTGGATAACGGCCTGTTACAATAAATTTCTTATTAAAAACAAAAAAAAAATTATTTACCTTACTCTTTGACAAAAAAAATACAGATTTTCTCAGGACGGTAGTTTAAGGAATTAAACATGTAGGTACTTTCCATTATTTACAAAGATACAAATTATATATAAATATCAATCCAATGTATTTTGCAGTCACTTTGGGTTGCATATTAGGCGATGAAAATCAGAAATACTGTCGTCTGTTTGTCTAGACTTGCAGCGGTCAACGACCTATCTCCGGCGTGCTGTGAGCTGTGGTGACTTTTATCTCCCTATTGTAACGATTTTAAACCCTTTTTAACCGACAACGTGTTGGCAAAAGAATGATTGTATCATTAAAACAATAATATGATATATTATGTAGGTGCAAATGCTAAGAATTGGGATGATGACAGGGTATGAAAATTAAAAATCTAATAGTTAGTTAGTTAGTTTTAGTCCGTAAGTTAAGTAATGAAAAAATATTAGACACGTATTTTTTATTTTGTCGTATAATAAAACAATACTTAGATAAAACGAATCAAAGTTTAGGAGTAGGGGCTAAAACGTCATTTCTACGCATAAAATGTAATATTAGTAATAAATAGAAGTGACGTCACGCGACATTTCAAATCAATATATCGTCGAAAGTATTCGTTTCTGTAAGAAAATAAAAAATACGTGTCTAATGATTTGAAATAATCTACCAGACGGACATTAAAATAAATTTTAGGCATCTTCCCTATTGTTCTTAATGACAGTTTTTGGTCCATAAACTAATCTGTGTACTATATTTTACCACTGTGTACTAGTGTACTAGTGGCGTACCATTGGAGAGGCCTATGTCCAACAGTAGATGACTTTATAATCTATATCACCATCATCAACAGCCTATAAATGCCAACTGCTGACCAAAGGCCTCTAGTCACACGTAGAAAGTTCAAGCATTAATCACTACGCTTGCTAAATGCGGGTTGATGATTTCAAACTTATAAGAATTGTAAGCCCAGGTTTCCTCACGATGTTTTCCTTCACCGTTTGTCAGTGGTGTCTAGGTAATCTTAGAAACCTTTGTATGTATAAAGAAATCATGAACTATGAAGAAAGTCATGAACTATATAAGTACATGATTATCAATATCTTTCTTTCTTCTTTGTGCATTTTCCATGCATTTTTTACTATTTTAAGTTATTTATCATCGGTTGGAATTTAAACATGACTGTGAAATGGTGAAAATTGAGTGTCATAACTGATTGCTATCAATCAGCATAGACAATATTTGATACAACTTCACTGATGTATATATATGAAGTTCTACTTAAGAAAGGCGATTCGCAACGTCATGTCATGAGCATCAATTCGATCGGCGTAATTAAATATTTTTTTTATGGCATTAGCCGGTATACGAGTAGACGGATCACTTGATGGTAAGCAATCGGCGTCGCCCATTGACACCTGGAACACCAGAGGCGTTACAAGTGCGTTACCGGCCTTTTGGAGATTAGGAGTTTGAGGATCGTTGGGATTCAGGAATTGGGGAGATTGGGGAAGGGGAGGGTAATTGGGCCTCCGGTAACCTCACTCACATGACGAAACACAACGCAAGCGTTGCTTCACGTCGGTTTTCTGTGAGACCGTGGTATCACTCCGGTCAAGCCGGCCCATTTGTGCCGAAGCATGGCTCTCCCACACTTAAATAATCAATAAATAATAATCAACTATCCCTTTTGAATTGCTATAACATAATATCACGCCTTTTACCCCCGAAGGGGTTTTCAGAGGTGCACATTACAGCACTTAACTAATGCCACTGTACAATGTAACATCCACTTTTCACTATTTATGTTATGAGTCCCATGTAATAGGGGCTCACCCCCTATTACATGGGACTATTGCCATATACCGGGCACAATTCCAAAATCCGTGCTACTACTGAGATTTTTTTTAAAACCCTGTATGACTTTGCCCGACCCGGGAATCGAACCCGAGACCCCTTGCCCGACAGTCGCACTTGCGACCACTTGACCAATGAGGCAGTTCATAAGATAAAGTGGACTCTACATTAATTTTTCATTTTTATGATCAATAATTACTGAGTTAGCGTGTCACATGATACGGAGCCGCGGAAGACTTAACGGGTTGCCGGGGCTACGGCTCGAAGTGCAGGAGTAGGAACGGGGTGGTTTTTAGTCAGTAAGAGTCTGACACTCCCTCTCGCCTCACCCGGGCGGGAGAAGTCATTGGATGATTTTCCCCCCTCAAAACAAAAAAAAAGCGTGTCACATGACGTCATGACTTTACCGTTAAAAGCTCACTATAAAGTGTGGGAGAGCCATGCTTCAATTCTACCTCTAAATGATTAAAATTTTAGTAGGTATATAATAAAAAAGATGAAGCTCCATTCCTAACTTGCGTCTACATTCCCAAAAGTGTCCGCTTTTGAACGAACAACTTAAAAACCACAATACTCAACTGTGTCTGTTTAAATATAAAGTATAAAAACGTATTTTCACGTCTAGCCAGAACCAATCCAATCAGGCTACGCGGCCGTAAATCCAGACAACACTGGCATTAAACACATGATATATGTTCTGTGTATAGAGTATTCACAGACAAATAAACTCTGTTATGCTGACCGTAGACATTTCTCTACTCTATGCCTTTTGGCAACTGTATTTTATATCCTGTGGCACCTACCACAGATATTTTCGAGTCGACGCGTAATCAGGATTGCGATCTGAATGTGAATTTTAAATCAAGATGGCGGTGGGATTTCGAAATAAAATTATTCGGTTTTTTCATTTAAAATAGTGTGTTTAGGGATAAGATATTCCTTTACCACATACCACATGCGCCTACTTATCTTGGGCATGGGCACTATGGGCTTTTTTGTGTGTACCTAAATTCTTGTTGTTAGTCGTGGCGAAATGAATCATCATCAACAGCCTATAAATGCCCACTGCTGAGCAAAGCCTCTTCTCACATGGAGAAGGTTTGAGCATTAATCATCACGCTTGCTTATTGCGGGTTGGCGATTTCAATATAATAATTAGAACGATGTTTTCCTTCATCGATTGTCAGTGGTGTCTAAATAATCTTAAAAAGTACATATAGATCGGAAAAAGTCACATTGGTACTTGCCGTTGGTAGGTTTCGAACCCGCACCCTTATGAGAAGCGGGCGTCTTAACCTCCGGGCCACCACGACGCTTCTTTAATGGTTAGAGTTATTGATGATTTTTTATCCACAGATAGGTTTTTTACCTCTATATTTGATGGGTCGACGTTTGGCCAATATCTCGCCAGGTGGTAAGCAATGATGCGGATGATAGTAAAACACGCTTCTATAAGCAACCTATACACTCTAGAGGTAGACTTGAAGGCACCCAAGTTGTACCCTTCGGGAAACACAGACTCTGGCAAAGAATTCCACTCCTTAGCGGTTCGCACTAGGACACTCGAAGCGAAACGCTACATGTGTGCGAGTGGGTGAAATATCTACCATATTATATCGCTGTCGTTTTGCCGTTTGTCTGGTAGAGTGATGGTCAAATTCTAGTAGAAGAAAAGTATTCGTGTTAGAATACAAGAGGACTGCACTACAACTAAAAAATTTTTTTGGCATTGTGCTGGGTATAAAATAAACATAACATAACATAACATAACATAACATCGCGCCTTTTTATCCCCGAAAGAGTAGGAAGAGGCACATTACGGCACTTAATGCCACTGTACAATGTAACACCCACTTTTCACTATTTATGTTATGAGTCCCATGTAATAGGGAGTGAGCCTATTGCCATATACCGGACACAATACCAGACTCCGTGCTACTACTGAGTTTTTTTTTTAAAAACTCAGTAATACTTCGCCCTACCCGGGTATCGAACCCGATACCCTTTGCCCGGCAGTTGCACTTGCGACTACTCGGCCATTGAGGCAGTTTATAAAATAAAGTGGACACTACATTAATTTTTCATTTTTATAATCAATAAATACCGAGTCAGCGTGTCACATGACGGCATGACTTTACCGTTGAAAGCTCACAATAAGGTGTGGGAGAGTCATGCCTCGGCACGAATGGGCCGGCTCGACCGAAGTAATACCACGGCCTCACAGAAAACCGACGTGTATCAACGCTTGTGTAGTGTGAGTGAGTTTCCCGAATCTCCCCAATACCCGAAACTCCAACAATCCTTAAATTTCTAACATCCAAAAGACCGACAACGCACTTGTAATGCCTCTGGTGTTTCGGGTGCATAAGAGACGCCTGCTTACCATTAAGTGATCCGTGTACTGGCGTATCCGATAACAAAAGATAGCGTTGTACGTAAATACATTTTAATTATCAAATAATTCATCATCACTATTATTGTAGGTGCAGCGGTTCTGAAGCGGGTCTGACCTCGAAGTTTAAAAGGTTGATATTTATCTCTGGTATTCCATCGGTGATTCCTTAGTCAGTTCTTAGGCTATCTACGAGAAGGTGGCGACAAAATGAAATATATTCTATTGTACTACCACCATACTTGTCGTAATAAATAATTACGTTTTAATATATTTTCTGACCTCACGGACCACTTTTTACCTCAAAACAAACGCATTAAAGAAATAAAATGAAAAAAATGTTGTATTTTCGGTACTACTCTTTGACATCATAATGAGCTGTTTCACAGCGCTGAAACCTGAAACATTTGCTGAAAACCACAAGGCTAATTCCCTGAAGTTTATTACATAGCGGTCTACACCGTAATTAGTGTGAGCAGAAAACATCTGTTGGTACAATAAACATAAATTAAATTTTCAACATTTCTCGAACGTTCTATCCGCTGATTGTTTTAGGGAACTTAATTATTTTTGTTCTTGTGGCTATCTTGTACTGTGTTGTTGATGAAAATCAACGGAATTTTTGGTCGTTTTAAGTACGACTGCCAAGTATCAAGTTGGTCCCTAGGCGATGTTTGGTTTGCAAAAAGTAGTTCATTTTTTTATGGCATAAGCCGGTAAACGAGCTGACGGATCACCTGGTGGTAAGCAATCGGCGTCGCGCATGGACACCTGGAACACCAGAGGAGTTACAACAAGTGCGTTACCGACCTTTTGGGGATTAGGAGTTTGAGGATCGTTGGGGATTCAGGGATTGGGGAGATTGAGGAAGGGGAGGGTAATTGGGCCTCCGGCAACCTCACTCACACGACGAAACACAAAACAAGCGTTGCTTCACGTCGGTTTTCTGCGAGGCCGTGGTATCACTCCGATCGAGCCGGCCCATTCGTGCCAAAGTATGGCTCTCCCACACTTGTATTTTTTTAATTTTATTCATTCATTTTATATGTATATTATTGTTTTAAGGAGATAGAAGATGGCGGTACGACCTGGACTTTTACGACAAGGATTTTTTTTTTTAAGGGTGGAAAATCATCGATTGACTGCTCCCGCCTATGTGAGGCGGAAGGGAGTGTCAGACTCTTACTGACTAAAAACCACCCCGTTACTTCTCCTGCACGTCGAGCCGGAGCCCCGGTTACCCGTTAGGTCCTCCGCGACTGGTCGCAAAAAGATGCACGTAGAGATGAGTGAAAGAGGAGGACGATCATAGCTGAAAAAATATGTTTTTATTTGATACATCGACCGCACTTAGTAAAAGCTTGCTAAAGTAAATCTTGACCAAACTCAGACAACAATATCATTAATGTTGAAATCGAAGGCCACAATACTACGACAACGAATGGTACGGACTTCATTGCGAATCCACTGTACATAATTGATAGGAGAGCAGTAACGAGATAGTATTGTGAAAGAGACAGGACTAAAATGGAACATTCTAGATATTGTTGTTCCTGATAGCTAGTATCGAACGAAAATACAGTTTTGAAGATCACATAGTATACCTAGAAATATAAATAGAAGGGCCAAATTAAAAGTACCCTTAACCGACGAGCATGCATGAAAAGATTGATGACTATTGATCAAGCGAAAGAGGTATATAAGAATCTTAGTAATTGGCGTTCCTTAGTCTCTGCCTACCCCTATGGGAGATAGGCGTGAAGTTATGTATATATGTAATAGTATACCTACCTGTTTTTATAATAACTATCGTGAGACATACTAAATTAACTAAAATCGCGGGTTACTCACGTGAATATACTGAGAAAAGCTCTACTAGTTTCGAACCACAGAGGAGTTCTTCCTCATGAGCAGTGTGCGCGGTCGCGGCGATGTCGCGTGACAGTAACCCGCGATTTTAGTTAATTTAAATAGTATACCTATTTTTAAATCCAAGAGACTGCGAAAATAAGTTTAGAATTAAACCGAATAACAATAGTATTATTTTATTAAAAATGAGAGGAAATTATTTATTTACACCATACTTTAAAAAAAATAAGGAGGCCATCAGTTAGACTTATATGCATATGTATGTCTGTCCGCAAATATCTCACGATTGGCCTTTCTGAATATGATGTGGTTTAAAAAAAAGAATGGTTACACAAAGGGACAGGTCTTAGTTTAAAAACTTAATATAGACACCGCACACACACGCACGCTATAACTAAACAATAAAAAATGCAATTGAAACATCAAATAGGAACAAGTAAACAAAAAGCTTGTCCATCATATTTTAAATCTCTGTCTAACCGACGTACAGAGGTGCTCTATCGATCGTATCTCTAGGCGGCCCCTCTCTCGACGGGACCCTAAAACAGGGGTCGTTTACGTTTTGTTTCAGTATTTATTTACGTGTCTTTTAGAGTTTCAGATGACCTTTGTGCTCGGTTTTCACAAGAGACGTTGTTAATTAAGTATCCACGTGTATTTCAGTGGTGTTTTCAGTACTGTAGGTAGCCTATATGGCACTATTATGACCTATTCAATAGTAAGTTAAACATTTTTTAAAATACGTGAAATATGGGGAAAACGAAACACCCACTTTCTTCCAATCTATCTACATTTTCTTTTAAACTATTTATGTTATTTTACTTTTTATTCTACTTTTGTACTTTTTTGCATGAAATAAAAGGGTTTACAATTTAAAATTGAGTAGTTCAGGTGTGGGAGAGCCATGCTTCGTCACGAATGGGCCGGCTCGACCGGAGTGATACTACGGCCTCAAAGAAAACCGACGAGAAACAACGCTAGCATTGTTTTTTGTCGTGTAAGTGAGGTTACCGGGGGCCCTATTATCCTCCCCTCCTCCCCAATCCCTGAACCCCTAACAATCCTCAAATTCCTAATCTCTAAAGGCCGGTAATGCACTTGCAACACCTCTGGTGTTCCAGGTGTCCATGGGCGACGCCGATTGCTTACCATCAGGTGATCCGTCTGCTCCTGTAGTAGAGTAGTAGCCTTTCAGTACTCAGGCATATGTATCTATAACTAAACGCCTTCCCGAATACAGAAATAAAGCTTTTAAATAATCGTACCAGTTACAACTAGCAACTAGAGTTTATAAATAGAAAACAAGGACGTAAAAGTAATTTAGGTGGAATTACACATGAACTTAATGTCTTGATACCTTCTTTATTTTTTATTGGTTTACTCAACAAACTTTGTATGTACACGCATCGAACTAAAATGTACAGTTTATCATGGTCTCGTTTTCCATGATCTTCTCGCATATGCGACGGTCAGTTTATACTGGTATTGCACAGCTTAATGTGTTGCTTGTGTAGTAACGGGAACTCAATAATAAATGTTGTGTCTTTTACAATGTAGTCTTTTGTGCCTGTAGGCTTAAGTAATTCTGTCTACTGCATTAAATAGAAAAAAAATAGGTTAATGACCTACATTAAAGATCAGCATTCACCGTTAGCGTTCTTGCACACGATGCCACCATCTCGCCGGTCGCGTACGAACATGGTAATGGTAAAACACATGAGCAAGTTCGAACATGGCCGATAATGGAATGAATCAAACAAAGGAAACGCGCGGTGGCGGCGTGGTAGCGGCGCGACAGCGGTGCGGTGGCGGGATCGTGTGCAGGAACGATAATTCCAAAGTTAACAATTTACAGTGTAGTAAATAACAAGAAATGAAATAATAAATAAATAGGTTAATTAATTAATTCTGACTTTAGCGTGAAACTCTATCATTCCCTAGAGAACTGCTGACCGCATTTGGAATGTTTAACTCAACATTTAAACTGTCTCTTTAAAACACAAAATTAGGACAATGGACTACATTGTTGGTTACAAAATACGTAGACAGTATCTAATTAGCTTTATAAACTACAAAAAAAAAAATAAAAAAAAAAAAAATAAAAAAAAAAATAAAAAGGGTGACTTGTAACTTGTCATTCATTGATGTCTTTGTACTTAGATCGAGATTTTTTTACCAAAACTGAAAATGTCGAATATGTCAGACACTATCCACTTTCGGTCTAGGAACCTCAGGGCAATTTTGTAGGAAATTAGTTGTGTTATCCTCCCGAGAGGAATACGTCGAGTAACAAGTCCCTCTATATAAGCTATACATCTTAACATTTGAAATTATGTCAGCGTCTGCTAGCGGTTTCACTCGCGTTCCGTGGGATAAAAAGTAGCCTATCCAGCCAATCCCTTATCTAACCCTGTTCCGAATTTCATCCCCATTCCTTCACGTTTTGACGTCATTGAGTAACAAACATATACAAACACACTAACTTTCGCATTTATAGAATAGAATAGAGTAAACTTCATTGTACACCATTAATAATATATTACATACAGAAAAGGAAATGACAAACATAAATAAAAATAATAATAATGGGCACAAAGACGGTCTTATCTCTTATAGTAATTTCTACCAGACAACCTTTAGAGGTACAGTGAAAGGTCAAAAGTCCACTGCCGCCATGAGTGATGTTCACACGACAATGCGTAAGTAATTTCATATTAATGTGCATAAAAATGCGTGCGTACGCATAAACACACGCACGCGTACGCACACGGATAAAAATATGCGTGTACATGTGTGTATAAGCGCTGCAGCGCAACCGATAGTAGTCTTACGGGGGCAGTGGACTTTTGACCGTTCATAATAGTATTACAGGAAGATCCACCCCTTTTAGGGGCTTTTAGCCAGACGAGCAAAATTCGCAAGATAAACGTAATATTATTTACGTTTTCCAATATTTGACCTCTTCCTATGAAACAATATACCCTGTTTAAATATCTAGAGGCTATATTTCGTATCTCCTGTTTACAACATAATAAACTAAATACCGAGCCACGTTGCGTGTAATTCAACCCCTTGGATTTAGTCAGCCGTAAAGATATTACGTACCGGATTCGTTAAAGCCTGCTTGCACTAGGGCGGAACCGCGGTGGGTTTTAAACGGTTTTCTTTTAAGCTTGTTTATTTGGGGCTAGTATTAAAATGTTGCCATCGTCCTGATGACAGATCAGGGGGCTTACTCTTGAATCCAATTCCGATCGATCGATATTGATATTGTATATTTCGTACTCTTGAGTTACAACACTAGCGTCAAATGCATCCGTATTGCGTGGATATTGAATGAACTAAATGGTATTGAGTTCGGCTTTAGAGGTATATTCCGTACTCTGAATGCTATTTTAACAGCTACGATAGTGGTTCTATAGTTTCGACATTGAATAATTATTGAGACTTTGTTGGATTGAAATTGCATTGACATTGTGATTGGTTTCAAGAGTAAGCACTCAGATATTATGGTATATGTACACATTCTTAATCTTGATGACCAGACAATGTTGTAATTTAATTTTTTCTACATCAACCTCCATTATGGATTATTTATTTGTCTTTTTCATTGTATTGAAAATCGAAAATGAAAATGAAAATTTTTATTTGTGAACATAGGTACAATGGGGTGTTACACTTCATGGTATAATATTGTCCATCTATGTTTTGTGATATATTACATATAACAGTTAAAAATTGAGAGTAAGAGTAATTAATAACGTCAATAATATTAATTGCATCCACAATTCCACATTAATAATTATTACAGTAGTCACGAATCAACCGTCTATACTTAAAAAAGAAATCCTTTTACAACAATAATCTCTTATTTTAAATGTAATGAAATTGCCGTTTATTCGACATACGTTATCAATTAATAAAATACTCATATATTAGAAAATATTAATAAGAAATGAAAGAGAAAAACGATAATAGCTCCGTCTCTTTGGTCCCAAATGTACGTGTATACATTATGTGTGAATAGAATGATATATCTACTATTTACTATACATTAATATTCTACACTATATGTACAAACCAAGCCGTAACATTAACTAAACATTGAGAGCGGTCCATTAGTATATAGATTTCAATGAACTAATACATCATATGCATACACAAACAGCCTGTAGAATTAGAGAATGTCATCGCTTAAGCCCGCCTTTGTATAATTTATATACAAAAAGTGTTATATACCTCTACAAAAAGTGTTATATAGAGGTAAAATAATAAAATACATTTAAGAGCAAAGGAACAGATCAACCAGCGTTTTTACTTTTTCATTTCTCGATAAATATTTTCTGATATAAATATTTTATTAATTGATAACGTGTGTTGTATAAAACGCGTAGTTACCTTTAAAAAAGAGCGTTTTTTAAAGTTATAGGCGGTTCGATAAATTGAAAGAAAAAATCTTCAGTGGGTTTGTTTTCTGCTGATTTGTGAATCTAAACCATTCCCATATCCCCTTGAACACACACAAAAAATTTCATCAAAATCGGTCCAGTCGTTTGAGAGAAGTTCAGTGACATACACACTCACAGAAGAATTATATATATATATATAAAGATACATAGAATAGTAACTCTTAGTATAAATGAGCAATTCAGTATTGTTTACATCTCACAACCCCTAGGTGACCTTAGCAGGATAAAGGTTAGATAACAACGACCTTACTAAAATCGCTGACATTCAGCAAAGATGTCCCACCCTTTGATATTGTGAATCATATCGAGGCCGACAGAATACAATTGTGTTCTCACCACTTTTACTCCTTATTCGGGTGTCGTAATATCCGATTTAAGGCTACACAAGGCTATAGTTCACCGGGACACCATGGCAGCGCAACCAGTCGCCGCTACCAACAAAATGTATTCAGCTCTATAAAGTTAAAGTCAAAGTCAAAGCTTTTTTTTTCAATTAAACCATAGTTTGGTACTTTTGAAACGTCAACAAATACAAAATAAATAATAGTCTGTCAGTCAGTCCGTCAGTAAAGCTAGGTGAAGCTAGGCTAAAGAGCTACTTACCTGGTGTCCAATTGGTTGCGCACCCAGCTTACACATTTTTTTGGTGCCCGTGAATGGTTGCGCTGCTGTGTCCCGGTGATACATAACCCTTACTCAATATGGTAGGTAACACCACTCACTGACAAAAAAAATCTGAAAAATTTAAACTGATTTCTCCAATCCCCTTTTATGTAGAGATGGCTTATAGTCAAGTATTGGATTGACACTGGCTGCTGATATAAATATCTTATGAATATGTGAAGAAGACTGCATGGTTGGTGCGGTGGCTGGACAACTGGCTACTACGCAATGTTTCGCGGGTTCGATCCCACACGGAACAACTCTTTGTGTGATCCACAGATTGTTGTTCCGGGTCTGGGTTTCACGTGTATGTGAACTTGTATGTTTGTAAACGCACTCATGACACTGGAGAATTTGCTAGTATGGGGCACCGTTTTTTAAAAACAAAAAAAAATATTATAAATTTCTGAGCTTGTGTACGTACGTTTGTGACTAAGTGACGTCAAAACGACTGAAGACGTCGAGATGAAATTTGGAACAGTGGTAGATTATAATCTGCAATAACACATAGGCTACTTTTATCCCACGGATACGAGGAAAGCAGTTGACCTAAGCTAGTCTACAATAAATACAGCTCGCAGTCAATAGAAACTCGATACTTAAAAGTTTCCCAAGCAATATCTTGGGTATTAAAGTGTTTCCGTCTAGTTTGTATTATTATTGTTTTATAGAGCGTTTGTCTGACTTTGTATTAAATCAGAGGCCTTAGTATGAGTTTGTTTTTTTTTAAAGTAATCGTAACGAGTACGCGTTCGGTGCTGTGATTGGCCGGCTCTAATGAACCGACCAATCAGAGCACAGAACGCCGTCTCGTTTCGATTTCTTTATCGTCTCTGAGCTTTGAGCCAAATTACGTTTAAGCGCTAGTATATCGTGATGGCCCGGAGGTTTAAGACGTCCGCTTCTCATGCATTAGGGTGCGGTCGAAACCTACCAACAGCAAGTACCAATATGACTTTTTCCTAGTTATATGTACTTTCTAAGATTATTTAGACACCACTGACAAACGGGGAAGGACAACATCGTGAGGAAACCTGGGCTTATAATTTCTTATTATAAGTTTGTAATCGCGAACCCGCATTGAGGAAATTTGGTGATTAATGCTTAAACCTTCTCCGTGTGAGAAGAGGCTTTGCAGCAGTGGGCATTTTACAAGGTGTAGTTTTGAAGCCGTGTCATTTCTCGGGGGCATGTCACAGAAGTAATAAAGATTCAATGTAAGAGAAGGTTTCGGGCCAATAGTTAAAAATACGGCTGTAATATCGTTTAAGTTCGACAATATTTTAGAATGAGCGACAGCAATGTTTCTTGTCGGAATTGATAGCCGAGTTACATCCTAAAAAATGACGCGGCTTTAAAACAACACCTTGTAGGTTGTGGATGTGGTAGTTTACCAAGATAATCTTAATATATGAGATAGACACTGATTATTTAATTTCAATCACTAGGTACTTAATATTACAGAATTTTATACAAATAATATTAACTTAATTAAGTCGTTACCCGATTATGTTGTGGCTGGACTGTATTTCCTGCAGATAATACAAGATGAAATATAAAATGAATGTTCAATTCCATGAAAGCGTGAACCATTTTAGTTACTGTTGTATAAATAATTAATGCCCGCGGCTTTGCCTTCGTTACTGTGGGATAAAAAGTACACTATGTGTTGCTTTAGACCATAATTGTAATTTGTACAAAAACAGCAAGTGTATGATCGTGAACTCTGACCTAGTTTATATAATATCTACCGATGCAAGTAATTTCTCGACTATAGTGATAAATAATATGCTTTTTGTCTAAGTTAAATCGTACCTAATTTTAATTATTTGAGTATTGGATACCTAATTATCTACCTACATCATATTGTCATGTTACTCTTAAGTTGTTTCACCTCTGCCTAACTCTTCCGGGAGTATAAGGCGCGAGGCTATGTATGTGTTTATGTATATTATATAGTCATATTTTATTTTGTCAAAATTATGTCAAGTATTAATGCATGTAAGAGCGTATATAGAAATAAAATTATAATAATGTTAGACCTACTCTCGCCTGTGACACAGGATTATCCTAGTACAGGCACCTAACCATATGAGATCTATTTTATTTACCTATGAAATATTTTTGTATCTGTGTCCATTTCATCATCATCAACAGCCTACAAATGCCCACTGCTGAGCAAAGCCTCTTCTCACACGGAGAAGGTTAGAGCGTTAATCACCACGCTTGCTCAATGCGGGTTGGCGATTTCAAACTTATAATTAGAAATTATAAGTCCAGGTTTCCTCACGATGTTTTTCCTTCACCGTTTGTCAGTGGTGTCTAAATAATCTTAGAAAGTACATATAACTCAGAAAAAGTCACATTGGTACTTGCCGTTGGTAGGTTTCGAACCCGCACCCTCATGCATGAGAAGCGAGCGTCTTAAACCTCCAGGCCACCACGACACATGCGACACATGTGTCCATTTACATTTCTGAATAAAGATTATTTATTTATTTATTTATAATATATCCCTGTTTCAAATTACGTGACGTACAATTAATAAAAGACGTGATTGAGTAACAAACACATACACAAACACACTAATATACAAATTCACAAACATTGGCATTTGTTATTTAGTAAGATTTTTTTTAAACACATTGCCCCACATTAGGATTTTCTCCTGTGTCGTGGGTGCGTTTACAAACATACAAGTTCACATACACATGACACCCAGACCCGAAACAACAATTTGTGGATCACACAATGTGTGGTTCCGTGCGGGAATCGAACCCACGACACGTTACACGGCAGTCGGTTTCCCAGCCACCGCACAAACGGTACAGTGTTTGTTTGTCTAAGATTTACTTATTAACCAGTTACTCATGTAAAGGTGCTCCCTCACCGGGAGCATTCACGTATTTTTTTTTTTTAAAAGGGGGAAAATCATCGAATGACTCCTCCCATCTGGGTAAGGCGGGAGGGAGTGTTAGACTCTTACTGACTAAAAACCACCCCGTTCCTTCTCCTGCACGTCGAGCCGGAGCCGTTCTCCGCGACAGCATTCACGTATAATGTAACATTATAGATTCGACTTCGAGCATTACATTACAATAATACCTCCCTACATTACACGCAAATACGAGCATTTGCGTGTAATGTAGCATATAGATTCGACTTTGAGCATTTCATAGCAAGATGTCAGACGGGCGGAGTGCTGGGGGAAGTGGAGCGCATCGATGTTACAAGTTGTATCAAGATATAACACATTATATCATTACAAGGTGCGCATTGTAATGCTCGGTTCTTCTCCTTCACTGATGTAATGCTCAGATCTGTAACGTTACGTTACACGCGAATGCTCCCGGTGAGCGAGTACTTTAATGCCAGTGGGCTTCATCTTCATCGTCATATTGGCCACAAAACGGCTAAACGTAGGCCTCCACCAATGACTTCTAGACCAGATCAGCCGGTTGAAAGCGACCTGCAACCAGCTATTGCCATATATCGGGCACAAGACTCCGTGCTACTACTGAGAACTTTTAAAAACCCAGTAATATTCGGCCAACGAGGCAAATAAATCATTCATAAACTGTTATTAAATAACAAATGTTTCTTAAACTTGAACACTGCAGTACGAATACTTAATAATAAAATAGTCTTTCAACTTTGTTCGCGTTTGTAATTTCCAGTCGTTTCAGTTTAAGTCAGTCTAGCTAAAGTTTTCAGACTGTCTGAACCAGTGATTTTCAAAGTTTCACCGCTGCCATGATTCATTTTTATAGTTTGCGGTGCATGTACTACTACCTACTTAGATTTTGAAATTTTTTTCGAAATTCAAATCAGGATTTGCAAAAAGAAGACGGATAAAAATAATTGTTCTTTTTTCTTCTATGACAGATTAAGATCATTAATACTGAAAATGTTTTAAAGTAGCTCTAAGGTGCAATTTATTTGTTGTTTCTGTGATTGGTACAGAATTTCGCAGCAGTTTTGAACGATTTACTCAAAAATATACCTTAAGTTATGTGGCTCTCCTCTTAAGTTTATTTATTTATTACATAACATCACGCCTTTTATCCCCGAAGGGGTAGGCAGAGGTGCACATAGAAGTAACACCCACTTTTCACAATTTATGTTATGAGTCCCATGTAATAGGGGGTGAGCCTATTGCCATATACCGGGCACATTTCCAGACTCCGTGCTACTACTGAGATTTTTTTGCTGAGACTGAGACTGCCTCGTTGGCCGAGTGGTCGCAAGTGCGACTGCCGGGCAAGGGGTCTCGGGTTCGATTCCCGGGTCGGGCAAAGTATTAGTGGGTTTTTAAAAAAATCTCAGTAGTATTTATTTATTATGTATGTATATGTCCTTTGTACAACAATTTATATTTGATGGGCCGACCCTTGACCACTATATCGCCTGGTGGTGAGCGATGATGCTGCAGACAATAGTACTTACGTTTTGGACATAAGATAGTTTACGTGTGAGCCATTAAAAAAAATCATCGAATGACTGCTCCCGCCTGGGTGAGGCGGGAGGGAGTGTCAGACTCTTATTGACTAAAAACCACCCCGTTCCTTCTCCTGCACGTCGAGCCATTAGGTTCTCCGCGACATCAAAAATATGTATAAGTAGCGGGATTTTGAACAATTCTGTGCATTATATCCATCCCTCATTTCCCCTCAGAAAATACTCCATTTTATACCTACTCTAGTTTAAAGATACACGTGTTTCGACAACTCAAGGTTTGTTCAATTCTAGGTTACACTAATTTCGTTTACGTGCGCCATAGATTACCTTCATGGCTACCACTCCCGCGGTGTTCATGTCCTATTTCAAATAGGGCTTGCCCCGTCATGAATTCACGAGGAGATTTTACGTTATTGTGTTCGCATTGAGGACTATTAACATCTAATAAGTAGTCCTATTGTCATTTAATGACAATACCAAAAAAGAAATATTAAATGATTTTATATTGTTTGTTTGGGTCAAATTTGATAATTCTAATTTCACTCCCCTTCCTGACGACAGATCGATCTGATTTTTGGTACACTCTTTATCTTGATGACCATACAGTATCCAATATCTTCTTTGTTTTTCCACAACTAACTCTATTATTATGAACATCAAAGAAAAGAGCTTGATTAATAAAAATAAATAATAACATAACATCACCCCTTTTATCCTCTAAGGAGCAGAGGTGCACATTATGGCACAGTATAGTGTAACACCCACTTTTCACTATTTATGTTATGAGTCCCATGTAATAGGGGGTGAGCCTATTGCCATATACCGGGCATAATTCCAGACTCCGTGCTACTACTGAGTTTTTTTTAAAAACCCAGTAAAACTTCGCCCGATCCGGGAATCGAACCCGAGACCCCTTGCCCGGCAGTCGCACTTGCGACCACTCGGCCAGCGAGGCAGTCAATTATAAATAATAATAAATCTTTATTCCGTAGCTTAAGATTCGGTAAAATAAAATGTAATACAAATTCTTACCAAGATATTATTTGCACACAATTTTATGCGGTAAAACCTTTATTTGTTTGAAAAATACCAGACCTTCTTACAACCGCGTGGCGAACCACACTTGCCCTCAATGATTTGTTGCAGACACGCCACATTTTTAGCGCTAAATTGTGGTTGAAGACATACATACATATACCAAGCACACAAAATATTTCTCTATCTACATTTCAATGTTAACATTGCGGGCACATTAAACTGTCAAACACCACGAGGACACCGGGGACCGCAACCTATTGTTCTTTAAAAACGATTGACTATTCTTTTTGGTTATAGTCGGTAAACGAGCAAACGATCACCTGATGGTAAGCAATCAGCGCCGCCTATGAACATTTGGAACACCAGAGGCGTTCCAAGTGTGTTACCGGCCTTATAGGGATTAGGAGTTTGAGGATTGTTCGGGATTCAGGGATTGGGGAAATTGGGGAAGGCCATTGAACACATTTTTCTTTTAATTTTTTTCTTTATGTTTTTTATGGTGTACAATAAAGTGCAAATAGATAAATCAATAACAGATGAAGATCGAGCTCGTGACCTTAAAGACGCCTATGTTTAGCAGTGGAGGAAGACCGTCTGATGATGATTCAGTTTAATACGACGTGCAACGTCAACTTCAAACTATTCGATGATACAACCATAAGGCATCTTCATTTAAGATGGTACACAACCAGTCTTGTAATTGAAATCGGCGTGAATATGACGTCTTCATTACAGAGAGAGTTGGGCCGTAACTAACACGGAACGATATTTCACTCCCATAGGACAAACTTTAAACTAAGTAGGCGCTTATATGATATGGCTATGTTTTGGACCGGGTCTGTAATGATGTAAGCGGATAGCGGGGAATTAATATTTATACCACGATCATTGTGGACTCTATAGTTAAGGACGTTGAAAAAACGCGAATATAATGTCATTTAAAAATGATCCATCCACCAGCGTGGCGGAAAAGTATATAAGATATACTAGGTTAAAAAATGCTGTGTCATAAAATAGAGGTATAATCTTACGTAAGTACAGATATTTTTCAATTGAGAAAAAATATGACCTAAAAAAACATAAATATGGGCTGATTTTATTGGAACAAAAAAATACTAAAGAAAAGAGGTGAGCTAACTAATAGTAAAAAGTATGAATATGAGTAAGGTATAGAATAATGAAATGATAATATCAATGGAACGTAGGTGAGCAGCCTATAGCACCAAATATGTCAGTGGGTTATTTATAAAGAAAGAAAGGAAAAAAGAAAAAACTTTATTTCACGCTAAAAAACAAGTGACATGTAGAGATAAGTCATTCTATTAGTAGGAATTGATGGATACTTGTTCATGTCCCAAGTCTGAAGTGAAATGGGACCAGTTCTGCATGTGCAGGACAGGGTCTTGCGCTGGTATTTTACCGGCCTCTTTTATGTGTGCGTGTGTAAATGGTTACCACATTACCAGATTTAAGAAACTGATAGATGTCCATCGTGTCAAAGTGTGTATGTTCTGCGTGTAAGTCTATAGTAGCCAGGTGCCACAGTCGTTGAATCAAGAGACTATGTCCGCTTTTTTTAATGCCCTTGTCTAGAACACACTTGTGAGCAAAGAAACAGAACAATTAGCGTTTTATCTTTTTTATATCTTTATAATTATTTTCTGATAGCAGTATTTTATTAATTGGTAATGTATGTCGTACAAAAGGTAATTTAGTTACCTATAAAATGGGAGCATTTTGTTGTAAAAGATTTTTATAAAGTTGTAGACGTCTTCTGCTAACCGTAGGCTTCCCCTAATGACATCCAGATAGGCCGGTTGGAAACGACCGGCTCCCTGTGACCTTTGCCCACTTATTGTATAAAAATCACTATCAACTTTGTCAGTTATGTTATGAGGAATCGAAACTGATGCCGTAGTGTTTGCGATGATTTCACCAATTAATATGTCTATTAAGTGTTCTCTAGATATCATCTAAGGCCCTCCTGCCAGTGGGCAGGTAGTCTGGTTGCGGCAGCCAGTAAAAAATGTGACGTTGTAGTACGCAAATATTAAGACTGCCTAGTGCGCGGGGGCCTAATAAGTAAAATAAGGTCGCGGGTTCGATTTCTAGATCACGTAAGTAATTCTACGAAATAATTTTTACGAATCATCCGAAAACCAAGTAGAAGTACTGTTTGGTTTTCGGCAATAGATTTGTTTTTATTCCTGATTAGCTTCGATCAACAATAACAACTGATTAGCTGAAAAGGCAAACGACGTACCGCTTAATAAAAATTATCACCTTTCAAGCCTTCCCTGGACTTCCACGACCATTTCAAGACCAAAATTAGCCAAATCAGTTCAGCCGTTCTCGAGTTTTAGCGAGACTAACGAACAGAAATTCATTTTTATTTATATAGATTAATATACCCGCAGATAAAAAGTAAACCTTGAGCAAAAAACCTATATTATCATAACACACACGACATATTTCAATAACCCGCTAACCGCTTACTTTACCACCCTGTGTTCCCCGAAGCCCACTGGCATCGTCAATTTGTACCCCCTTTCGACACGTGAAGGGTTCAAATATCAAACATTATCTATCTCAGTATACAACCCCCTGTTTCTTGGTAACAGATTTTCGACCCCTTTACAACCCTCTTAAGGGATTGTGAGCCTTTAAGAACAGTTTGAGATTACTTCCTTCAGTACGCTTGGCAGTTTTATAAGTTTTTATACTTGGATTTGTTGCGATATCATTTTAGTTTTTAGATCTTGTTGTAACGTACTTTTTTACTTTTTAAAAAATCGTTGCCCCACGTTAGGATTTTGTCCTGTGTCGTGGGTGCGTTTACAAACATACAAGTTCACATACACAATGACACTCAGATCCGAAACAACAATTTGTGGATCACGAAGTGTTGTTCCGTGCGGGAATCAAACCCGCGACACGTTGCACGGCAGCCGGTTGCCCATCCACCGCACCAACCGCAGTCAATCATATCAAACTTTAAGTAGAATTTCAATAATAAAGTTGTAATCTGTATATTTTACACAGCATCACATGTAAACGGTTGGACTGAACATATTCGGCGTACTCACCTAATTATTTGACGAGGAACTCGACTAGTTTCAAGCTATGCTGAAGGCTCATATTCATGAGCAGCATTCCGCAACCCGCGGCGCGGCGACTGTCGCGCTGCTACTGACTGCTAAAACCGAAACACATACCAATTAATTTAGTAACATAACATAACATCACGCCTTTTATCCCGAAGGGGTAGGCAGAGTGGCACATTATGCCACTGTACAATGTAACACCCACTTTTCACTATTTATGTTACGAGTCCCATGTAATAGGGGGTGAGCCTATTGCCATATACCGGGCACAATTCCAGACTCCGTGCTACTACTGAGTTTTTTTTTAAAACCCAGTAATACTTTGCCCGACCTGGGAATCGAACCCGAGACCCCTTGCCCGGCAGTCGCACTTGCGAATACTCGGCCAACGAGGCAGTTAATTTAGTATGTCTCACGAAAGTAATAATATAAATTATATCGGCATTAAGTCCGCCATTGTATACAGTTGTACATAAAGTGTTAAATAAATAAATAAATAAAAATAAATATAGTAAACCGTACATACATAACCTCATTCATGCCTGTCTCCCATGGGGGTAGGCAGAGACTATGGAACGCCAATTGCTGCGATTCTTACTCTTTCGCTTCATCAACACTCATAAGTATTTTCATGCATGCTCGTTAGTAAAGGCCACTTAATGTAGGCCTTCTGTAAATTTCAATTCCCGGTATACTAGCAGCCGGATCACCTGATGGTAAGCAATCGGCGTCGCCCAAGGACACCTGGAACATCAAAGGCGTTACAAGTGGTTTACCGGCCTTTTTGGGATTAGGAATTTGAGGATTGTTGGGGATTCAAAGATTGAGAAAGGGGGGGGGTAATTGGGCCTCCGGTAACCTCACTCACACGACGAAACACAACGCATCAATGCGGTCGAGCCGGCCCATCCATGCCGAAACATGGCTCTCCCACACTTTTTATTATTATTGTTTAGTTGTTTGTTACAGATAGAAAAAGAAACTCTTTAACTCGTCCAGTACCGGTTTTGTAGACACAATTATAGAACAATAGGTTGCGGTCACCGGTGACCGCTTGGTGTTTGACAGTTTAAACGACCCCATCATTACATGGGACTAAGCTTGAAAACAAATGAGGATCCCTTTATTCATCAGTTTACGAACTGTCATCGAGAAAATTTGCTCAATTTACAAACACAAAACAACAATTCAAAACACCTTACGTTCCCTTCGGGGGCTGAACATTAAGTACCTCTTCATGAGCTACTCAGCTTACGTAAAGGTCCTCAGAGAATTTAATTTTAAATGCGCTCTAACTCATTTGAGATTCTCTGTGGTTATATGGGACGGACCGTGGTTTCCCCAAAGGTAAGCCAATTAGAAAGTAAGGTAGAAATGTAAACAGATAATTGTTGCATGCATGTGAGTGTGTTTTAGGTTCAATTTGAATCTGCCTGTCTCTTGGTAAAGATGAATTTTAGTGATCTTCCTTCTAAATGATGATGTAAGGAAGTCATTAGGGGATTATGTTCAGTATAAAACAATGTCGCTATCCGCCGTCTGTCTGTCCCTATGTATGCTTAGACCTTTAAACCTACGCAACAGATTTAGATGCGGTTTTTTTAATAGATAGAGTAATTCTTAAGGAAGGTTTATATGTATAATACATGCATATTGCAGTTACATCAGCAACATCTATAAGTAGCTAAGGCCTCTTTTCACGTGAAAAATGTTTGAGCATTAATCACCACATTTGCTCAATGCGGATTCATCAGTAACAGCTGGAAGAAGTCCGCAGCTAGACAAAGGCCTCCCGCCCTTAGTCCTCCACGTTGAACGACAACTCACCACCTGTGAATGCGGGTTAGCTATTACAAACTTATGATTAGAAATTATAAGCTCACGATATTTTCCTCCACCGTTTGTCAGTGGCGTCTAAATAATCTTAGAAAGTACACATAACTCGGAAAAAGTCACAAAGGTACTTGCTTTTGGTAGGTTTAGAACCCGCACCCTCGCGCATGAGAAGCGGGCATCTTAAACCTCCGGGCCACCACGACTCGAGCCACACACTGTTGAATATAAGCCTCTTATAGAGTTGTAGGAAGTAAATTCTTAATTGATAACTAAATATAGTACATTTTTGCCCGATGAAACCTTTCAAATCAAACGACCAATATAATTTTGAAGCCATCTTACATTTTAATAACGGACAAGTTCCTTTTTTGAACGTCGCGTCGTGCACGTTAGCGACGTTCTAAATTCTATTACAGTGACGCGAAATAGAATCTCCTTCTACCCACATACCAACATTCGATATTTAAACCGAATAAAGTTATTTATTTTTATTTGTCTTCAATTTCTTGGAGATAAAAGCCTTATAATATCGGTTACGTCATGCTGGTCGCAATTCCTGAGTTGGTTTCGAGTTCTGGTACCATTATCCCTCTTCTGTCTCTATAATCACCTCCTGAATCCTATTCACATTGTTTTTAAACAGTTTTGTTAGCTGTTAACCCATTTGTTTATTATTAAGTATTTGGAAAACCACTCCCTGCCTGACGTCAGATATGTCTGGTACTCACTCTTAATCTTGATGACCGTTATTAGGTACATTTAAAATATCTTTTTTCCACAACTATGTATTATGGATATCAAACGAAGGAGCTCGATTGCTAGAATAGAGTTTATTAAAACCCATTAACATAAAAAATATTTTTTATGAATTACTTGTATGGTTTTTGCTGATTATCAATTTTAGATAATTCATTTTTTTGATTTGCCAGGTCGTGGACGATGATGTGTCCGACGATGGAGCACACCTACCTATGAGCAACCTGTTCACTTGGGACTTGAATAGTTCATAATACTTCAATTCTTTCTTTATTCAGATAATTTGAACTGTAAACTAACTAGGTACTCCGAGAAATAAAAATTCAAGTATATATTGTTATTTTGACATAATTTTCTTGGATTTCATAAAGATAAAAGTATTCCAATTGAAAGTAATGCTACCCCTATTATGTATTCAAATTATGTTATGTCTGAAACACTGAAATTGATCAAAGACATTCGTTTTCAGCGTTATACCTCTAAAATACTTATTTTTATTTCTAACGATTACTCGCTCGATTTTTTCTTTGTTCTTTGATTTCCAATTATTCGGTGGATTGTTTTCCCATCTGTTCCGATTTTTGATTTTTTTTTATCGAATGTTCGTATTTATGCGTACGTAGTACGTATGTTGCAAGGTTCTTGTAACATCATGTAGTATACAATTTTGGTCAACTTTTTGTAGACTTTTTTTAGACTGCCTCGTTGGCCGAGTAGTCGCAAGTGCGAAAGTCAGGCAAGGGGTCTTTGGTAAGATTCCCGGGTCGAGCAAAGTATTACATATTAAGTAGTAGCACTTATGCCGGAATACTGAAACGTTATGTAAAAACCATAATCGGGGATTTTCTGGCCAAAATTCCGGAATCTTACTTGCGACAGTTAACGACGAAATTATGGCGGTTGATTCTTCTGTTTTCGGTGTTATAGGCGCTGGAGTTGGCTGCTGTGGCATTTGTCCGAATTGTGTATTCATTTTTCTTGAATTTAGTGCACACGTGGTAGTAGATGAGCGTCGTATATGAGCGTTATGTGTCGCCTACGTTACTGGGAATTATGAGTAGTCGGGGTCACCAGTGTAAGGTTACATGTGTGTTGAGAGAGAAATGAAACGTGCGCTGTCTGAGTGCCAACTGTTGTACATTTATTAAATCATTTCATATATAGGCGATAACAATGTACCTATGCATCCCCACAGTTACTCAATTTTAAGTCGTGCTTAAATATCGTGCCATCTCTGTCATTTTACAAAGAATTTGTAGAGACAGAACTATACTTAAGCGCGACTTAAAATTGAGTAGCGTTTGAGTAATCCGACATTAGTCTGGAATTGTGCTTGGTATATGTCAATAGGCTTACCGGCTATTAGATGGGACTCATAACTTAAATAGTAAAAAGTAAGTGTTACGTTGTACCGTTGTGCATTGAGTGCCGTAATGTGCACCTCTGCCTACCCTTTCGGGGATAAAAGGCGTGATGTTGTGTTATGTTCTTTTCTCAAAATCATTTTCGATGCTCTATCTATAGTATAATATAGAGTCTATACAGATAAATAAAATTGAAGTGGTAAAGAGAGCGGCACATTTTACTACAAGTGTACATATATACGAATATACATACAATAGACTATACCAAAGTAAAACTTTTTACAATATTTGTCTGTCTGTCTGTCTAAATGTACTGGTTAATCTCTGAAATGGTTGGCCCAATTTTGACGAGACTTTTATTGGAAGGTAGCTGATGTACTAAGGAGTAACTTAGGCTAATTTTATCTTAGAAAATCGTAGACGAAGTTGCAGGTACGGTTAGTCTTACATATTTTCTTACATGTCCAGTCAACAACTGATTTTCAAAAAACATTATACATAAATTTTTGCTACCAAATAAAGCAGACTATAAAGGACACATCTCTTAATAAAGCCTGCTATTCACACATCGTGTAAAAGCCCAGGTGTAATCTGACTTTGAAGACGGCCAATTTGTTTTATACCGATTGACCCATTTTAGGAGGCTCCCTATTATCGTCCGGCGCCTTTGTATTGTATGTAAGAGATCCCTTCTACAAAGGGCAGTTTCGACCTTAGGTATAGAAAACTCAATGGTCGCACATGTGTATCTGAAGTTACCATTTCGTCCATTTACCTTTGATAGCTTTGCTATCTAGTAGTTATATCAAAATATATTGTATCTAGGTATTCTAGCCTAGGTACTTTCATATGGATTACTTCCAGTGGGTGGATCAGTCCCATCTTATCTTATACTATTATATAAAGCGGAAGAGTTTGTTTTTTTGTTTATTTGTTTGAACGCGCTAATCACCGTAACTACAAGTCTTATTTGAATAATTCTATTTGTGTTGGATAGCGCATTTATCGAGTATGGCTATAGGCTATAAAACATCACGCTACGACCAATAGAAGCTGAACAGAGCGTGTGAATCCGCACTGAAGTAGCTACTTCTTTTATAAATCTTATATCAGTAGCACGTCATACATCAACAGCCTATTAGAGGTCATTGCTGACCAAAGGCTTCTTTACGCACAGATAACAATTGAGCATGAATCACCATGCTTGCTCAATGTGGGTTGGCAATTTTAAACTTATAATTAGAACTATTAAAAGCCAGGGTTCCTCACAATGTTTTCCTTCATCGTTTGTCTAGTGGTGTCTAAATAATCTATAGCAGGAAATATAAATAAAAATGAATTTCCATTCGTTAGTCACGCTAAAGCTCCAGAACGGCTGAACCGGATTGAGATAATTTTGGTCTTCTAATGGTCGTGGAAGTCCAGGGAAGGTTCAAAGGTGAGGAAAAAATAGACTAGCCGACCCGGGAAACTTCGTATCGCCATACGAAGTTTCCCGGGTCGGCTAGTCTATTTGTTTAATCTTTATTTATTTATACACGTATTGGAGTTTTTATTTAGCTAGTCTTAGATAGATCGTAATAATACTAGCAATAAACATGAAATTATTTAGCGAATGTTCTTGAAACGATTTTCTTTCTCCCTACAATGCTCTACACATGCTATTCTTACTTAAGACAAAGAAACCTCATCATAAAGCCTTCATCTCTGACAGAGATATGTCCGGTCTGAACAATATGTACCAATGTTTGTTAGTAGGCGCTAGGCATATTTATTATAACAGGTATAAATAACAGGTATGACACTGATACTAGGTAACAGTTGTAACTGTTCTCGCAGGTATGGTTAATAGGCATTACTCATATATAACATTTATAACAGACAACTCATTTATAACAGACTAGCAGCCCGTCCCGGCTCCGCACGGGGTAGACAATAATTTATTTTTGGTAATTTGGATTGTTGTAGTGACATAACTACAATAGTTGGACAAATGCTACCGCGGAGTTTTTTGTAGACATTATGATGTTCTTCAATATTGTTGTACATTATTTTGTTCTATCGCTAATAGTTTCGGCAGCGCATTCGACGAAAGACATTTTAAGACTCATTTTTCTACACCTTCGGTTACATTGTTCAAATTTTACCAAGGATCCCTAACTTTTTCAAAACGAAATGTAACCTATGTGAAATTAGAAGAATGTAGCATTCTATTGGTAAAAGAACTATTTTAATCGGCCCAGTTCTTTTTGTCCATTACAAACATACAAATATACAAAAATAGGTACAAATCTTTCCTCTTTATAATATTAGTATAGATATAGATAAAAAAATTACATCTTAATTACAGCTCAAATTTTTGGAGCTGTGGATAACCTAACGTGTTTCTAAGGCCCTGGTTCAAAGCAGGAGTAGGAACGGGTTGGTCTTTTAGTCAGTAAGAGTCTGACATTCTCTCGCCTCATCCAAGGTGTCAAAAGTGCGTTGCTGCCCTCTCAATAAGAGTAGGTATTATCTTTTATTCATGGTTTGAAGGTCATATAGGTTCAAAATGTTATTTATTAGTATGTCTGTTACTTAACTTAACAGTTAAAGTAAAGAATGTATAATACCATAATATAACAGGTACTGAGAAAAGTAATTTCATGGAACAGTAACAGTAACAACAGGTATCGTGATTGACAGTGTTACAACCCAACTCTTTGTGTTACACGTGTGTATGGACAATTGTTGGGATGTATGAGGGAGAAGACAATATTGTTGCTGCCCTTTCTTTCGTTGAGGGTTAGTTTAGGTTTGGAGACCATTGGTATTACATACCTTAGAAAATTATTGTGGATGGAAAAGAGAGAGAGTTCACTGCCGAACTAAACTGCCAGAAGGGTTTGATGACGCTGCTCCTCGACCACTGTTGGATTAATCACTTTTTAATCTTATGTTATACTCATATATCTTATCTCTTATATCTATTACTGGCGACCCGGCCCTGCTTCGCACGGGTGCAATATGCATGTATTATACATATAAACCTGCCTCAAGAATCACTCTATCTATTAAAAAAAAACAGCATCAAAATTCGTTGCGTAGTTTTAAAGATCTAAGCATACATAGGGACAGACATTCTGCGAACTGCGACTTTGTTTTATACTATGCAGTGATACATGTTTGTTTGTTTGTTTGCTTGAACTGTGCTAATCTCCGGAACTACCAGTCCGATTACAAAAAATATTTTTGTTTTGGATAGTACATTTATCGAGGAAGGTTATAGGCTACATAACGTCACGCTACGATCATTAGGAGCCGAGCAGTGTGGGTGCAATAGCGCGAAAGTAGATAGTTTGTTATAAAGTAACGCGGCTAAGAAGCAGACGTATCATTTGAGGGTAAGCAATCAACGCCACACATAGATACCTCCAACACCAGAGGAGTTAAAAATGCTTTGACATTGAATTGGGGGTTTGGGGATTGAGGATTGGCGATTGAGGATTGTGGAGGGGGCAGATTGAGTGAGTCACTGCAGGGTGCCACCTGAAAACCAGCGTTGGGCAGAAACGTCCAACTATATGCTGAGGTGGAGGCCCTTTTGGCATGAGCACGCGCAAATTAATATTATTATTTTGTTTATTAGATTTTTTTTGTCTATTCAAAATTCTGTTTATTATTTGTATTATTTTTTTGTTATATTGTGATGTTTTCTGTTCTGATCTCTATTCTTGTAAGTTTATTATTAGTATTTTATTTATACCTCTATATATGTAATTTTATTTTTTTATATTCTTTGTTTTCTGTGCGTGTAATTGCCAAATAAATGTATTTTCTTTCTTCTTCTTTCTTTCTTTCTAAATTGGGCCTCCGGTAACCTCTCCCACAATGCAAGCATTGTGTCATTTCAGTTTTTTGTGAGGCCGTGGTATGACTCCGGTCGAGACGGCCCATTCGTACCGAAGCATGGCTCTTCCACATTTTATTTAGTGTGAATTTTTAATAAATTTGGGGATTGGCGATGGAGTGATGAAGAGGCCAGAGGGAGATTGGAGATCACTTCATAGTCGGCTCTTATAATACTCGCGGGTATATAGTGATATATATAGTGATAGATAATAAAATATATATATATATAGAGGTATATATGGATTTTATCGCCAAAACACGATAAAATTAACTTTTCTCTTAATGAAACCAAACTCTCATTAATTGCATGATAGTAATTAAAATTCAATATTAAAGTGAATTAACAAGCGTGGTCAGTGACCTCTTACAAATACTGATTTAATGATGTACCTCGCTCTCCGGTACTATTAATTTGTGTTGAAAATAAATTGATGAGTTGCAATGGATTAATATTCGCTTGAAATTGTATAATTATATTAACAGCCCATAAGAGATGTGTCCTATAAGAGAATAATAACTCTAAAAAATAATCTTGCCGTGGTCTCCACAAAAACTGCTCGGAGTTGAGGTTCGAAACTAGTAGAGCTTTTCTCAGTATATTCACGTGTAATTTAGTATGTCTCACGATAGTTATTATAAAAACAAATGAAAACTAGAGTTAGTGACAATTATACATGTTTTACTCTTCCGTCATACTACACAGAAGCAAGCAACTGAGTATTAATATAGCACAGACTACTATTTGTAATGAAAAACTAGTTGACTCGACCGTAAAGTGAGCTTGCTAGTCTATTGTTTTGCTCTCAGTACCGTACCATACGAATATACAAGTAGGATTGTTCAACAATTTTTATCTGTTTGTATCACAAAACTGTTTCGTTTTTCGAACTAGGGGTCTCCAGTTCGATTACTGTTTGGGGTACGTTTTGTTATTGAGAACTTTTTTCGGTTTTTGTAAACTCTGAAGTAGCTTAAAATTATTAAAAATAACATAACATCGCGCCTTTTATCCTCGAAGGGGTAGGCAGGGGTGCACATTATGCCACTGTAGAGGTACAATGTAACAACCACTTTTCACTATTTGTGTTACGAGTCCCATGTAATAGGGGGTGAGCCTATTGCCATATACCGGGCCAAATTCTAGATTCCGTGGTACTACTAATAATTTTTGAAAAAACCTAGTAGTACTTTGCCCGACCCTGGAATCGAACCCGAGACCCCTTGCACGGCAGTCGCACGTGCGACCACTCGGCCAACGATAATTTAAAAATACTATTAGTTTAGTTATATATTTGACTTAGGTTTAGGCTTAGTATATCTTTATTTCTCATGAAGAATCACATACATAATTCGCTGACTGAGAAACAATATATTACACAAAAGTAAGCAAATTAGAGCACACAATAGTACGTACATATAAATAAAAAGAAATAATACAAAAAAAGACTTGTAAATGTGACGAATACAATAGAACAAATATCAATTTTAATATAACATAACATCACTCCCTTTGTCCCTGAAGGGGTAGCCAGAGGTGCACATTATATACATGCCTCATCGGTCGAGTGATCGTAAGTGCGACTGCCGGGCAAGGGGTCTCGGTTTCGATTCCCGGGTCGGGCAAAGTATTACTAGGATTTAAAAATTCTCAGTAATAGCACGGAGTCTAGAATTGCGCCCGGTTGGCAATAGGCTCACCCTCTATTACATGGGACATAAATAGTGAAAAGTGGGTGTTACATTATAAACTTTAAATAATTAAAAATATGGGAGAAGTAATACACACACAATAACAAACTGAATGTGGGTTAAATGACAAATTAACTCAAAGAACAGAATCAAGTAAGTCGGGCAGTTTATGTAACGAACAAATAGCAATGCAATCACAGACACAAAATTATAACTTAAATCTCGACGGCGACATCTAAAGGTTGCAAGGTGTAAACATTCGCAGACACAGACCAGAATTTAAATGAGAAATTATATTTTTCAGACCTTGCGCAAAGGTAGAAAGGGTTTTCTATTGCCCACGACTTTGGCCGCGTAGAATATGATTCCTGGTTTAACCCATAGAAGCATTTAATTGAGATATATCAATTAAGGTGAATGACAAAAATATATTATTTCAACTCGTGGGTTAAGAACTAGAGTAGCGTAAGGGCAAAAATTCAAAAAAATTTTTTTTTCGCCATTCGGTTTTTTAATTCTTATATTTTTATGTGCCAAAAAACTGGAACGATATAGTGAGTAGATTGCTTAGTACAACAATAACGTATAGAAAAAAAGGATATTTGTTTATTGCCAAAATGAAGTGTTTCTACTTACAATAATCTTGACATAATTTTGTCAATAAAATTACGAGCACAACCATCGTAACTCGATTTACAGAGCGAATAGGATACTAAATATGGCTTTAATATAATCGCGCAAATAGCGTATATTGTCATACGTTATTATTACAGAAAGTTTAATTATGTAGCCTTAGTTTGTATCGTGCTAAATAAAAGTAAAGTACCGTTACTGCTTATGGGTCCTTATTTCGCAAATTCCTATCATTTTTCTTTCTGCCAGAAAAACGTAAGGGTGGGATACGCTCTTACCGCACTAAATAATTAAAATAATACATGCAGTTTTTATGTCAATAATGACGTAAAAGCTATATACGTTTCTTTAGCACGTAATAAATCGCTGTTGGTCTAATTCACTTTCGCGTCTAATACTACTGTACGTTAATTTGACTCTAAAAAGTTTAGGTTAAGATACTGGTTCTGGTTCACACAATCTTTCCCCACATTAGGATTTTCTCCTGTGTCGTGGGTGCGTTTACAAACATACAAGTTCACATACACAATGACAACCAGACCCGAAACGACAATTTGTGGATCACACAGAGTGTTGTTCCGTGCGGGAATCGAACCCGCGACACGTTGCACGGCAGCCGGTTGCCTAACCACCGCACCAACCGTGCAGTCATGAAAACAATGAAATTCCTGAAACTGCTAGACAGTGCGATAAAGACCACATTAGCTCTTAGCCGCGCATACCAGCTCATTATGTTAGAACAGATACCGAAAAAGAGTACCTTGACCAAGACCTTATTGTCGAGAAGATGTACGAACTATATGTTCATAAGTGCAAGGAAGATGAGGTGGAACCTGGTAAAATAAACATGTATCACGATATTCTAGAAAAAGATTTTAATATTGGCTTACATAAGCCACGGAAAGATATGAGCGATGAATGGTTTGCATATGATAATATGAATGATGAACAGAAAGAAGCTAAAAAAAGTGAACAAGAAGCTCATTTACAAGGAATAGTTCAAGCCTGTGACTCCTCTGGTATTGCGGATGTCCATGGGTGGTGCTGATCGCTTACTATCAGGTGATCCGTCTGCTTATTTGCTTCCTATTTCATAAAAAAGCGAGAAGAGATAGACATGAGGCTATGAAACTTGTTCTGGATGATGAAATTTATTCCGCTGAATATAACATGCAAGCTATTTGTCGTATTCCTACAACATCTTCCAAAAAAATCTTCTATAAACGAAGGCTGCCTGTATATATAGCTGTACTTTACTGGATTTTGGCAAAAAAAAGAGGGAACTATCATGTTATTGCTAGAATGAAGGTGTTGGTAATAAAGGTGCTAATGAGGATGGATCATCTTTGTTCAAATACATGGCAGATAAAGCAGATGACAAACCGATCACTTCTATGTTCGACACTTCGGCCCAAATATGTATTTTTAACCTTGATATATTATGTGGCGTTTTACCGAAAATAAATTAAAAATATTTTGAACCTCGTTCAACATCATCAACAGCCTATAAATGCCCACTGCTGAGCAAAGCCTCTTCTCACACGGAGAAGGTTAGAGCGTTAATCACCACGCTTGCTCAATGCAGGTTGGCGATTTCAAACTTATAATTAGAAATTATAAGTCCAGGTTTCCTCACGATGTTTTTCCTTCACCGTTTGTCAGTGGTGTCTAAATAATCTTAGAAAGTACATATAACTCGGAAAAAGTCACATTGGTACTTGCCGTTGGTAGGTTTCGAACTCGCACCCTCATGCATGAGAAGTGGGCGTCTTAAACCTCCGGGCCACCACGACGAACCTAGTTCGTCAGGAGTAATTTTAAAAGCTTACAGTGGTCCAGTAGCTATATTAGCAGTTAAGTAGGTACAACGATTTGCAAGAGCTGTGTCGATCTGGAGATATTCTTCAACATTTATCATAATTTTTATAGCCACTTGCAGGTCGACCACGAATAATAACATGCTAAATGGCAGAATGTTGCTGCTCAACTTCGTTTATAATAACATAACATAACATTTATCCCCGAAGGGGTAGGCAGAGGTGCACCCAGAAGTAACACCCACTTTTCACAATTTTTATAATAACTACATACATCTACATTGGACCTATATTCTATATTTGAATTATTATTTTTAACCGACTTCAAAAAAAGAAGGAGGTTCTCAGTTTAACTTGTACATATAATATGTATGTATGTATGTTTGTGCACTAGTATCCTGCGATTGGCTTAACCAATTTTTAGAAAACTGACACTTCGGATGACGTTAAAGTTATCAACTTACGTTAACTTACGTTAAGTTATCAATCGACTGCAAAAATAGAGGGGGTTAAAGACGGATTTTTAAACGTAGTTTATACAAGAATTATTTATTGATTAAATTCTAAAGGAATCCACGTCAAATTATTAATTTTATTAGATTTTTGTTATTATTTTAAAGCCATTTTAACGGAAGTTCTGTTGCATTCTATACATTATTGAATTTATATAACAGCCAAAATGACGTATGTCAACCAGTTTTTGAAAATTATATTTTATTAAAATGAAACCACTTTTTAACTGACCAAAAAGTTACACTATTCTGTAGCTGATAAATAAAGCTTTATTATTCGTAAAAATCAGTTATCTAACTCCTATAGATTTTGCTATAAAAGAGTTATAAGATAACGGTTGGTAAATTTGAGTTGTTTTTCGGCTCTCCTGAGAAGTTGTCATTTTGCCCTTACGCTTCTCTAGTTCTTAACCCGCGAACTGTTCAATGCAATCACACTAATCACACTGTCATTAATTGATTTTAAGACTCATTTAATTTTAGTATTTTCCAGCATTTTTTTAAGAAACAAGCACGCTATTCTGACGCTAAAAAAACGTGACGTCACAATTCACAATCTCGTACAAAATTTATAGAAATCCGTCGTTTTTGACAGTTCGAAAAAAGTATTGAATTTGACTAGTTGTCAAATATCATATTGTATTCATACAAATCACGGAATATAGAATACAATGGAAGTAGCTTGAAACAATATTTCTGTAAGAACCGGTGTCGCCAAACTAATACATTTATAATTTACTCATACTATAAATCGGAAGTTGCGATTGGTTAGAAAAAAAATGGGCGTAAACGAAATGCAAAAAAAATATCATACGATATGCAACTTTAAAATCAATGCACTATAAATCAAAATAAAAAAGTATATTTTGGACTACCAAGTACCGCCATTCGTCGCTAGATGGCGTTTAACAATGCCATCTAGCGACGAAAAGTGGTACTTGATTTGAACTGTAACGTCGTAAGAATAAAGGTGATATTTGAATGGCTTATCACTGGCTCGAATGCGGGTCTCTACTGAGATAGTGATGTGTATTCGATAAAAATAATATCGATAATATGAAAATGTGTTTTAAATATAATTTGAAAAAAAATATTGACTGCGATAGTGTGACAGTATTAAAATAATAAAATTAATATGTCGTTGATAACTTTATAAACGTAACAAAAAAGGGTGAGTATTTATTTGCATGTAAATCAAAAACCATTTTGTTCGTATTTTTTTATTAGTTTTTTCAAAAAATCTTTTTTTTATTTCACATAGGCAATATAAGTAACAACTATTATATAAATGTTTACAAACTTTATATGGATAATGTGATAAATGAGAGGGATGGCGATAAGGATGACGGTGCTGATCTGCTGCGTGAAGTGACGGTTGCTTCCAATCACGTCGGGGTCATCACTAAAATAATAATAAAAAAATAATCTAAATGAATGTTACATTATGCATCGATATCAATCGATAAATTCAATATGTGATTTGACCACATCACTATTTGAGTAGCGTATAACTGGCGAGAATGTTCTATTGAATGGAATAAATCCAAAATAAACTTTATCTTGAAGGCGTAAGGTTGATTTTGACTAACCGTTTTAGTAAATAATATTGTTTTAATAACCGTTTTTGTAAATTGAAATAAAATAAGATTTTTACAAGAAAACAATGAAAATTGTACTTACCGATGATACGAAACATCTCCATTTTTACGATTTTTCGGCTGCTATCATTTTTACACGCCAAAACGGAACAAAACGGCATAGTTGAGGAAATATGTATTTGTCACGAGACTAGCAACTCGACGCGATGTTCGAACGAGACTGAACTCAAATTTGCCTCGACTAAGCAGTGTACTGCTTAGTTGTGGCACGCGTGCCACGCCTACTTGCTACTTCCATTGTATTCTATATTCCGTGATACAAATAATACGTCTACCTTATTGATCCACATTGCAACTTCTTGCTCGGCATTCGAAATACACTTACAAAATTACCTTCCTACTTTCGTAAGGAAAAAAAACTATTGCTTCCATAGTTTCATCTTCCAAAGTTCATATAAAGATACATAGAGTAGGGCAATTTGGAAGGACCGTCCATTTAGCCAGCGGCGAGGACTTACATACTTTGGATAGTACACAGCGACACATCAAGCTATGCAAAACCAGTATAAGGTGGCCGTTGAATGCGAGGAAGGATTGTACAAAGCGAGGTCATAATAAACTGGATTTTATAGCTTGATGTGTGTATGTAGCAATGTGTGTTACTCTTATCTCAAAAAAAAGTTTATTGGGCCGACGTAGTTAAGATAGGGACAAGAAAATAAAACTACTGCTATTGAGGACTCGGTTTAAGAAAATCATCATCAGGTTCTAAGTACCTGACAGGTCCACTAATGAACAAAGGATTCACACGATCTCACAGGCTGAAAGAATGAGCATTAACCACCACGCTTGCTCAATGCGGGCCGCATTGAGCAATTTCAAACTCATCATTAGAATAAGAATAATAGGGTAGCATACTAAATGCTGACTCTCTCGTTGGCCGAGTGGTCGCAATTGCAACTGCCGGGCAAGGGGTCTTTATATAGAGGTAATAATCACCAAGCTTGCTCAAGACACGTAAACACGTAATGTAATCATATTTTAATCTTATATACAGTGCTGAAGTTATCGCATAGGTATTTGGTTCGACCTTGATTCGTGTTTACTAACATAAGGTCGTAAACATGAAGGATTGGCTTCAATCGATGGACTAACTTATCTACGGAAACTCGCTACCGAAACGAGTTCATACAGAATGTACGATAAGAATTGTTTTACGCACAATACGTTATAAATATACGGTGATAGAAAACATCGTGAGAAAATCAATATTAATACATATATAACATAGCATTGCCTTTTATACCCGATGGGGTAGGTAGAGGTGCAAATTACGGCACTTAATGCCATTGTACAATGTAACACCCACTTTTTACTATTTATGTTGTCATGTAACAGGAGGTGAGCCTATTGCCATATACCGGACACAATTCCAGACTCCGTGCTACTACTGACTTTTTTAATACAACCCAGTAAGACTTTGCACAGCCCAGGAATCGAACCTGAAACGTCTTGCCTGGCAGTCGCACATGCGACCACTCAGCCAAAGAGGTAGTCTTATAGTTTTATACCACGTGAATATGGTACAATTGGTAAGCTCCGTAATATACATATTTTCTGCCCATCTGATTTCTGATATTGACTGTCATAGATAATACGATGCTTAGAAGTCGTAAAGTTCATGGGACTCAAAATGACTATAGAAAAGCAGCTTACTGACAAAATATACTCATAAAACCCCACTCTTTCATAAAGGAGTCTTTTAACTAAAAATATTTATTTATTTATTTTATTTTATTTAGGAAACAAACAGTCACATAAAAAACAAAACTTATATAAGAAAACAATAGGTTCAAAAAGACTTCGAGTTCCATACAATTTTTAAGTGTAGCATGAAAGTAACCTACCCACAATTTATTTTAAACAGAATACACAAGCACATGCAGTCAAACATAGGTTACATTATTTTAAGAGAAGGTTGCGCAACTTAATTTTATATGATGCTAAACTGTGGTTAAATACATCTATTTCGTTAAATTTACAATTATAAGTGTCTGTGCTACGTCTGAAGAAGCTATTACTGGTGTAAACCGTTTTATAGAAAGGAACTGAAAAAAGTTTTTGTGAACGGGAACCAGGTCTGGGTACTCTTAAGGCCCGTTGTTCGAAACTAGTAGAGCTTTTCTCAGTATATTCACGTGAGTAACCCGTGATTTTTAGTTAATTTTGTGTGTCTCACGATAGTTATTATAAAGAGTCTTTTGTTATGTAAAAAAAGTTAAAACTCCGTTAATAATACCTGCAAATACACCATATAGTTCTCAAGCCGGTTAAACGTTAACATGTTAATCAGTCTAATAGTATTGCGTCAATTTTCATTAAAAGTATGGTCAGCATTCCCATTTTACATAATTCCATTAAAACGCTAATGAATACCGCCACAAGCACTGGTGGTACTAACCGTATGCTAGGTACCTACACATGTTGGATACAGGTGAAATAAAAATTTGTAGCGTAGAGTGCTACCCCGTATTAGTGCGAGGTCTATTTCTCCCCCTTTATCCTCATCACCACAGGGCAGCAACACACTTGTAACACTTCTGGTGTAGCGGGTATGACCTACACCATAAAAAAGCTCATTCCCTACTGCAATGGAAGGTTATAGAAACTATCTAGCAGTGGTCAGTACCTATTTTTGAAAATTATAACTTCCATAACAGCACGGTAAACTATAGTGGCCCCGGTATATGTTTAATAAACTGTGGTTTGCAGAACAATGAAATGTGTTATGAACAACGTGCCTGTCTTCCATAGAGGAAGGCAGTGACTATGGAACGCCAAATCTCTATTCATATCACTTCCAATATGATTCTTAGAGGCAGTTTGATATCAAAACTGAACTAAAATGTGCACCAAAATCAAATGTTGCAACAAATCCACACATAAAACCACATCCTGTATACAACGTAACATGAAGTTTATTAATAGATAGTGCTAATAAACATGGCAGACGTGTTTGCACGTTTACTAGACATGGTGATTAAAACCGCGGTCGCAGTACGGTTACACTGCCGCGGTTTTTCAACGGTTTTATTTAGCTTTTTTATTTTAAGAGGGGAAAATCATCGCATGACTTCTCCCGCCTGAATGAGGCGGGTGGGAGTCTCAGACTCTTACAGACTAGAAACCACCCCGTTCGTACTCATGCCCTTCGAGCCGGAGCCCCGGTAACCCGTTAGGTTCTCCGCGGCGTTTTATTTAACTTACTCCGTTTGGGTCAAATAATTGTAATTTTACCCACTTCCTGACGACAGAACGATCTGATATTTGGTACACACCCTTAATCTTGGTGATATTAATTTGTAATCAAACGATTACAAATAAATTGAAAACTTGAGTAGTGGAATCGAATAGAGCTTTACTCAACAATCATCAAACAAACAGAGGAGAAAAGGACATAAAGTCTAGACGAATACTTTTTTTTAAACAAGTTACGAGACGAGCAGACGGACGAGTAAAATCGATATCACGCGTGAACTAGAGATGTGAACTTTTTGAACTTTTGTTTTATTTTGCGATTTTTGCCGTGCAATATTCGGTATGTGTTATGTGTTTCGGCAAAGTACACTTAGCATAGGAATGTAGCCACTAGGGCTTTTTAATTTTATCGAACTCTACAACTAAAAAATATTCCTTTTAAAACAATTTGCTCTCATTTTAAAGATGACTAAATTACCTTCTATACGACGTACGTTAATAATTAATGATTAATAAAACACTCCTAACAAAAAATATTTGTCTTGTAATGGAAAATACCGCTTCTTCGCTCGCTTACCACCAGGCGAGATAGGGGCCAAACGTTTGCCCCTGAAATATAAAAAATATAAAATGTCAGTGGCTCCGTTTCATTGCTCCTAACTTATTGATAATCCGTAACATAACATCACGCCTTTTATTTCCGAAGGGGTAGGCAGAGGTGCACATTACGGCACCTAATGCCACTGTACAATGTAACACCCACTTTTCACTGTATATGTTATGAGTCCCATGTAATAGAGGGTGAGCCTATTGTCATATACCGGTCACAATTCCAGACTCCGTGCTACTACTGAGGTTTTTACAAACCCAGTAATAATAATAATAATAAATAATCTTTATTGTACACCTTAAAATAATATAAACATATATGTAGAGTTATAATCAAGAATAGTAGGGCACAAAGGCGGCCTTATCACTAAAAGCGATCTCTACCAGGCAACCTTTGGGTGAATGGAGCACTGAATGATAGTGGAGGTGATTCTAGGCATACTCAGGTACTTACATCACATACCTATACATACACATACATACATACATACATACATACATACATACATACATACTTATATACCAACATACATACATACTTTGCCTGACTCGGGAATCGAACCCGAGATCCCTTGCTCGGCAGTTGCACTTGCGACCACTCGGCCAATGAGGCAGGCTGATAATCCATCAACCAATTTTTCGAAAAATAAAACTGTACAGCACACACCCCGAATTTTTTATGGAACTTATAATTATTTATAAGTGTATCTATATGTTTTATATATACAATTAATATTATCTATAACTATAATATATATAATACTATATATAAAAATATATACAACTTAAAATATAAATAACTATGAACTAAAATATTTACACCTTAAAAAAAGGTAATAATAAATAAATAAGCTATAATAAGGCATCAAAAAAAAAATTTTCCTCATCATTATCGTGAGGTAGGGTGCCCAAAAGACTGGCAGCATTACCACGTTGAATGGCAATGCTTAACCTTTGCCAGCCCTTCGATCACCTGAAGTGTCAACCATCCTCTTTACAATATCTTTATAAAGAAGATGTGCACTTGGGCCCCACGGCCCTAAAGTTTCAACCCCAAACGGTTCGAAAGCATAATTGCCAATCAGGCTATCATACTTTCGCCGTTTGAGGTTCTCGGCAGCAGCAGCGGCAGCACCAGCTCGACACGCTGAGTTTGGAAGATGGGATGGCGCCAGAGTATCAACGCAAGTGGCGTCCCATACTAAAGGCCTACCCATCTTCCAAGGGAATAATGACATACCGTCGGGTCTCTTGCCATCGTTGCGTACCAAGCCATTAGGTTCTAAAGTAGCTGGCACGCCAACGGAGACAAGAGCTCGACGAATTATGTCATTAATACTCGCGTGCCGAGCAAAACGACCCGCACTACGGCTACACGACAAGCCGTGGTGTCCAAGGCTGTTGACATCTTCACCACAACGACAATGATGAGGTGAACAAAATGAAGCCCCAAGCCTTAAACAAATTGCAGCGCGGAATGTGGTGTCGTCCAACAAAGTACCTAAGTTGGACGAAGGCAAAGCAAGAAGCCATAACCATAACCCTGACTCCCACTCACCCACAGCCAAAAGGCGAGCTCGCTCTGCAGTTGAACAAGCGGAGTTCAATAGATTTTCGCTCACTTTCCTGCAGAGCGGCTCGTCCCATTGTCTCTGGGAGAGTGATTTGACGGGGGGGTCAATATTTGGGCAAGCGATTTTCCAAGCTTTCACAGCTTCCACTAAAAATGGTACATCAAAATTAACCAGTTCTTCAGTACCATGGGCGGAAGATATGAAAGCTGGTAGGCTTACACTGGAAATTTTACGGACGCCAAGCCCACCCATGCGGACAGGCAGAGTAGCTTGTGTCCAGGCTCGGTCGTCGAGAGCCACATTCAAAATTAAGGATAAAGTTTGTCTAATGCTTCGGTCAATTTTTTCTAAAAGAAGTGGTGCAGACCAGAGGTGGGTGAGCGCAAAAAATACATAAATTTGGGACCAAAACAACAAAAACGAATAATAGTATAGGCCGAATGCATTCTAATGTGATACAGTCTTTCTGAAACGACAGAAAAATTTTGAATTTTTTCATCAATAAAACTTTGAAAAGAGTCCTCGAAGACGGGCGCACCTAGGAGGCGAAGCGAACAGTTATCGACAACCGAGATATTAGGCGCAAAAGTAGTAAATTTTGATATGATCTGTCTGTCGGTAGAGTCATGTAAAAATATCTCACACTTGGAATAATTTAGGTCAAGGCCAATAGCATGAAGTTCGTTTTTTAAAAATTGGAAATCATTTAAAACTGTATCTGCATCGCCTCCCAGGGTACTGTCATCGAGGTACCACACATTAAATTTAGAATTTAGCTGTCGTATAATAGGATTAATGGCCAGGCTAAAAATCACTGGCCCAAGGGGATCGCCTCGTTGACAGCCAACGGCTGATTCCAAAAGGTTGTCCTGATATAATAATTTTGTAGGGTGTCTATAACATTGCCAGAGAAAACTAAAAATTTGGGGTACTTCCTTTTTAACTTCTGTCAACAGAGTATCCCTATTGACCGAATTAAAAGCATTCTTAATGTCAACCTTCAGGATGATATCACCTTTCCTGGAATTCAGGTAGGTCGACAACGCATGCACGGCAGCCTCGCAGCCCCCTCTAGATCCATACCCGAGTTGAAGGGGCTGGAATTTTTCCGAAAGAAGATTATTATAAAATTTGCAACAAATCTTGGCTGCCATGCGACGATAAGTTGTTCCCACGGCAATGGGACGAATACCGCCATCCTTCTTGCGTAGGGCACATAGATTGGCCCCGTACAAAACGTCGATGACGGATTCGTGCACATTGCCGGAGAGCATAAGATTGATCAAAACCGTCAGTATCTAAGGTATATTGTATGATTTTATCTTCGGGGATTTATAGTCTGACGTTACGTTACGTTAGAATCAAGTAAGTCGGGCAGTTTATGTAACGAACAAATAGCAATGCAATCACAGACACAAAATTATAACTTAAATCTCGACGGCGACATCTAAAGGTTGCAAGGTGTAAACATTCGCAGACACAGACCAGAATTTAAATGAGAAATTATATTTTTCAGTCCTGAAAGTAGGTTTGAAATGAAATGGAGAAACCTTGCGCAAAGGTAGAAAGGGTTTTCTATTGCCCACGACTTTGGCCGCGTAGAATATGATTCCTGGTTTAACCCATAGAAGCATTTAATTGAGATATATCAATTAAGGTGAATGACAAAAATATATTATTTCAACTGTTCAATGCAATCACACTAATCACACTGTCATTAATTGATTTTGAGACTCATTTAATTTTAGTATTTTCCAGCATTTTTTTAAGAAACAAGCACGCTATTCTGACGCTAAAAAAACGTGACGTCACAATTCACAATCTCGTACAAAATTTATAGAAATCCGTCGTTTTTGACAGTTCGAAAAAAGTATTGAATTTGACTAGTTGTCAAATATCATATTGTATTCATACAAATCACGGAATATAGAAATAATACGTCTACCTTATTGATCCACATTGCAACTTCTTGCTCGACATTCGAAATACACTTACATAATTACCTTCCTACTTTCGTAAGGAAAAAAAAACTATTGCTTCCATAGTTTCATCTTCCAAAGTTCATATAAAGATACATAGAGAAGGGCAATTTGGAAGTACCGTCCATTTAGCCAGCGGCGAGGACTTACATACTTTGGATAGTACACAGCGACACATCAAGCTATGCAAAACCAGTATAAGGTGGCCGTTGAATGCGAGGAAGGATTGTACAAAGCGAGGTCATAATAAACTGGATTTTATAGCTTGATGTGTGTATGTAGCAATGTGTGTTACTCTTATCTCAAAAAAAAGTTTATTGGGCCAACGTAGTTAAGATAGGGACAAGAAAATAAAACTACTGCTATTGAGGACTCGGTTTAAGAAAATCATCATCAGGTTCTAGGTACCTGACAGTTCCACTAATGAACAAAGGTCTCGTCTCACACGCTGAAGGAATAAGCATTAACCACCACGCTTGCTCAATGCGGGCCGCATTGAGCAATTTCAAACTCATCATTAGAATAAGAATGATAGGGTAGCATACTAAATGCTGACTCCCTCGTTGGCCGAGTGGTCGCAATTGCAACTGCCGGGCAAGGGGTCTTATATAATAATCACCAAGCTTGCTCAAGACACGTAAACACGTAATGTAATCATATTTTAATCTTATGTACATTGCTGAAGTTATCGCATAGGTATTTGGTTCGACCTTGATTCGTGTTTACTAACATAAGGTCGTAAACATGAAGGATTGGCTTCAATCGATGGACTAACTTATCTACGGAAACTCGTTACCGAAACGAGTTTATACAGAATGTACGATAAGAAATATTTTACGCACAATACGTTATAGACATACGGTGATAGAAAACATCGTGAGAAAATCAATATTAATACATATATAACATAACATTGCCTTTTATACCCGATGGGGTAGGTAGAGGTGCAAATTACGGCACTTAATGCCATTGTACAATGTAACACCCACTTTTCACTATTTATGTTGTCATGTAACAGGAGGTGAGCCTATTGCCATATACCGGACACAATTCCAGACTCCGTGCTACTACTGACTTTTTTAATACAACCCAGTAAGACTTTGCACAGCCCAGGAATCGAACCTGAAACGTCTTGCCTGGCAGTCGCACATGCGACCACTCGGCCAACGAGGTAGTCTTATAGTTTTATACCACGTGAATATGGTACAATTGGTAAGCTCCGTAATATACATATTTTCTGCCCATCTGATTTCTGATATTGACTGTCATAGATAATACGATGCTTAGAAGTCGTAAAGTTCATGGGACTCAAAATGACTATAGAAAAGCAGCTTACTGACAAAATATACTCATAAAACCCCACTTTTTCATAAAGGAGTCTTTTAACTAAAAATAGCGGGTTACTCACGTGAATGTACTGAGAAAAGCTCTATTAATTTCGAACCGCAGAGAGGTTCTTCCTCATGAGCAGCGTGCGCGGTAACGGCGATGTCGCGCAGCTAGCGTTGGCGCTCGAATCGGTGTTGCTACTTGCACCGTGAGCCCGACCCGTCTGTGGTTCGAAACTAGTAGAGCTTTTCTCAGTATATTCACGTGAGTAACCCGTGATTTTTAGTTAATTTTGTGTGTCTCACGATAGTTATTATAAAGAGTCTTTTGTTATGTAAAAACTCCGTTAATAATACCTGCAAATACACCATATAGTTCTCAAGCCGGTTAAACGTTAACATGTTAATCAGTCTAATAGTATTGCGTCAATTTTCATTAAAAGTATGGTCAGCATTCCCATTTTACATAATTCCATTAAAACGCTAATGAATACCGCCACAAGCACTGGTGGTACTAACCGTATGCTAGGTACCTACACATGTTGGATCCAGGTGAAATAAAAATTTGTAGCGTAGAGTGCTACCCCGTATTAGTGCGAGGTCTATTTCTCCCCCTTTATCCTCATCACCACAGGGCAGCAACACACTTGTAACACTTCTGGTGTAGCGAGTATGACCTACACCATAAAAAAGCTCATTCCTATTTAAAGTTGGAGTCTCTACTGCAATGGAAGGTTATAGAAACTATCTAGCAGTGGTCAGTACCTATTTTTGAAAATTATAACTTCCATAACAGCACGGTAAACTATAGTGGCCCCGGTATATGTTTAATAAACTGTGGTTTGCAGAACAATGAAATGTGTTATGAACAACGTGCCTGTCTTCCATAGAGGAAGGCAGTGACTATGGAACGCCAAATCTCTATTCATATCACTTCCAATATGATTCTTAGAGGCAGTTTGATATCAAAACTGAACTAAAATGTGCACCAAAATCAAATGTTGCAACAAATCCACACATAAAACCACATCCTGTATACAACGTAACATGAAGTTTATTAATAGATTGTGCTAATAAACATGGCAGACGTGTTTGCACGTTTTACTAGACATGGTGATTAAAACCGCGGTCGCAGTACGGTTACACTGCCGCGGTTTTTCAACGGTTTTATTTAGCTTTTTTATTTTAAGAGGGGAAAATCATCGAATGACTTCTCCCGCCTGAATGAGGCGGGTGGGAGTCTCAGACTCTTACTAACTAGAAACCACCCCGTTCGTACTCATGCCCTTCGAGCCGGAGCCCCGGTAACCCGTTAGGTTCTCCGCGGCGTTTTATTTAACTTACTCCGTTTGGGTCAAATAATTGTAATTTTACCCACTTCCTGACGACAGAACGATCTGATATTTGGTACACACCCTTAATCTTGGTGATATTTATTTGTAATCAAACGATTACAAATAAATTGAAAACTTGAGTAGTGGAATCGAATAGAGCTTTACTCAACAATCATCAAACAAACAGAGGAGAAAAGGACATAAAAAATGGCTCTATTTGCGTCTAACATTAAATCTACTTTTTTACCACGTTGCGGTTTTTCAACCAATTGGCTGAGTCTAGACGAATACTTTTTTTCAACCAATTGGCTGAGTCTAGACGAATACTTTTTTTCAACCAATTGGCTGAGTCTAGACGAATACTTTTTTTTAAACAAGTTACGAGACGAGCAGACGGACGAGTAAAATCGATATCACGCGTGAACTAGAGATGTGAACTTTTTGAACTTTTGTTTTATTTTGCGATTTTTGCCGTGCAATATTCGGTATGTGTTATGTGTTTCGGCAAAGTACACTTAGCATAGGAATGTAGCCACTAGGGCTTTTTAATTTTATCGAACTCTACAACTAAAAAATATTCCTTTTAAAACAATTTGCTCTCATTTTAAAGATGACTAAATTACCTTCTATACGACGTACGTTAATAATTAATGATTAATAAAACACTCCTAACAAAAAATATTTGTCTTGTAATGGAAAATACCGCTTCTTCGCTCGCTTACCACCAGGCGAGATAGGGGCCAAACGTTTGCCCCTGAAATATAAAAAATATAAAATGTCAGTGGCTCCGTTTCATTGCTCCTAACTTATTGATAATCCGTAACATAACATCACGCCTTTTATTTCCGAAGGGGTAGGCAGAGGTGCACATTACGGCACCTAATGCCACTGTACAATGTAACACCCACTTTATGGAACTTATAATTATTTATAAGTGTATCTATATGTTTTATATATACAATTAATATTATCTATAACTATAATATATATAATACTATATATAAAAATATATACAACTTAAAATATAAATAACTATGAACTAAAATATTTACACCTTAAAAAAAATAAATAAATAAGCTATAATAAGGCATCAAAAAAAAAATTTTCCTCATCATTATCGTGAGGTAGGGTAACCTCACGACGGGGACTGCAGTGTCCAGGAGTAAGGTCGTAGTGGCGGTGTCTCTGGACATCGCCAACGCCTTCAACTCCCTGCCCTGGAGCTGCATCTTGGAGGCACTCCGATATCATCGGGTGCCTACCTACCTCCGTCGTGTAATCGAGGCTTACCTGACGGACAGGTCCGTCAGCTACCCCGGTCACCGGGGCGAGTGGAACCGGCGAGAGATGTCACGCGGTGTTCCACAGGGTTCGGTTCTGGGGCCGCTCCTGTGGAACATCGGCTATGACTGGGTGCTGCGCACCGACCTCCCGAACGGCGTTAGCACAATATGCTACGCCGACGATACGCTGGTGCTAGCGCACGGGAGGTCACACCAGGCGGCGGCCGACTTAATGGCGACAGCGGTTGCGACAGTCGTTGAGAGAATCCGGCAGTTGGGACTCGAGGTGGCGCTCCACAAGTCCGAGGCCATGTGTTTTCATGGCCGCGGGAACGCGCCACCTCCGGGTGGGTCCCAAATAACGGCGGGAGGAGTTACCATCGGCGTCGAGACGACGATGAAGTACCTAGGACTCGTCCTCGACAGTCGGTGGAACTTCATAGAACACTTCCGACGTTTGGCTCCAAAGTTGGAGAGGACGGGGGCTGCGTTTAAACGCATCCTCCCCAACCTCGGGGGCCAAACGCCTCCTGCCGGAGGTTATACGCCGGGATCGTGCGGTCCATGGCCCTCTACGGCGCCCCTGTTTGGGCGCCAAACCTGTTGCGGCGTCCCGCTCGGACGCTGCTCATGGCACAGAGGGTCATGGCGATCCGAATGATCCGCGGATACCGCACGATCTCTGGGGAGTCGGCGAACCTCCTTGCCGGATTACCGCCGTGGGATCTGGAGGCGAAGGTGCTCGCGCGCGTGTACGGCATGCGCGCGGAGGCACGTCGCCGGGGCGAAACCCCGCTGCCGCGCCAAATAGGTGCGTGGCGGGATGAGCTCCGGCGCGATCTCATGGCGGAATGGCAGCAACGACTGTCGCAACCGAGGGCTGGGCTCGCTGCCATCGCAGCGGTAAGTCCCCTCTTTGAGGAGTGGCTTGAGAGACGCTACGGCGTCCTCACCTACCGCCTGACGCAGGTCCTCACCGGACATGGAAGTTTCGGGAGGTACCTGTGTCTGATGGGGCGGGAGGAAACGCCCGGGTGTCATCACTGCGAGGACCGCCCTGAGGACACGGTGGAACACACGGTGGGAGAATGCCCTTCGTGGGCTGGGCACCGCCGTGTCCTCAGGGAAGTGATCGGCGATGGCGACCTCTCGCGTCCGGGCCTAGTGCAGGCCATGATGCGGAGCGAGGGGGACTGGGATGCCGTCTCCTCCTTTTGCGAAGCAGTGATGCTAGCTAAGGAGGAGGCGGGACGCGTGAGGCAGCGAAGCGCTGCCTCCTCGCAACCCAGCCATCGCGAAGGACACACCGGGCGTCGGGGATCGCGAGACGATCTCCGGCCACCGTAAGCGCGGGCCTGCGGACGGCGAGCATGGGTGGCTCCCCGTCCGACCAGAAACAGACCCGAGCGTACGGCGCGTCGCGTTCCGCGCGCGCCTCAAAGAGCCATCAGACCACCACAGATGGGGCCCAATACGGCCGATGCCGATTCGGAGTCGCGGAGAACCTAACGGGTAACCGGGGCTCCGGCTCGACGTGCAGGAGAAGGAACGGGGTGGTTTTTAGTCAGTAAGAGTCTGACACTCCCTCCCGCCTCACCCAGGCGGGAGAAGTCATTCGATGATTTTCCCCCCTTAAAAAAAAAAAAAAAAAAAGGGTGCCCAAAAGACTGGCAGCATTACCACGTTGAATGGCAATGCTTAACCTTTGTCCAAGGTAGAAGCCAGCCCTTCGATCACCTGAAGTGTCAACCATCCTCTTTACAATATCTTTATAAAGAAGATGTGCACTTGGGCCCCACGGCCCTAAAGTTTCAACCCCAAACGGTTCGAAAGCATAATTGCCAATCAGGCTATCATACTTTCGCCGTTTGAGGTTCTCGGCAGCAGCAGCGGCAGCACCAGCTCGACACGCTGAGTTTGGAAGATGGGATGGCGCCAGAGTATCAACGCAAGTGGCGTCCCATACTAAAGGCCTACCCATCTTCCAAGGGAATAATGACATACCGTCGGGTCTCTTGCCATCGTTGCGTACCAAGCCATTAGGTTCTAAAGTAGCTGGCACGCCAACGGAGACAAGAGCTCGACGAATTATGTCATTAATACTCGCGTGCCGAGCAAAACGACCCGCACTACGGCTACACGACAAGCCGTGGTGTCCAAGGCTGTTGACATCTTCACCACAACGACAACGATGAGGTGAACAAAATGAAGCCCCAAGCCTTAAACAAATTGCAGCGCGGAATGTGGTGTCGTCCAACAAAGTACCTAAGTTGGACGAAGGCAAAGCAAGAAGCCATAACCATAACCCTGACTCCCACTCACCCACAGCCAAAAGGCGAGCTCGCTCTGCAGTTGAACAAGCGGAGTTCAATAGATTTTCGCTCACTTTCCTGCAGAGCGGCTCGTCCCATTGTCTCTGGGAGAGTAATTTGACCCCCCGCAATATTTGGGCAAGCGATTTTCCAAGCTTTCACAGCTTCCACTAAAAATGGTACATCAAAATTAACCAGTTCTTCAGTACCATGGGCGGAAGATATGAAAGCTGGTAGGCTTACACTGGAAATTTTACGGACGCCAAGCCCACCCATGCGGACAGGCAGAGTAGCTTGTGTCCAGGCTCGGTCGTCGAGAGCCACATTCAAAATTAAGGATAAAGTTTGTCTAATGCTTCGGTCAATTTTTTCTAAAAGAAGTGGTGCAGACCAGAGGTGGGTGAGCGCAAAAAATACATAAATTTGGGACCAAAACAACAAAAACGAATAATAGTATAGGCCGAATGCATTCTAATGTGATACAGTCTTTCTGAAACGACAGAAAAATTTTGAATTTTTTCATCAATAAAACTTTGAAAAGAGTCCTCGAAGACGGGCGCACCTAGGAGGCGAAGGGAACAGTTATCGACAACCGAGATATTAGGCGCAAAAGTAGTAAATTTTGATATGATCTGTCTGTCGGTAGAGTCATGTAAAAATATCTCACACTTGGAATAATTTAGGTCAAGGCCAATAGCATGAAGTTCGTTTTTTAAAAATTGGAAATCATTTAAAACTGTATCTGCATCGCCTCCCAGGGTACCGTCATCGAGGTACCACACATTAAATTTAGAATTTAGCTGTCGTATAATAGGATTAATGGCCAGGCTAAAAATCACTGGCCCAATGGGATCGCCTTGTTGACAGCCAACGGCTGATTCCAAAAGGTTGTCCTGATATAATAATTTTGTAGGGTGTCTATAACATTGCCAGAGAAAACTAAAAATTTGGGGTACTTCCTTTTTAACTTCTGTCAACAGAGTATCCCTATTGACCGAATTAAAAGCATTCTTAATGTCAACCTTCAGGATGATATCACCTTTCCTGGAATTCAGGTAGGTCGATAACGCATGCACGGCAGCCTCGCAGCCCCCTCTAGATCCATACCCGAGTTGAAGGGGCTGGAATTTTTCCGAAAGAAGATTATTATAAAATTTGCAACAAATCTTGGCTGCCATGCGACGATAAGTTGTTCCCACGGCAATGGGACGAATACCGCCATCCTTCTTGCGTAGGGCACATAGATTGGCCCCGTACAAAACGTCGATGACGGATTCGTGCACATTGCCGGAGAGCATAAGATTGATCAAAACCGTCAGTATTTAAGGTATATTGTATGATTTTATCTTCGGGGATTTATAGTCTGACGTTACAAAAAAATGCAACTATTAGTTTGGTAATCAGACTCCCTCTTGGCCAGTTTTTTACTATCAATGTAAGACGAAACTTTCGACCGTACCTTTATATAAAATATAACAGAAAATGTGTCGAAATGCGTACCCAATGTTAACAACTAAATATTCGAGACGTGACATTTTAAGGCATCACATTTCAGGAGATATGTATTGCCTTCTCTATATCAGCCTCATGGCTTCTTGTAAGTCTATATCAAAATTGTGTCTGTAGCAAAATAGATCTTATTTTCATTCTAATTGAAACAAAATTAAAATACTACGTAATAATAAGTCTTATTTGAACGAGCATTCGTGACATCAAAGTATCATATTTTAATTTATACTGGCTGTCTTAGCTGAAATCTTTGGTTTTCAGTTATCTTACGGTACGGTAAGTTATCTCATAACAAGTTTTTTTCTTACAAAATTAATCATAACAAGAATGGTGTTAAGTGTATTCAAGCAAAATTCGTTAACTATTCACGACGCGTAGCTAGCTACGTGCTACGGCGTAGCCAGTCGTAGCCGCGACAAAATGCGCTACGTCGTAGCAATACTTAAGTATTATTACCATGACATAATAAAGTTCTTATTAATAATTCAGTTTATTAAGTCGGGCAATAGTTGAATGACTGACATTGTTCTATATGTTTTGTATTAAATTATTATCTAGTTTACGCATACTCGTGATCCAACTAGGGTCTTTCTCTGTTTCTTTACTTTTAGATCTTAAGCTATTGAGCTTAAAATTTGATATTTGATGCAATAAATCAACAGTTTTTCTAAAAAATACAGGCTCCTTTATTAAACTCATTTAAATTACTATAGTCAGAATTTTAATTAGATTCCAGATTTGACAATAGCTACTGTCATTTTGTGAAATAATGATACCATATGTGGTACCATATATGATATTATATGTAATAGTGTAGTGATGAACACAAAAATCGATAAACAATCAGTGTGTATGTTTTATAATAAATGTTACAGAAAGTGACAGGATAGCGATAGCGACGACGGCGACAATTTATAAAATAACTTATTACCTTAATACATCTATCTATTTTATTTGTCATGTTCCTTCATGATTACATTTTTTTTTTATTTCACACACAATTATAAAAGAAAAGTCTCAGATCGTTATTTAATCGTCAAAAGTAAATTATCGGTTCAGAAATATTTAATTTCCTGATATACTTAGTTTACGGGAGTAAAATTATAAACAAGAAGAATCGATCCAGAAATATTGCATTTCCATATCGAATAATTTCGCAACGTCACTATTTAGTACTTGTCATAACGTTGCAACACTGAAATTGTCAAATCTGGAATCGAATTAAAATTCCGAGTATAGCAATTACTCTGAAACTGAACGTATACCTCTGCTCACCCCTCTAAGAAATATACATTTTCGTATTCTAATTTAAACCCTACTGCAAAACTAGATATTAAAGTTAAATTACCAAACCAATTCTGTTTCCTAGTTCGCATGTCGAAAGACCATGAAGGTGTGTTTACAACAACACATCCTTATGGCACCTAAACTCTATTCAGTTATTCTGAGTTTCAATTTCAACGTACACTCGGAAGCCAAAAAATGAAGCCACTAACTTTATTCATTTTATCGAACTCTTTATACCTGTAAAAAATATTCCTTGCATAATAATTCAAAAAGAAATAATATTCAGCTTTTGAATACATTAAAAAATAATCATGAATTTTAATTAATTTTATGACCAACTTTATTATAGTATTTTTCCAGCAAATTTTTGTGAAATAAGTATGCTGTTAGATGCTAAAAAACGTGTCGTCACAAAACACAATCTCGTACAAAATTCATAGAAAACTCTCGTTTTTGACAGTTCGAAAAAAAGTATTAAATTTGACTAGTTGGCAAGTACCCAATTGTCATTTATATAACATACATTAGAAATTTATAAAATGGTTGTAAATATCACAAAATATGAATCAAGAAATGTAAAAGAAAAAACGCTAGGAGCTATGATTCTTTGCTCTCAAGTGTATTTCAAACGATGTTGTCGTTTTCAAATCTCTATTGAATTTTGTCGCCAAGAAAGCTACGTGTTGATTAAATGGCACATTATCTTTGAAAGACTGAATGAATATATATTTTAAAGGGTGTTATTTAGCTTGTCCCGCTTGTTTATTTATTTGGGTCAAAAGCAATTGGAATTTTTTAAAAAGAAGTAGAACGGAGACCGTTCTGGTAGCTCGGAGGTTTAAGACGTTCGCTTTTCATGCATGTGGGTGCGGGTTCCAAACCTACTAACAATAAGTACTAATGTGAATGTGAGTTATTCCTAGTTATATGTACTTTCTAAGATTATTTAGTGATCTCTGATAAACGGCGAAGGAAAACATCGTGAGGACACCTGGGCCGTAAGCAAGCGTGGTGATTAATGCTCAAACCTTCTCCGTGTGAGACGAGGCCTTGGCCAGCAGTGACCACTTATAGGCAGTTGATATAATAATATGTATTTATATTCACTTAACGATTGCCTCGATGGCTGAGTGGTCGCAAGTACGACTCGCAAGGGGTCTCGGGTTTGATTCCCGGGTCGGGCAAAGTATTACTGGTTTTTTTTTTAAATTGTCAGTGCTGCACGGGGTCTGGAATTTTGCCCGGTATATGGCAATAGGCTCATCTCCTATTACATGGGACTCATAACATTAATAGTGAAAAGTGGGTGTTACATTGATCAGTGGCATTAAGTGCTGTAATGTGCACCTCTGCCTCTACCCTTTCGGGGATAAAAGGCGTGATTTTATGTTATGTTATTCACTTAAATTTTTTTTGGAGACGAAGAAGGCCTGTATCTCAAAATCATACATACATACATAAACATATTACAGTCAATGACTTTAAAAAACTTACACAAGCGAACACAATTCAGGACGAAGCACCCAGTTGCTATAATTTTAAATGCGAGCCAACGCTAGCAATGTGTCGTTTAAAATGGGTTAAAGGTTATAATCCTGCTTATGCCCGTTTGTTCAGTACGCGTCCTGGCAAATCTTCAGAGACACAACAAGAGTATAAAAATTCTTGGCATGCCGCCTGAACTTCATAAATCATTTAATATATGACAATTTATTTTTTGGACTTACTATTGCTGAAAAGGTCAACGAACTAAGAGTTTAATGACTGTTTCTACTGTTTATTAAACCATCTCTTAACTAAAAGTTACTAAGCGTGATGTAGCAGCTAAACGAACCCTTTATACTGTTAGATGTCATTTATAGGTTGGTGAAAAAATAAATAAAAAATATCACCGATCTGGAATCCTAGCGTAGACTTACCTTACTGGTCAATTCCCAAGCGATCACAGGTCTTCGGTGATCGCTCTCCACTCACGGCATTATAGACCTTCTTACGGATGTTTTGATACTGCTTTTGTGTGAACAAACTTTGGGGATTTTCCGTACGATATGTCAAGTAATTAAAATTTAAGAGAAGTTGGTGACAGCTACAAGAAAATTTCTATGAAAAGCTCTATAATATAGGCTACCAAACATCATGCTATGACCAATAGGAGCCCAATAGCGGGTGAAACCGCACGGCAGGAGCTAGTCATAGATATATTTTATCTCAAAACGAATTAAATCGGACCGTAATACCAGATTTGCACAAGCTAAACAGATCAAGATGGCGTCTCCAGTTGAAGCCACAACTTAATACCAAGCGTTGGATCTCGGTCTGTATTTGCACAGAGCTATGCCAACAGATTCACTCAGCGTGCTCCAATCGTGACATTTTGTTGCTAAACCGTCTTAACATCGAATAAGATTAGTCAGGTTGGTATAAAACGGTACTTCAAGCCATCTTATCTCATATTCCCTTTATTATAAGCTTTTATTTAACTTGATGTATACGTATGTATGTGTGTGAAGTGAAAATTAAAAGTACCCTTAACATCAGTTTTTAAATGCATGCTCGTCGGAGCATGCATTTAAAGATTAATGACTGTTGATGAAGCGAAATAGGTATGTAAGAATCGCAGCAATAGGCGTTCGTCATGGGAGACAGGCAAGTCAACTAAATTTTGAAGCAGACATCTTCACTTGGTTGAGTTAAAATTTTGTATACACGATTAGTTTGTAGGACTATAAATGGTAAGCTGCATAATAGCTTATTATTCTAATATATAGATACTTAAAAAGAGACAAAAATACAGTCAAATGATATGTGCATCCATGGACATAGTTATGCTTTCCAAATGGATAGAGATCTAGAAAGAAAGAAAGTGAGAAATGTCGTTTATTGTCTTCGTTCTTCGTCTCTTGATTAACGTTTAGACATAATAGGACAGAAATAAGTTAAAGTCAAAATCATTTATTTCAATTAGACCAGGAAAGTACTTTTGAACGGCAACAACAAAAATTTAGAAGTGAAGCTAGTTATTCTTATATATATTGTTATATGACTATATTATTCACGAGAGCATTTTATTATCAACAGCCTATAACCGCCCACTGCTGACCAAAGGCATCTTCGCATGTAGAAGGTTTGAGCATTAATCACCACGCTTGCTCAATGCGGTTTGGCGATTTCAAACGTATATAGAAATTATAAGCCCAGGTTTCCTCACGAAGTTTTCCTTCACCGTTTGTCAGTGCTCTAAATTTTTTGGCCACTATCTCGCTTCGTGGTAAACGATGATGCGGTGGAGCAAGTCGTCCCACAAGCAACCTATTCACTCCAGCCTTGAAGAGACCCAGCCTTCAGGAAATAGAGACTCTGGCTAAAAATTCCACTCCGCAGTACGCACCAGGAAGCTTGATGCGAAATAATCTTAGAAAGTACATATAACTTGAAAAGAGTCCCAATAGTATTTGACGTGGGTAGGTTTCACACGCACACATAATTTTAATATTGAGTGCCGATTTGAACATAAGAATGACTAAGTCGATTTTTTTTACCCTCGCGAGAAGAGTCAGAATGATGACAGTGTATTCTATTCTGCCGCTATAAAATGTAAAAACAATGTAAAAAAAAATATTTCGACCCTTCCATGGACAATCATAAAAACCTCATTAAACAAGTTTATGGCAAAAAGAAACAACGTAAACATTACTCCTTTTATTCCCTAAAGGGTCGACATAGGGGTGAATCTTGTAGTACTTGTATCAATTATTTACGATTTTAGATCTATTTTTAAGAGGGGGTGAGCTATGGGGTATGGAGTAACTTCGGTGACTGTGAATTTTCAAAATGAAAACAAATTTTCCTCGACTCAAGAATTCAAGTTTCCTTGTAATCGTTAGTAGAGGTAGAGGATTCTAAAGCTTTGTCCGATGAAGGTGTCGAACTTGGGACCGGTAACTGACCGCTTCATGTCAGACGACCCCTAAGCTTCGTGTGGTGGTCGCAATTGTGACTGCCAGGCAAGGGGTCTCGGGTTCGATTCCCGGGTCGGGCAAAGTATTACTGGGCTTTTAAAAAAAATCTCAATAGTAGCACGGAATCTGCAAATGTGCCCGATATATGGCAATAGGCTCACCCACTATTACATGGGACTCATATGGGGTGCCCCGGGAATCGAATCCAAGACCCCTTACCCGGCAGTCGCACATGCGACCACTCGGTCAATGAGGCAATCAGTGACTTAATAAGTGATAATAAGTGAATATTTTACCAATCAAGCCCTTTTAGTTTGGTATCCATAATGGAGGCAGTTGTGAAAAAAATAAGATTATAATATTCAATGGTTATCAAAACTAAGAGTGTGTACCTAAAATCAGATCGGCCTGTATTCAGGTAGGGGGTGAAAATCCAATTACGAGAGACACACACAAACAAACAGGTCAATCAAAATAAAACGGTTTATAAACAAAAATTCCTATTGCATAGCTTTTTATAAAAGTGGCGTGAGAAAGATCATTTTATATAATAACTGGCAATATATCATAAGAAATGTCTCTATTATTGTTATATTAATATGTACCAGGTGACGTAACAAGCGCATACAATTTATTACAACCCTGTAACAGGGGTTGCCGACAAAAGGGATTGGGGCGCCCCCTAGCGAATGTATCGGAGGCTTATGATAAAAAGATTATACAGTATAAGTAATAATAAAATGGTGGAATTACTTCTTTCTATTTGCTTTGTACAAAAAATGTTGGGTTGGGTAAAGTAATATTAGTATTTTTGGTGTTCTTTGAAAAGGTATTTCTAGTAATAGTCTTTCTATTATAGAAAGGTATATCTAGAATAATTGTACCGGTAAAAACGGTAATCACCTTTTCGAGGTAAGTTTTAAGGTCAGTTAAGGTAAGGTCTACAGGCCCATATCCCACGCATCGGACGGATCGCATCAAACGGATCAATTTTTCAGACTGCGTGGAACCCTGCAGACTACATATAGACATTGCTGACAAGCGATCCGTACGATGCGGATCAGTAGCGCTGTTGTATAAGTTTTTATACAAGGCAAACTAAAATCCCTTACGTGCGATGCGTCCGATGCGTCGAGCCGGAGCCCCGGTAACCCGTTAGGTTCTCCACGACTCCGAATCGGCATCGGCCCTGTTGGGCCCCATTAAGGACTCATTTACCTTAGAATTAAAATAGAATAACATTTTAAGGCCTTAGAATTTTTAAGCTAGTAACATATTCATACCACATATTTTGGTTTTCAGTTAAGGCTCTATACTTACCTACATAAGTACATACATTGCAAGCAGTACTGTTTGTTCAATAGCCTGCAGGTCGACCTTCTCCTGCCTGCCTGTATTAAACTTTCAACTTTATTGTTTTGATATGAAGTCTAAAATTCAGTAACAAAAATTGGCAGACTGGACTAGTTTGACTTGCTTGTTGGCTAACATAGTTACATGCAGTAAGGAATGTACACACAGCTACACATCAGGCTATGCAAAACCAGTTTATCATGGTCTTGCTTTGTATGATGTATCCTTACATTCGAAGGTCAATTTATGCTGGTTTTGTGTACCTTAATGTGTATAAACAAAGTTCAAAATTGTACGTGGGTTTATTTTTGCGTTCAAACAACCAGTTATCACGTAGATACGGTAACTGTTACTCGTAGGTGGAACCTTGTTACTTTGCATTTAATCTACTCTATTTAAAGGCCAGCTTTAATTAATAGCTTGGCTTTAAGGTTGAGCTAATATATTTGACCTTTTTTAGGTTTTTATAGGACAAGGACAAGATGGAAGATTTCTGTGTAACTAGAAAGTAATCATAATTGTTCTAAGGGGGGTTTCACGACCACTGGTCTAATAACTGGATATGAAAACGAATAGTTTTCTGAGAGACTTACTTTAATAAGACATGTTCACGACAATCTCTGAACGTCGAAAAAAAAAATGTCGAAAGATCCAAAAATTATAAGCCAAGATCCACAGTTTATACAACTATGAAAACACTGACATCTGAACGAACCTGTCTTGGATTCTGCAACGAAATGAATCGGAAGTCATCTTTAGAGGAAAAAGAAACTGATAGTTTCCGTTTCCTCTAATATTAAACAAGAAGAAAATATATAATTTCTATCTCCTCTTGATGGTAAGCAATCGGCGCCGCCCATAGACTCATCAGAGTATAATTGCAAATTCAATGAAGAAAAATTAGATCAAATCATCAACAAAGCCTGTTTAATCTACAGAAGAATATTATTCCAGATCTGCGGCTAACCCAAGGGATTACCGAGGCTTCAGTTCTAAGCAGGAGTAGGAACTGGATTGTTTATAGTCAGTAACAGCCTGATACTCTCATCTCAGTGAGAGAGCCATGATTTGGCATTAATGGGCCGACTCGACCGGAGTGATACCACGACCTCACAGAAGACCAACGTGTGAGTGAGGATATGGGAGGCCCAATTCCCCCTTTCCTCAATCCCTGAATCCCCGACAATCCTCAAATTCCTAATCCCAAAAGGCCGGTAACGCACTCGTAACGCGGTGTCCATGGGCGATGCCGATTGCTTATCATCAGGTGATCCGTCTGCTCGTTTACCGGCTTACCCCATAAAAAATATATCACTCAATGTGGGAGATTTCCCCTTAAAAAAAAGAACAATATTGCCATGAAATTTTTATACCTGTTGTATTTCGAGGAGTAATCTAACAGTAATATCCAAATATAGATGTTACCGTTGCATGTAAACAGCCAAGGTCACCCACCTGTTCGCTCGTTTGTTCGATAAACCACGGGAACTGGTTATAACTAGTTCGACCCAGTTACAAGTTGACAGAGACCAAATTGTGATGGGTTCTGATGGGATGGTAGATTGGGGAGATACGGTATTGCTATTTTGAAGGTTCTCCATGATTCATGCCTTCATGGTCATTAAAGTATTGGAAGATTAGGGTGCACATAAACTTGAATGCGGGAACACCTTAAAGGGGTGTGGAGGGAGGTTTAGCAGAAACTCGTTATGATTCAGTGCTGACCTTAAGACTAGTAGGGAAAAAGTTAGTAGAAACCTGTCTTCGGAAACAAATGCTTACGATGGTTAATAAATACAAATGTGATTTGATTTGTAGTTCCATGTATACTAAGGAAAAAGTAGGGGGTAGTCCCCCACTAGATCACATTATGCTCAATAACTCAATAGTAATACTCCTATAACATATCCTTCACCAGAGAAGTACACATCAACAAGACTTTAATACTGTTCCTCTTCTGCTCTTCTAATAATTACTTCTAGTTTATTATTGTCGGATCCAAGATAGTTGTCATGCCCCTGGGACGCACCGGACTTCATTGTTTTTAGGTGTTTTTGTGATTGTACTGTGAAGCTGGTTTACAGAGATTTTGGGAGGTACTATAACCTTCTAAAACCGCTTGTCCCATAAAACATGGATGGTCCGATGCAGAAGACCTTCCTATTAATATTATAAATGCGAAAGGCTGCATGCACCTCTACATATGTGTGTCATCACTTCACGCCAAAATAGCTGAAGGGATCGGGATGAAATTTGAACATGAGTAGACTGTGGTCTGGAATAGCAAATAGACTTTTTATTTATTTTTTTTTTTGTTGATTTCGGCTACAGGGCAATCTGTTCTTCAACAATAAGCCACTTCTTTGTCTGATTTCTCAGTTTGTGTTTTCTTCAAGAGCCATATTTGTATGAAAATTCCTTTCACACGACTCTTTTGTCGTCAAGTGGTAAATCTTTTATGTAGGCTCGGTATGTCACTTCTTTTTAGCCTGGTATGCCGAAGGGTGTTTTCACTCAGAGCGTGTACCAATGTGTTTACATGGGCTGTCAGTTTGTCCTGATATTTCAAACTGTTTTGAGCTATTTCCTGCCGAACTGTTTTTAGGCCGAGGTCGAGGTATATGTATTTGTTACTTATGCAATGAGGGATGCCAAACATTGTTCTCAAGGCTTTGGTTTGGAATCTCTCTAGGATATCTATGTTGCTGTTGCTGGCCGTTCCCCATAGTTGTATGCCGTAAGTCCATATTGGTTTTAAGGTGGTTTTGTATACTAACATCTTGCTGTTACAATTTAGTTGCGATTGGGATCCCAACAGCCAGTTCAATGACCGCAGTTTTCCATCTAATTGTTTGCGCTTTGACCAAATATGTTTCTGCCATGTAAGTCTCCTATCTAGGTGCATGCCTAAGTATTTTGCGCTATTATCTTGAGGGATAACTTTGCAGTTGAGCGTTACCGGTGGACATGTTTCTCTCCTGAGTGTAAAAGTCACATGTACCGATTTGCTCTCATTGGCTTTTATTCTCCAACGCTTCAGCCATGCTTCAACTTTCGTCAGATGATTTTGCAACTGTGATGATGCCGTTTCTGGGTTGCAATGAGCCGACAGTAGTGCCGTATCATCAGCATATGTCGCAGTTGTAGTGTAGTCAGTTATTGGGATATCTGCTGTAAAGATGAGATATAGTACAGGGCCCAAGATACTGCCCTGAGGAACACCTGACTTTATTTCGTGTACTTCTGAAAGATCATCGCTGCACTTCACTTGGTAGCATCTTTTATCTAAGTAGGATCCTAGTATTCTGAATAAACAATGCGGCAGTTGCTTCTTTACCTTGAACAGGAGGCCGTCATGCCATACCTTATCAAATGCTTGGCTAATATCCAGAAACACAGCAGAGCAGTATAATTTGTTTTCAAGGCACCTGCTAATGATGTCAGTTATACGGTGTATTTGTTCAATTGTCCCGTGTTTTTCCCGGAATCCAAATTGGTGGTTCGGTAATACTCTACTTAGATGTTCTCTCATCCTGTTAAGCAATATCCTCTCAAACAGTTTGCCGATAACTGGTAGCAGGCTGATAGATCTGTAGGAAGTAACTTCCTGTGGGGGTTTACCAGGTTTCAGTATCATGACTACATGAGCAATTTTCCATTGCCCAGGGAAATGTTCGAGTCTTAAACTGGCATTGAAGATGTTAACTAATTTCATTACCCCTTTATGAGGCAGATTTTTAAGTAATGTGGCATCAATAAAGTCATAGCCGGGTGTTTTACCTTCCTTGAGTTGCCTTATTTCTTTCACAATTTCCTTTGGGCAGGTACTTTTTAGTGGGAGACACATTTGATTCACAGATTCGAGGTATTCCTTGATCTCCAGAGTTTGTTCGGGATTGTTTTCAGGGAGTGGTTGGAAAACTGTTTTCAGATGGTTCGCAAAGATACATGCCTTTTCTTTGTCTGATCTAGCCCACCCACCTTTTTCATCACTGTTAGGTGATTTGTGGATTTTCGGGCGCTTTAGACTCTTGGTAGCTTTCCATAGTGAATAGTTTGTGTCCTTCGTTGGATCTAGATTTGAAAGATAGTGTTGAATGTTATTATTTTCTAGGGTACTGATAAGGACTAGTAAAGCCATAAAAATAAGACGTAAAGTTAAGACTAAAAGACAAAACTACTCCATCAAGGTAAACTCGCAGGGAAACTCCTAATTGATGGCAGAGTGTCGTAATTAGAGGTAAATAACTGAAGCTCAATCCTCCTGTATTGTTCCACAGTACCGGTAATTGGACCCGACTTGATTGAGTTAAAAATAATTTCGGATGAAAGGAACGCCGGATCCGAATAGCCATTTAATGAAAACAATGGTCAAGTTTAACGTTCAAAATTGTTTTTTTTTTGTTAGCGGTTTAGGGTCTGTCAATTGTAGGATGAATACGAAATGAATTGGTTTTTAGACGATTGAAAATGTAAAAGAAAATTAGATAAGTTTTGGTTTTTTGACTAAATAATCAAAAGGGCTTTAAAAAGACATATTTTTATGATATATTTTTATCTATTCTGCCTTGTTGACCGAGTGGTCGTAAGTTCGACTGCTGGGCAAGTGGTCTCGGGTTCGGTGAAAAGTAGGTGTTACATTGTACAGTGGCATTAAGTGCACGTCTGCCTTCTCCTTCGGGGATAAAAGACGTGTTATGTTACGTGTGCTTTTATTTATAGTCCGCTATTGTACTATGATGTAGGTTGAAGGTCACAGTTTAAAAGATTCTGGTTATTCAAAGTGTGTTGCTGTTTGGTTTTTTTGTTTATATTTGATGGGTCGACGTCTGACCACTATCTCGCCAGGTCGTAAGAAATGATGCGTTATTATTATTGGTCTCTGTTAAATTTGTAATTCTTTAGTCGGTCGTTGCGACACCTGCTGGAAGAACAGGGATCTAAATCTATTTTCCTCTTTATTTTTTTTTTTTTTAAGGGGCGAAAATCATAGAATGACTTTTCCCGCCTGGGTGAGGCGGGAGGGAGTGTCAGACTCTTACTGACTAAAAACCACCCCGTTTCTTCTCCTGCACGTCGAGCCGGAGCCCCGGTTACCCGTTAGGTTCTCCGCGACTCCGAATCGGCATCGGCCCTATTGGGCCCCATCTGTGGTGGTCTGATGGCTCTTTGAGGCGCGCGCGGAACGCGACGCGCCGTACGCCACCCATGCTCGCCGTCCGCAGGCCCGTGCTTACGGTGGCCGGAGATCGTCCCGCGATCCCCGACGCCCGGTGTGTCCTTCGCGATGGCTGGGTTGCGTCCCGCCTCCTCCTTAGCTAGCATGACTGCTTTGCACAAATTAACATGCATTTGATGGAACTAGTGAATCAGTCCACAATACTTAATTGGGGTCAAATCGCAATTAGTTTGGCCTTCTGATCTAATTAGAGACCTTAATAGAGGTTAATTAGTATATGGGTCATATACCCTAAGGTCAAAATAGGTAATGATAAGATTTTTACAATGATAATTAGACCTTAGGGTTCATTTTGAGTGAAATATTATCAGGGTTTTGATTTCGATATTGTCATTTTTCTGTACGAAAACATTGATATAATATCCGATATGACATAACATCACGCCTTTTATCCCAAAGGCGTAGGCGCACATTACAACACTTAATGTCACTGTACAGTGTAACAGCGATTTTTCACTATTTATGTTATGAGTCCTATGTACTAGGGGGTGAGCGTTTTGCTATCTATATATATACCGGACACAATTTCAAAGAACCGATAAATATTTTTTTGTATTTGAATATCTTGTAAAGGTTGCCTGGTAGAGATCGCTTTTAGTAATAACGCCGCCTTTGTACCCTACTATTCTTGGATGTAACTCGACATTTATGTTTATATTGCTTTAAGGTGTACAATAAAGATTATTCTTATCTTATCTTATCTTTTTACATTTTTTTGCTTCTTTTTTATTCAAACAAGGGGTAGGCAGAGGTGCACATTACGGCACTTCATGCCACTGTACACTGTAACACCCACTTTTCACTATTAATGTTATGAGTCCCATGTAATAGGGGGTGAGCCTGTTGCCATATACTGGGCACATTTCCAGACTCCGTGCTACTACTGAGATTTTAAAAAATCCAGAAATACTTTGCCCGACCCGGGAATCGAACCCGAGACCCCTTGTCCATCAGTCGCACTTGCGACCACTCGGACAACGAGGCAGTTTTTATTCACCTTTTTTAGTTTTAGTTAAGTTCGAAGAAACGAGCGAGAACGAACGAACGAAGTTAATTTAGAGATGTAAATATTTATTCATAATTGTGTTATTGAAGTCTCTTATTTTTCTGTTTAATATTTATTTTTTTACGGCAAGCTATGATGGTAGAAACATCACGTTATGCCAATAGGAACCGAGCAGCCAGAGAAACTGCAGTAAGTAACTAGTATTCAATACACTAGCAGATCCTTAAATAAACATTCGACCGTGTAAACTATTCAGCCTTCACAACTAAAACAAAAGACTCACTGAAACATTTACCCGTTGAAAACCATTTTATGAGAAAATTCCGGTATTTTGAATAAAATCCGGTCCGCGATAGCCGGTGGTCCGTTAGACCCGGTCCGTGGTTTGACCGTCCGGTACACTCGGCGAAATAATTTATTTTTTGAACGTATACCTTTGAAGGGTGAAAGGGTTTTGACGGTAATTAGACCTTCGAGAGTACGGCTGTGAGTTGTTACCCCGAGGGTGAATAGTTTGCCTAGACGGTTGATTTATCTCGAGTGTTCCATTGGTTGTTTGCACTATGGTAATGAACGATGTTAACTAAATATTACTGAAGCTGTATTTTTCTTACAAGAAATACTGGGATTTTTATTATTACGTATTTTAGTTTTTACATACATAACATCACGCCTTTTATCCCCGAAAGGGTAGGCAGAGGTGCACATTGCGGCACTTAATGCCACTGTAATGTAACACCCACTTTTCACTATTTACCTCTATATTATGAGTCCCATGTAATAGGGGGTGAGCCTATTGCCATATACCGGGCACAGTTCCAAACTCCGTGCTACCACTGAGGAAAACCCAGTAATACTTTGCCCGACCCGGGAATCGAACCCGAGACCCCTTGCCCGGCAGTCGCACTTGCGACCACTCGGTCAATGAGGCAGTATTTTAGTTTTTGAGGGGGTAAAACATCCAGTGACTTCTCCTGTTTCGAGTGAGTTGAGGGAACGTGTCAGACTCTTACTGACTGAAAACACCCCGTTCCCTGAGCCCCGACAAATCAGTTTTTTTTAAACACACATGACACATGTGTGTGTGAAAATGTATATTTTTAAATGCACTGCCGACACCAGGAGAAAATCCAAGTGTGGGGCAAAATGAAACAAAGAAACAAACTACAATCATACATTTTATATGGGAGAGTTCTTGAACATTAGTCATACTTTGACAGTCTTTTATTTTATTTCTGACAGTTCTGACTCACTCTGCTGTGCGTCATACTTGAAACGAAGCTAGGCTTGTCATGATTGACTTCATGCTACATTTAATTACACGAATTAATATAATGGGAAATGAATTAATTATACTGTCGTTAATGGACAAAAATATATAGGTCAGCCAGTGTTATGAGACTATTAATTAATTTCGACAAGTACGTTTATTGTTAATTATTTTTTTAAGTCATGTGGCTCGGCGTTTGACCACTATCTCACCTGGTGATAAGCGATGATGCGACCTACTATGCAGTACGGCTGCAATTGAACAAACTATTCACTCAGGACGTGAAGAGAGATAGTTGGCTACTTAAAGAACAATGGTTACAAAAAAGAACCATCTTATAATTATACTGTACCAGTTTGATTTTGGCTGCAACTCTTTGTGCAAACCACAAATTGTTGTTTCGATTCTGCGTGTCATGTGTATGTGAAATTGTATGTTTGTAATCGCACCCACGACACAAGAGACAAACTTAGTGACGGGAAACGCCTTTAAGAACAGAAAACTAAATAGCTATTTCCTCTACAACATACACACACATTAACAACCTATAAGGGCCCACTGCTGAGCTTGACCTCTTTTCAAACGGAGAAGGTTTGAGCATTAACCACCACGCTTGCTCAATGCGGGTTGGCGATTTCAAACTTATAACTTTTTAATAAATTTCCTCTACTGTTTGTCAGTGATGTCTAAATAATCTTAGAAAGTACATATAACTCGGAAAGAATAAATAATAAAATATAATAAATAAAATGTTTATTTGGTGTAAAAAGCCAGATTGCAAAATAAATCTCAATATCTAAACAAAGTCTAAAAATATGTGAAACCTGAACTAGGTCCAAGCCTGTGTTTCAGGTTAAAAATGTACTGAAGTATTTAAAATACAATAATATTGCTTATAAAACTAAAAAAAATTATGTCTAAATTAAATTAAGCTAGTCTCTAAGTATAACAGGTGCGCGTGTACAGTTTCATAAACAAAATATAAAAGAGTCACATTGGTACTTGTCGTTGGTAGATTTTGAACTCGCACCCTCATGCATGAGAAGCGGGCGTCTCAACATCCACGGCGAAACCACGGCTATTGCCTCTACACTAAAGCAATCTTTGTTTTCTAACCTGTATACCATACAACTGGGTTTTTTTAATCTTTATTTAATTAGAAGGGGAAACATCAGCCCTATTACAGGATACAAAATTCAGTACAAAAAACAAAGCAGCTAAACCGTTTATATGTTTAACTAGCCCTTAAACTTAAACATTAATTAAATGATTTTTTTTTTATACCATGACGGTGGCAAAAAAGCACACGGCCCACCTGATGGTAAGCGGTTACCGTGGCCTATGTACGCCTGCAACACTTGGGGCATTACATGCGTCTTGCCGACCCTTAAAATACCTATTCACCGTGATACAATTTTCTAGCCTCAGATGGCAATGGTGACGCTAAAATACTGTGATGAAAACCTATATTAAAGCTCTTAAAACTAAATACCTGATACCTCTAAGACTCAATACGACTGTCTTAATAAATACTTGTATTTAAGACTAATAGTTTCTACCTCTTTGTAACTATTTACCACAAAATGATCCACTACAACAGCCCTCTGTTTATTTCGGACGACACTTCATCACAATCATCGTCTGATTTAGATTTATGTTTGGTGCGTGACACAAGTTCTTTATTTCACCACCAATTGTTAGGAGTGTCCCCAATTATTAGGGGATCCATTTTCCGTAAAGTTCTAGTGATATGGAGGTGGCCTTTGTTTTGGTTTACGCTATTCTTGTTATAAATCTTTGTGTTTTTTAATTCTAAAAATGTTTTTAACAGAACTTCTGTAACGGTATAATCTTGTGCCGTGAATGTGTTTAAAACACGTAGTTAATTAACATACGTATATCTCGGCACAACAATTTTGTATTACATAGATAAGTGTGGAAGAGCCACGCTTCGGCACGACTGGGCTGCGGCTCCAACGGAGTGATACAACGGCCTCAGAGAAAACCGACGTGAAACAACATTTACGTTTCGTTGGGTGAGTGAGGTTACAGGTGGCCTAAGCCCAGGCCCTTCCCTAATCTCCCGAATCTCCAACATTCTTCGAATTCCTAAAAGGCCGATCACACTTGTAACGCCTCTGGTGTTTCAGGTGTCCATGGGCGACGCCGATTGCTTAACATCAGGTGATCCATCTGCTCGTTTACCGGCTGATTCCATAAAACAAATGTAAAAAATATTTTTATATGAATCACAATAAGAATTTTTTCATACTAATTTTCAAAACGAACACTATGTCGAAAATTAACTCAATGAAAAACGTTTTATTATTTATCTGTAATTACAGGGAAACTCTGATGTCGATGGACAGAAAACCACGATTAAAAAAAAAACATAAAACACACGTTTAAATCTCGAACTACGATTAAACGTATAATAAACTGTACCTGACAAATAGGGATGTCTCTCGATGTAATTAGAGGCGCGCATTACGTATGCATAGCGCGCCATGGCAGGGTTGTCACTAATTTTAATAATTACATCCGTGCATAATAATTCTACCTTTCAGGTTTCAGCAAGGATGAAACGTGGGTGATATAAACTGGTTTTAATGAGTATGGGTTTTATATATACATACATATACTATTACTAGCTGTTGCCCGTGACTTCGACCGCGTAGAATATCAATTTTAGAACATAACTTTTTTTTGTCTCAATTTTCCAACATATAATAATAGTAATGTTACTCCTTGAAATACAATGCAAATTAATATTATTTATTTCCTCACTACATAAGTTGACTGCCAATAAAAGTGTCGTCAAAATCGGTCCAACCAGGACAGATCATTCCATAGCAAAACTGTGCAAAACGGCGGTATTTCCGAACCGATACCATCTTCAAACCTTGAAGAAAAGATCGTATTCCTTTTTAAAAGGCCGGCTACACACCTGTGACTCCTCTGGTATTGCGGGGGTCCATGAGCGGCGCTAATCGCTTACCACCAGGTGATCCGTCTGCTCGCTTGCCCCCTATTCCAAAAAAAAGACAGAGACAGAGATTAAATGGCCCGTACAAACAGACAGACAAAAATTGTAAAAAAAAATGTTTTGGTATGTGTATCGTATGTATGTTCATATGCATGTAGTAAGAAGCGGTTATTTTAATATTAAAAACAGACACCCCTATTTTATTTATCTGTATAGATATACCATACATCGCCCGCTTCTCGTGCGAGTTCAAAATCTAATGGCAAGTACTAATGTGACTTTTTCTAAGTTATATGTACCTTCAAAGTTTATTTAGACACCACTGACAAACGGTGAAAGAAACCTGGGATTGTAATTTCTATTTATAAGTTTGTTATCGCCAACCCGCATTGAGCAAGCGTGGTGGTTAATGCTCAATCCTGCTCTGTTTTGAAAGAGGCCGTTTTTTGTTTTTTTTTCTAACGTTGCCCCCCTCACTAGTGTTTCGTATTGTATCGTGGGTGCGTTTACAAACATACAAGTTTACATACACTTTGGTCAGCAGTGGCCACTATACGCTGTTGGTGATGATGATAGCCCAGCAGAGGACCGTCATAGACTATTGGATACTAAACCAGCAAATCACAAAGAGAGTTACTTAAAACTAAGATTCATTTAAAAACTAAAAGTAATCTTCGTTAAATCGAGGATCACCATTAATTGTAGAGTATGAGATACGATTCCCAGGCGAGGATTAACTGAATCATTTCCGAGTCTAACTTTTCAGTTCAAAGGATATTAATCGCGACCTAGTTTGCAGTTCGTTGAAGCTTTCAGGATTTAAATCTGTTTTAATGATTTTCAGTATCTCGTTTGAAACTATTTTTTATGGTATCACTAGCTACTTGCGCGCGTTTTCATCCGCTCTGCTCGGCTCCTATTGGCCATAGCGAGATGTTTTATAGCCTATAGCCTTCCTCGATAAATGGATTATACAACACATAAAGAATTATTCAATTCGAATCAGTAGTTTTGGAGATTAGCCCGTTCAAACAAAGAAACAAACAAAAAAACAAACTCTTCCGCTTTATATAATAGTATATAAGATGGGTCGACGTTCGGCCACTATCTTGGCTAAGTCGGTAAGCAATGATGCAGTCTACGATGGAGAACTATGACAAGTATTTTCTTTCTTTCTAGATGTTTCGAAATGGCTGTTAAATTATACCAAGTGACTAAACGGGTTCGGTTAAATCGGCGTTGCCCATGGACACCTCAAACACCAGAGGCATTACAAGAGCGTTACCGGCCTTTTGGGAATTAGGAATTTGAGGATTGTTGGGGATTCAGGGATTCGGGAGACTGGGGACAGGGGTGATTGGGCCTCCGGTAACCTCACTCACACGACGAAATACAACGCAAGCGTTGCTTCACGTCGGTTTTCTGTGAGGCCGTGGTATCACTCCGGTCGAACCGGTCCATTCGTGCCGAAGCGTGGCTCTTCCACACTTGAATGTAACGTACTGATACACATTTTTACTGTTCCATCTTAATATGTATAGAATACTCACACGAAAGAAATCACACACAACTGCCATTCAAACACACACATCCCATTGAGTCCTACTCGAACAAATGTGTGGATTTTAAAAGTGCCATCTAAAATGAACTTTATGTCGTTGTAATACGAGTTATCCTGTACATCCTATCCCAGACGCCGTTTGATCAATACGGTCAGCGGAGTGGAAAACCCGGTATCGCTAGTTATTCGCGCTGATAAACGCTGATTGAAGTATTACTTCAAATAAGGGCTAATCTTAGATTTATTAGGAAGTTAGTAGAATATTTATGTTTATTTATTTACGTGCGACTGCCGGGCAAGGGGTCTTGGGTTCGATTCCCGGGTCGTGCAAAGTATTACTGGGTTTTAAAAAAAATGTCAGTAGTAGCACGGAGTCTGGAATTGTGTTCGGTATATGGTAATAGGGTCACCCCCTATTACATGGGACTTACAAGATAAATTTTAGGCATTAAGTGCCGTAATGTGCATCTCTGCCTACCCCTTCGGGGACAAAAGGCGAGATGTTATGTTATGTAGAAAGAAAGATGCAGCATAAATAAAGTATAAAACTACAATAAACGTGTGACAGTGGAATTAATAAAAACATTGAGTTGAAAAATTGAAACAGAAGAATTAGAAGAGAGACGCTGACAACATGCCTATGCTAAAAGGGTCACCCACTCAGTATAAGCCAGGCATACAAGTTACCCAGCACTGATTTTCAGTGGGCACCCATGCAGTGACACACGGATGGTAGCAACGTTGTATTTACTAGCTACTCCCACACGGCTTCACCCGTTCTGCTCAGTTCCTGTTGATCGTAGTGTGATATGTTACAGTCTATAGCCTTCCTCGATAAGTGCACTATATTATTCAAATCTGACTAATAGTACTGGAGATTAGCGCGTTGAAACAAACAAACTGTAGCTTTATATAAGTAATACTAGTTCTGTTCGGCTCCTATTCATCGTAGCGTGATGTATTGTAGCCTTCCTTTATAAATGCGTTATACTTTATAGAATACAAAAATAATTATTCAAATTGGACTAGTAGTTGCGGAGATTAGCGCATACACAAATAAACTAGCTTTTCAGTTTTGTACAATACTAGCGACCCGCCCCGGCTTCGCACAGGTGCAATATGCATGTATTGTACATATTAACCTTCCTTAACAATCGCTCTATCTATTAAAAAAGACCACATCAAAATCCGTTGCGTTGTTTTAAAGATCTAAGCATACATAGGGCGGCGGATAGCGACTTTGTTTTATACTATGTAGTGAAAAAGTATAAGAATGGCTTTTGCTCACAATACCTTCTCAAAATAAAATACTAACTTATTTTAAATTACTGGTTGTGCTTTAACTACTATTTCAATTTTATTATTAACTATTAGACTGGTATACTATTAAACAAACAGTTTCGTTACAGAATCATATATTTAAATATTAATATATAATATTCACTATTATATATAGAGGTATATACATACTAGCTACTTCCGCGCCGTTTAGCACGCTCCGCTCAGCTCCTATTGGTCGTAGCGTGATGTTTTATAACCTATAGCCATCCTCGATAAATGCGCTATTCAACACCAAAATAATTATTCAAATCAGACTTGTAGTTACAATAGTATATGATACAATATAATATTTATATAATGATATAGGTATATATAGAGGTATATATAAGATTGCTCTAATTTAAAAAAAAGATTTAACTTTAAAACTAAAAGTCGATTACATTCACAAGAACAAACCATACCGTATATATAACTGTACCATTTGTGCAAATCTCCCCTGTCTCGTGATGAATAGGATTCATTAGTAGCTGCCATTTCTCCCCTTTGTTTGAGAATCCCTCAGTCGAATGTTCGCATTCAAGGGGAGGCTGGACTAGTGTGATTGTGTGGCCTGCCAGGTGCTATGTGATAGATACTATTATGTACCTATTTACAATGTGTTTAGTATGGCGTATGGTAACAGTAGTATAGAAAATATTGGTCACTTTTTTCGAGGAAGTCATAAGAGTCCACTTAAATAAAACAGGAGTGTATTTTTATACTTATTGTTATTATACATCATATGTCGTGGTGGCCGAGGTTGAGACGCCAGTATGAAAGAGCGGATTTGAATTTTACCAACAACATGTACCAATGTGACTTTTTCCGAGTTATATGTACTTTCTGAGATTATTTAGAATTTTTAATTTTGTAAATCGCCAACCCGCATGAGCAAGCGTGGCGATTAATGCTCAAACCTTCTCCGTGTGAGAAGAGGCTTTGCTCAGCAGTGGGCATTTATAGGCTGTTGATGGTGATGATGTTATATGTTATACAGCGAACTAATACGCCTTTAGTTTTTGTATATACCTCTACAATCTCATAGCACTGGCAGCACATATTATTTATACTTCTACACTTAATAGTATAAAGAGAAAAGATTTGGATTTCTTTTTGTTTGTTTGAATGGAAACTCCTCCGAAACTATCGGACCGATTTAAAAAAATATTTTACCATTGGAATCCTACATTATCGATGCTGAATATAGGCTATATTTAATACAACAAAAAAAGAGAACCGTGTAAAAATTTCGATAGTGTAACCCGATGTGTGAAAATACTACCTAAAAGCTGTTAAAATAGCATTCAGAGTTCGGAATATAAACCCAAACTCAATACCATTTAGTTCATTCAATATCCACGCAATACGGAAGCAATAGGTGCTAGTGTTGCAACTCAAGAGTACGAAATTTCAGAATGTCGCAATGCAAATGATCTTTTATACGACGCGCCGCAACGCCGCAACGGACCCCAACGCAAACTGCCGATTTTAGCGTTGCGGCGACGCAACGCGGTTATGTGTTTCAGCCCTACAAGTAATCATAACATGAGTAGTTAAAAATGGGTGTTACATTGCATATTATATGCCTGTGGCTCTGTCTGACTAATACCTGGGGGATAAAAGATGAGACGGTAAATAAAAATAAACGAAATACTCAATCAATGAATTTCTTTGTTTCAGATTTTTCTACTAAAACGAGAGCTTCAAGAAACTAACTATGATATAGTGGAAAGTTCCTAAACTCCTATATATAGTGCTGTGTTCCTATATATAAGTATTTTTGACAATACTTTGTATTTAGTGAACTAATTAGTTACCAAAATGGGTTGCAACACCAGCTCTGAAGCGAAGACTGCCAAAGATGAGAAGAATAATGCGCAGGAGAACCAAACAAATGCGGCTACAGGTATTTATATGTAGATTTTAATATTCGGTAATATTCGTAAGATACGGTACAAGGAAACTAGTCAAGATTTTTATAAACCGACTTTTCAAAAAGGAGGTCGAATAATAAAAAGTTTAAATACTTAATTATTTTTGATATGAATAGAGGAAAATACCCAATTTTAACAATTTTCCGCATGTTTCCGAATTTATGATTGTACGGTTGAATTGCGAAATTGTCTTTCATGCTTTTTAGAGCAAACTTAGTTATAAGGAGCGATCAAAATCATTTACGATACAAATGATTTCGTGACATTTTACGTTGAATATCATGAAATTATAACTGATATGAAGAAAAATAAGAACAGGCATTCATGTATATTTTATGCTAAAGAAAATTAATTGGATCAAACATTTCATTTCGTTCTTTTTAAAACAGCGCCATCTATGAGAATTTTCTTATAATACTACACGAAAAGCTGGGCATGGAAAACGCACGGAACCATGTTGATGCAAAGTTTTAGTAAACGGTACAAAGATGGCGTAGTGTTGAATATTTCGTTATTGCGTATGGCACTAGATGGAGTTGGCAATTTTTATCTGCGTAGCCTATAATTTTGAAGACTACCTACTTTTTTTAAAATGAAACTTGTAAATAAGTTGATTAAGGATTGAATTGTTAACTACATTACATAAAACCTGAGTAATTATGTTTAAATCTAAAACTAATTAATTTAAGTTTTACATTTGAACATTTACATTTACATTAACATACGCCGGGCAAGAGGTCTCGGGTTCGATTCCCGGGTCCGGCAAAGTATTAGTGGGCTTTTTCAAAAAATCTCAGTACTAGCACGGAGTCTGGAATCGTGTCTGGTATATGGCAATAGGCTCACAGGCATACGTAATAGGGGTATTACATGGAACTCATTACATAAATTGTGAATAGTGGGTGTTATATTGTACAGTGGCATTAAGTGCCGTAATGTACACCTCTGCCTACCCTTTCGGGAATAAAAGGCGTGATGTTATGATGATGATTGATAATAATTGTAGACAATATCTTTTTTCCTTTTTACGTAATTATTTGCGAATTTTTACCAGGTATATTTTTTACAAATACAACGAACTGCAAATAAAAAACAATAAACACATCTTAGCTATAATGGATAGGCCCGTTCTTGTTTTTGTAATACTACAATATGTCTGCGAAAACATCTAAGTAGTTATAGAAGAAATAATGTCTCCTGTCTCATCACTGAAACATTTATCATTTCTCAAATTGATATGTCAGGCTTATGTTTACAAGTGCGACCATTAGAGGTAGATAGAGAGTAAATGTCTGTCCTTGATATTAGACCTTTTGTTAGGACTAAAGGTGGACACAAGCTATCCTTACTAATATTATAAATCAGAAAGTGAGTTTGTTTGTTCCGCTTTCACGCCGTAACTACTAAACCGATTGCTATGAATTTTTGCAGACGTAAAGTTAGAAGCTGTTGTAGTTGATATTCCCGAGGGAAAACAAAGTATTGGTATAGATGGCGCTGTATGTATTGGTATATGTCACATAGCTAGTAAAATATAAAGCAATAAGGCGTCTATTGAGCATGCTTAAAAATTTTCAAATATAGAACGCATGTCGATTCGCAAGCATGTCTGAACTGAGCATGTTTATGTTTAAGCAACCTTTCAAGACACATCACATACTATAAACGCTTGAATACTGAAGAAGGGCTACTCAATTTTAAATTGTACTTAAATATCTCTGTTACTTTACATAGAATTTGTAGTAACAGAACTATACTTAAGCGCGACTAAGAATTGGAAGTTAAACCACTAAACCGCATCAGTCATATCATCAGCCTAATCCCTAATCCCTAGTCGCGGAGAACCTAACGGTCGCGGAGAACCTAACGGGTAACCGGGGCTCCGGCTCGACGTGCAGGAGAAGGAACGGGGTGGTTTTTAGTCAGTAAGAGTCTGACACTCCCTTCCGCCTCACCCAGGCGGGAGCAGTCATTCGATGATTTTCCCCCCTTAAAAAAAAAAAAAATCCCTAATCCCCATTTAATTCAACACTATGAACTACCCACATGGTATCTGCTCTCACGGTTATTTATCCATCCTAAGGTTGCCTGGAAGAGATTGCTGTAAGCGATAAGGCCGCCCATTGTACAACATGCCAAAACTATTTTTTTTTTTACCTACCTACTATTTTCTTGTTCGTGTCTTTTGTAAGTGGTGTACAATAAAGTGTTTATTATTATTATTATTATTAATCCCTAATGCAGAATGTCATAGATTTGATTAAGGTATACAATTGTGATGAAATGAATTGCGATAAGTTTTCAATTTCGGCTTTTAGAAAGCTTATCAATATAGGTACACAGATCTAATCTATTAAAATAGATTCACCTCCTATAACAGACTGCCTCTTTGGCCGAGTGGTCGTAAGTGCGACTGCCGGGCAAGGGGTCTCGGGTTCGATTCCCGGGTCGGGCAAAGTATTACTGGGCTTTTAAATATCCTCAGTAGTAGCACGGAGTCTGGAATTGTGCCCGGTATATGGCAATAGGCTCACCCCCTATTACATGGGACTCATAACATAAATAGTGAAAAGTGTGTGTTACGTTGTACAGTGGTATAATGTGCACCTCTGCCTACCCTTTCGGGGATAAAAGGCGTGATGTTATGTGATGTTATTACCTCCTATAACATGGGACTCATAACATAAATACCTCTAGTGAAAAGTGGGTGTTAAATTTGTCCAGTGGCATTAAGTGCAGTGATGTACACCTCTGCTTACCCCTTTGGGGATAAAAGGCGTGATGTTATATTATGTTATGTCTAATCTATTAAAGAACTAAAAAAATACATTTCTATGGTTGCAGAAAGTCAAACAGGTACCAGCTATCAAAACAAATTAATTCATTCTTGGAGATGTAAAAAGAACTTCAAAACTAAATATTTTTCCAGGTTTGTGCGTCGCCGTTCAGCTTATAAAATATGTACCGGTTCCCGTGCCGCGCTTTCCTCGGCCTTTTTCCCTCCATAAATAATATCTACTTGAATAATCCGCCATTTTGTGTACCCATCTGTGTCAAGGATTTTTCTTTTTTTCGTTCGTCGAAGATATATTTTAACTTCCGATGGATATTGTTTGTGTCTTTATTTTTTATGTTAAGATGAAGATAAGACGTGTTCTTTAACAGTTCAAAATATATATGTTATTATAAAATAAATACTACATTTACTAAATACTACATTTTAATACTACTTAAAAAACAGAAAAATAATATTTAAAAATATAAAAATAGGAGTCGACTAGTACCGTGAGCATGGTCCAAGCTTCCGGTGGTTAGGGCTCTAGAGACCTGCCCTCTGTATCTGGTCATCTAACGCCAGCCTCCTAATATGAAATAAATGTTATTTTATTAAATATTATGACATCTTGGTATGCGCCAGTTGTGACTAAATTGTTATTTTTTTTTCTACGAAGTGCGGATATCGATTAAATAAGCAACAGTATGTGGCAAGTTTCTTTAATTTGGTACATGACTGTATTTAAGGCTACAACACAATAATATTTTCTCATAAAAATTCTTTCCGCTTCACACAACCTTCGCTCTGAACGCAAAACAAAATAATATAGTCTTTAAAAATAACCACATCATAATAATATGAATGGGGCCGTCGTCGGTAGAGGACGCCCTAGACGGACATATACAGGCCAGATTAGCGATATATTAAAGAAGGGCCAAATTAAAAGTACCCTTAACCGACGAGCGTGCATGAAAATATTGATGACTGTTGATGAAGCGCAAGAGGTATGTAGGAATATGTAGTAATTGGCGTTCCATAGTCTCTGCCTACCCCTATGGGAGACAGGCGTGAATTTATGTATGTATGTATGTAAAAATAACCACTAAGTTGTAGGAACTATCTTACCGACTTATTCCCACATACATTTCTAAACAAAGTGTTCCCAAAATAACTACACAGCACTGAATACCACAGACATAGAATATTAAGCCTGATCCTGTTTGGAACTGTAAGCCACCAAAGAGGTAATCTTCCCGGGGTTGAACTTTCATAAACAATCCGTTTAGTTTGTTAAACTATTTCGATATCTCGGAACTTTGTTGGTTAACAATAGAGCTGTTGACGCAAAAACGTTGTATGACGCTTGTTGTTCGTCCAAGGGGTAAGCAGAAGGGTCACCAGTCATGAAAATTTAGTTTGATACGTTATTGATGCTGTTATGTATCATCACTGGTTTAGTACATAGTGGTCCCCACACTATAATGTATTATATAAGGTAGAACTGTTATTGTATCTTAATAATGCATACTTAGGCTAATGGCTCTTTGGTTCAATAGTTTTGTTTATAAAAAATAAATTTAGTCTATGGAAAATATCCTTTGTATCATATAATAAGAGTACCTGTCTCAATAGTCGCTGTCTATCTGTCATACTTTGGTGTGTATACACGTCGTGTGCTCTGTACATAATTTATATTAAGTAAAACCAATTCGAGTCTAAATAATTAATCGACAAATATTGCAATACGTAGAAGAGACTTCTATCAGTATAGAAGTCAGAAAAACGTCGGACAATTTTCAAAAGCCATTTTGATTGCTATGTAAATTAATGTAAGACTTGATTACATGACACGTATTAGCCAGCCTTACGTGAAATCGAAAAGGCGGCATTTTACAGCACTTTTCATGAAAATTGGGTTTAAAAAAAATTCGCACTGGTAACACGGAGTCTGGAATTGGGATATTGACAGGGTATGAAAATGAAAAATATAATTAGTCCGTAAGTTAGGTAATTAAAAAAATATTAGACACGTATTTTTTTATTTTATCGTATAAGAAAACAATACTTAGATAAAACAAATCAGAATTTAGAAGTGGGGGCTAAAATGTCATTTCTACGTATAAAATGTTCATAGAAGTGAAAGCATTCGTTTCTATAAGAAAATAAAAAATACGTGTCTAATGATTTAAAATAATCTACCAGACGGACATTAAAATAAAAATTAAGCATCTACCCTATTGTCTTCAAGCATCACAATTTCTGATTACACAGTAAACGAAACTTAATTTCAGTTTCATAATTACTTGATTAACTTTCAGCCGGAATTTCAGTGTCGGTATAAGAGTTTGCGTTCAGGCTGAAGCATTACTGAAATTAAATTGGTATTAAGGCTTGACTAGCGTATAATTAGACTGGCTTGTTGGTCTAATGTAATAATAATGTAATGAGTTGAACATAACATCTGGTTAATCCTATTATTTTTTTTGAGGGGGATAATCATCCAAGACTTCTGTCGCCCGGGTGAGGCGAGGGGGAGTGTCAGACTCTTACTGACTAAAAACCACCCCGTTCCTACTCCTGCACTTCGAGCCGAAACCCCGGCAACCCGTTAAGTCTTCCGCGGCTCCATATCGGCATTAGCTCTGTTGGCCCCATCCGTGGTGGTCTGATGGCTTTTCCATATTGAATGTGAAGTTATTGTATGACAATGCCCGATTATGTTTTTTTTAATATTAGATGAGTCGACGATTGGCCGCTATCATGTCTGGTGGGAAGCGATGATCTGGCCTACTTGGAGGACGCCTACCCATAAGCAACCTATTCACTGGTACCTTCAATATAAATAGATTATACCCTTCAGGAAACAACGATTCTAGCCAATAATTCTACTTTTTAGCCGATCGCACAAGGTAGCTTGTTTTACTTTATTCTTGTGAGAGAACCACGTTTTAACACGAATGGGCCGGATTTATCAGAGTGATATCACGGCTTCTCAGAAAATTAGCGTGAATCAACGCTTGTGATGTGCTTTACCATGTTATTGGATATCAAGATTAAGATTTCTGGAGGCTCAATTCTCCTCCCTCCCACTATCCTAGGGTAGGGCTAATGCTCAGAGCCACGAACAATTTAAAGGTTACCGGGACTCCTCCGGCTCTTAGGAGTAGAAACGGGGTGGTTTTTAATCAGTAAGACTCTTCCTCTCACTACACCTATGGCGGGAGAGGAATTTGGTGATTTTCCTCAATCTTTTTACAGAATAACAGAATAAACACAAATAAAAACAAAAAATGATTTTCATTTAAATAAACAGTGTCAGAATGAACCACCCACCGTGGCTTGCATAAATCAATTAACTATGTTAATTAACACAGACATTTAAATTAAATACTCTTATATTTGTTCATTTCAAATGAATCCTTTGTTGTATTAAATGAACAATTCATTTATATATGTATTGTTTATTGTATGTAGTTAATTATGTTTCGCATTCTTCATTTGTTATTCCTTTGTTTATTTTATTTGAATTAACAAGTTAATGTCATTTAGTTATGAATGGTTGAATGTACCATTTTTTAAGGGGGGAAAGTCACCTAATGACTGCTCCCGTCTGGGTGAGGCGGGAGGGAGTGTCAGACTTTTACTGACTAAAAACCACCCCGTTCCTTCTCCTGCACGTCGAGCCGGAGCCCCGGTTACCCATTAGGTTCTCACGTTAAGGATTAGGTAGAAATTCATAGATAGGTTAACTAAAATCGCGGGTTACTTACGTGAATATACTGAGAAAAGCTTTCAGTGAGCTGCGCGACGTCCTCGCGAAAGCGCATGCTACTCATGAGGAAGAACCCCTCTGTGGTTCTAAACTAGTAGAGCTTTTCTCAGTATATTCACGTGAGTAAACCGCGATTTTAATTAATTTAGTAGGTCTTACGATGTTATTATAAAAATCATAGATATGGTTCATATTTTTAAATGGTTTTATTGTAGATTGCCTCGTTTGTTTATTTGTTTGGGTCTTTAGTATTTAGAATTTTACCCCCTCTATAACGACAGATCGATCTGATACATGATACACACTCTTAATCTTGATGACAATATAATATTATAATTTTTTTTTCATAACTACCTCTAAAACGAGTATGAAACGAAAGGATTCGATTGTTACAATAGAGTTCATTAAAAATAACATATTATTTTTATTTTATGTCTCTGTTACTTCTTGTTTGAAAAGAAGTGCTGGCCGTTTTGTTCAAGAAAAAATATATCGTTTTAAAGCAAAAAACATCAACAGTAACAAATATAAAAATAGCTTATTCATTTGAAACTAAAACAACGTGTTGACGGCACGCATCAGTGGTTCATACGATTTATAATCAAATCGACGATATATTGATTGTTGATGGATTGAGTCTTTCTCTCGTTGTCAGGGTCGAGTGAGTTGATAGCTATTTTTATCTGTGGTTTACAGACACTACAACGGTTTTATTTAGCCAGGAATATTTCTATCAAGATCTATTTGTGATGGTGGAAAAGTATCTAATGTTCCTCCTACCTTGGGTAAAGTGGGATTACTGACTAAAGCAACCCCGTTTCAACTCTTGCTCCAACTCATCATCATCATCAACAGCTTATAAGTGCCCGCTGAGCAAAGCTCTTCTCACACGGGAAAGGTTTGAGCATTAATCACCACGCTTGCTCAATGCGGCTTGGCGATTTCAAACTTATAATTAGAAATTATAAGCCCAGGTTGATAGATTTCGAACCTTCATGCATGAGAAGCGGGCGTCTAAGTCAAAGTCAAAGAAAACTTCCAGGCCACAAAGACTTTTATATCCAACCCATATTTACTTACAGTCCCGGTAACTGCAAGACATGTGGTGATGGCAGTGTAGAACACATTTCTTACAATCTCTTCTTTATCCCTGGGTGTCAGAGGAACTAAAAGACTTGACAAAGACTGAGCAGCAGCACTTACGATAAACCTGAACTTTTTAAAGTACCATCTCTGATCAACATGCACAAGCGTAGAGATAATGACACACTCTTAGACGAGGCCAAAAAAGTCTATTATCAAAAACTAAATCGTACCATTCACACCTCGAGTAGAATACTGTTTATATCTCCAATATCTAAATTGACGTTCATGTTCATATTGATTTCTAAATAAATAAAGCTTTATTTATGGTTTTTTAAACGAGCCAATACCACAACAATTTCTCCCGTAATCGAGATCAAACAAACAAACAAAAGTCTACACAAAAATGTCAATCAATGAAATTCACTTTAACATAAACCCGTCATCAAAAACAACGTCGTACATAATTTCCGTGTATCGATCGGTTGTAAGTGTGTGTGTGACAGGTACTGCGCATGGCATCCTCATTTATAATGACTGGTAGGGAGCCATGATAATAACACTTCAAAGTGTTCAGTAACGAACTCGTAAATTAGTTAAAATATAACATAACATCACGCTTTATATCCCGATGTAACAACACCTGTGGTGAGCATATTACCATATGCCGGGCACAATTCCAGACTCCGTGCTACTATTGACAATTTTTAAAACCCAGTAGTACTTCAGCCGACCCGGGAATCTAACCTGAGACACCTTGCCCGACAGTCGCAATTGCGACCACTCGGCCAAGGAGGCAGTCAGTAAATTAGTTAAATTACTTAAATATGACTGATACATTCTTGATTATATTTATGATTGTTATAAGTCTAAGAGCCGCCATACACGGACTATCTGAAGCTTTCAAGGTCAATTGTTTCAAGCTGCATAGTGACATTACAGACTTCTATGTACGTATGCGGACTGCTCGAGCAGTTGCAATTGCTTGGGCAGTTCATATGTATCAGTCAAGCTGTCACCGAGATTACACTGACGACAACAACGACTGCCCTCATGCTACCCCACCCGCATTCTTCAGTGTATGTTATTAACATTAAAATCGCAAACGGCTTGAGCATTCCGTGTATGGCGACCCTAAAACTTGATGACTGCTTGATAACGACATCGTATTCAAACCTTCAAAAAAGAGCATATTCCTTTTTAAAAGGCTGGCAACGCACCTGTGACTGCTCTGGTATTGCATGTGTCCGTGGGCGGCGCCGATCGCTTACCATCAGGTGATCTGTCTGCTCGTTTGCCTAGTGACTAGTCCTTATAAAATCGTTGACATTAACCCCAATCATTTGTTTATCCTGTCATCACCATCTCAATCATAAGACGTCCACTGTTCAACATAGACCTCCCTTAGAGAGTTCGACTGTTTATCACATATTGAAGGGAAAAAAACTGGGACCTCAATTTTATAATGTAATTTTTATACAGATAAATATATTTTTTTAAATAAAAAACTTCATATTAATAATAATATTACCGTGGACATGTGTCTGTTGCTATTTGTAGATAAATATACTTTTTTTAAATACAAACTCCTTATTAATCTTTTAAGTGAATATGTGTTTGTTAATGGTTTGTTATTACATTTTTTCATGTCATAATAGAGAGATTATTTAGGATAATATTTGTTTCTCTAGATAACTGGAGAATGATAATAGAGGTAAATATGTGGCCAAAATTAATAACCGTACTTAAACTGAAATCTTTGGATCAACCTCTATTTTTGAAAGAAAGAAAAGAAAAGAAAAAGAAAGTTTTTAGTTGGTAAGAGTGACACTCCCTCCCGCCTCACTCAGGCGGGAGCAGACATTCGATGATTTTCCCCCTTTAAAAAAAAACCGATTCTATTAATTTCGGCCACAAGGCCACTCTCCTTTGACCATGCGAACAAAACCGCTAGTCGAATATACATAACATAACATCATGCCTTTTATCCCCGAAGGGGTAGGCAAAAGTGTACATTACGCGACTGTACAATCAAATGTAACACCCACTTTTCACTATTCATGTTATGAGTCCCATGTAATAGGGGTGAGCCTATGCCATATACCGGGCACAATTCCAGACTCCGTGCTAAAACTGGATTTTTTTTAAAAAACAGTAATACTTTGCTCGACTCGGGAATCGAACCCAAGACCTTTTGCCCGGCAGTCGCACTCGGCCAATGAGGCAGTCAAATATAATTTCCGTATATGGACGTTCCTGGCGTCCATATCAATAATTAAACTTGATGATCGCTCGATACAGCCACGTTGACATTACCTTCACATTTGTTTACTCTGTTGAGTGCATCTATCGGAAATTACAAGTTTGGTCTGCTTCATGTTTCCACGTCATGTTTATTTTCGTTCTGATTGTATAGCCTAGTTAATTACTACCTGCTTTCGTGGATTAATGATCGAAATACATACGCATATAATTATATTCTGTGTTTTACCGAAGGCATGTGTCGTTAGAGATATATTTATGGATTTTTATGGACACGTAAACCTACTTTTCTTTAATTCTAATGAACAACACTTTTTGACAAACAGTGTTCAAATTACCTAGTAAACTCTGGGTACAATCTAAACTATTTGACCACTATTAAGATGTACAACGCTATTGGGTTCGCTAGTGACCAACGTTACCGGCAGATTCGATTACAACAGTTTTCAAAGGGGAATTTTTTACTGCACCTCTATTTAAAAATTTAAGCAAACCTTTCTCCACTAAAACCTACTGCATATCATAAAAATGAACCGTAAAACAAAAATACTGATTTGCACACAAATTGTTGAGTGCTAGCACTCGAAGAATTATTAGATTTACTTTTAGTTAAAAGATAGTCATTCAGTAAAACAGTTAAGCTTTAAAGATCTAACAGTATTTATTTAATCAAATTATAGTCTTTATTATCAATATAATAATATGAACTTCTTAGTGTGATCATTGAAGATTAGTTACACTCCAACTGCTTACTCATGTGGATGTGCAAGCATATAATTAATTAAAGGTGTTTTAACTATTATTGTCTATTACAATTATAGTGAAAAGTGGGTGTTACATTTTACAGTGGTATAATGTACACCTCTGCCGATACAATGTTCTGTTATATTTATGTCTACTAGCTTCTTCCGCGCGGTTTCACCCGTTCCGCTCGGCTTCTATTGGTCGTAGCATGACCTTTTATAGCTTGCATCGATAAATGGACTACCCAACACAAAAATAATTATGTAATTATTCGAACCAGAAGGTTTACACATTCAAACAAATTACAGCTAATAATATAGTAAAATGTGTAAGATTATTTTTGATAATCTATTTAGTGTGAATATAGCCAAAATGTATTCAATATCCCATCTTACTTCAAAGTAAAGATAGAAAGTCGTTCTCAACAAATGTCAACCTTAATTGGCTGTATAATATTGGTGAGTAAAACCTATATATACTGAACATTCTCACATAATATAAACAATCATATTAAACTGTCAAACACCAAGCGGTCACCGGTGACCGCAACCTATTGTTCTATAATTGTGTCTACAAAACCGGTACTCGACGAGTTAATATTAATCATTTATAAAAAGTATAAATTTAGTAGTAGAAATTTCAAGATTTTGAATCAGTGTAAAAGTTTATGATTATTTATTTATTATTTATTTATCTATTTATGCACAACACACAGACAGTACACAGGAGAACACATATATAAATATTTTGGAGGTACATAGGTACTACATATTCCCGAAGGAATCTCTTCCTGCAGTCCTTCGACAGGAAAAACGGTAAAAACAGAGACACTGTGCGTAACATTATTACTAGTGGATGCAAAAAAGCACTGAGATGACAAGCTCGCAGTCTATGATTGAAACCAGACATTAGTTACACAAACACAACCAGAAAATGTACGACTCGATTTCAGAACACATTTTGTCTTTCGAGATTGTTTGGTAATGTGTACAAATAGAAAGGAAATAATATTATACACCTTCCCACAATTTGTACAATTTACCAAAATTATTCACTACTAAACATTTTTGTATGTGCATCCTAACTAAACAATTGCACTTCACTGGATAATACTTTTGTGTTCATTAACACCTGTGTAAGGCTTGCATATAGACAAATTGTACAAGTTGATTATACCAAGGTATGGCGGGGTATAGCACACATACAAAGCCAGTGTGAGTTATTAATACTCAATAAAGTCATTAGGACTTATATTGTTACAGCTTACTACACTACTAATGTGCAAGTTCAACTTCAACTTAAAAGAGTTAATTCATTTTAGCGCTGACTTTGAGCACATTGAAGTGACAATCTAAAATGTTACATACAAATTCACCCAATATGAATTGACACATACATTAATAGTTAATTATAACTTAAAATTAAACAGTCTATCAATCTTGATTGTCACTATCCTCTTCATTGTCCAAACAATCATCTTGTCCATCAACATCATATTCATGTAATTTTTTCCTCCATAATTTGATGAGAGTATCCCAAAATCTTCTGCTGTATTTGGCAAATTTGTCAGGTGTCTTCGGGTGGTCTTTTGTTCTTTCTTCATATCTGACGTGGTTAGTATAGTTGTAATACTGTATTTTTCCCATAATCGATTTGTTTTTGTCGTCTTCGTAAAACAAGGGGGTCCGTTTCCAATTCCAATGGTTTTCTTGGGGTACTTTCTTTTTTTTCACTTTCACTCTTACTATTTGGTCTTGCCTTTTTTCTGCTATTTGAATTTTCTCTACTTCCACTTGATTTATCTCTAGTGGATTTCGAATTGTCTCTTGTTTCCTCCATTTCCAATTCTGCCGCCCAACTTCTTTTAGTGGTTACTGAATTCATATTACGAGTAACTAATTTTGTAATTCAATTGTAACGAAAGGAAATTAAAAATCGATGCACACACATAATAAAAGCTACACTATACCATCAAATATTTGATTTCAAACGATACGGAAAACCAAATGATCCTCTCGATCTCAAAATGAAGCCGCGTGAATGTATATGTATATGAAGTATAGTATATAATTGATTTATTTGATGAGCAAATTTTGTGTGCAATTCAGTATTTTTGGGTATAATTTAGAACATTTTGATTGAAAAAAGGGAATTTACAGTTAAAGTATTAAATAAAGACCGTTTTCAAAGACTTGGAATGCTACAAAAAACTTTTGACATTATGAATTAGTTAGTGGAATTTCAATAAACATATTATCATAATAGGGTATGAAAAATAAAATTCAAATTAGTCCGTCAGTTAGGTAATGAAAAAATATTTAACACATTTTTTTATTTTGTCGAAAGCAAACTATACTTAGATAAAACGAATCAAAGTTTAGGAGTGGGAGGTAGCTACGTCATTTTAGAGTATAAACCGTACTCAAAAGTGACGTCATGCGATGTTACAAATCAATATATCTTCGAAACCATTCGTTTCCGTTAGAAAAAAGTACATGTCTAATGTTTTTAAATAATCTACCAGACGGATATTAAAATAAAAATTAGTCAGCTACGGTTATTGCCACTGAAAAACAGAAAACAAAAATCATATTTGCAACTGTTATCTCTAAAAAATGTATTGTTATGTTAGAACTTAATCCGATTTCGATTAAAAACCGTGCCGGATTGAGGCGAGTGCATCGGTGTACCGGTGGCCGGTCGCCATCCGATTTATAATTAACCAGACGTCGATACCGGACGGATTTGTCATCCATCCTAGTTGGCTTGCATATTGATTGAGTTTTCATCACCGATATCTTTTTTTTTTTTGTCTAGCAATATCGCGAACTTTTGTTTGAAAAGTGGAGATGTATTCGTTTATTTTTTGTGTATAAAGTACTATCACTGTGGTGTACCTAGATTTTTCGTTTGGTTTATAATGTAACTGTAATGATTCTTCATTGCACGTGCAAAATGAGCTGAACTTCTGGCTTTGGTCACTCCTATACCCTCTTATCTAGCGGATCTGCGGACGTCGAGCATGGGTAGCTCGCCGCCCGACCAGAACCAGACCCGAGCGTACGGCGCACCGCGTTGCGCGCGCGCCTCAAAGAGCCATCAGACCACCACGGATGGGGCCCAATAGGACTGATGCCGATTCGGAGTCGCGGAGAACCTAACAGGTGACCGGGACTCCGGCTCGAAGCGCAGGAGAAGGAACGGGGTGGTTTTAGTCAGTAAGATTGTGACACTCCCTCCCGCCTCATCCAGGCGGGAGCAGTCATTCGATGATTGTCCCCCTTAAAAAAACCCTCTTATCTGCTGGCATGTGAGACATAATAGAAAACGCATTGTGTCTCGCGTATATCTACGTTCCGGTATATCACGGGTTAAGTATCAGATGCAAAGCATTCGTACAATATCATCAGATGATTTGCCTTCAACATTTGTCTATTGACAGTCATTAGTCTAAATTCTGGACTTGATTCTGCATATGTCCCTTTTCATTGAATTTCGTTTTTAAGTTTTCTTCAGTTCCATTTTATACGAAATGGTACAACGAATGGAATTTATCACTAATTTATATACAAGAATAGTAAACTCTGCCCAAACAGCAATGAAATAAATCGATGGTAACAACACGAGAGCTATCATACTACCTACCCACTTTATATTCTGGACTGGCCACCGAACTAGGTCAAATTTATCTACGTAATAATTTCCTTGTTAAAACCCACTTACAACGAAAATAGAGGTAAATTGCTCGAACATTTGATACTGAAAATATCTGTTTGGTCGAAAATTATATACCTCTATAAAAAGCTTCTAAATAAATGGTAAATCCATAAAAGTTATTGATATGACGCGGGGCGGCTTAGTACAACGGTCCGTTAGCTTACTTCACACCGCACGGCACAGTCTGACGGGTAGCCGGCTTGGTCGCACGCGTTCCTAGTCGCCAAGTACTCACCACCTTACACTCCCCGACCTATCCCGGCCGCGAGCGAACCAATCGCATCTGTGAACTTCGAAAGTGGATCGCGGCCCACTGCTGCGAGTGAGGTGAGTTCGGAATTTAAAATTATAAAAAAAAATGAAAATTATTTTTATTTTTTATAAATAAAAATAATAATTTTTATAATAATTATATAATTTTTTATAATGATGATTGTTTATTTTCTTTACGTTCAGTGAAGCGTTTGTCTCTTAAAGGTCGGTTAAAGAAGGGTGCGCGCTAATTAGGTTAGAACTAATTAGTGGGGGAGGGTTTCCCTTCGCTTGTTTATATTTATACTAGGTACGTGCGAAGGGTACGGGTATTCTAGTGGCTATTATGACCAACCTGAGAATATAGGGTTAATTATTATCACTCAGCAATTATAATAATTGTTTATTTTATTATTTCTATTGTATGAAATAAAGGAATGAAATATTTTTATTTATATTTAATGCATTTTAATGGCGACTTTATAGTTTTAGTGAATTTTTCATTCAATTTTAATTTTAACACTGATTTTTTTATAATTTAATACAAAATGAAATACATATTAATACGTGTCTTAACACCAATATTACCTTAACATACATACATATTTTCTAGAACCGAAACCGCGACTTTCCGATCTATAGCCGCGTCAATAACCAACTCACTATTTAAGAGCTCAATAAGAATTAAAAAAAATATTACCACAGTATTCAATTACAGAAAACCGTGTAGTGACGACGGAGAAGACTACATTGATTTTTCACCACCCCTACTCTTCCCGCGGGTATTATTTTTAACTGACTAAGACTAAGACTACACAATGATTTAACAGAAACTAGAAATCAGTTCTTTGATAAACCTGACTCTAGTTGATGAACCAAGAGAGCGTCTTAGGCACCTCTAGTCGCCTAGAATTTTTGCGCCGCTTCGCTGCCTTGGGTAGTTGGACTCGAGCGATCGCGGGTCCCAACAGTATCGTTTGTCTTCGAGAAAATTCTGTTCTCCCTGGCATAATATCACATCACGCCTTTTATCCCCGAAGGGGTAGGCAGAGGTGCACATTACGGCACTTAATGCGACTGTACAATGCAACACCCACTTTTCACTATGTATGTTATGACTCCCATGGGGGTGAGCCTATTGTTATATATCGGGCACATTTCCAGACTCAGTGTTAAAACAGAGATTTAAAAAAAAATTACCCGAGGCCCCTTGCCTGGCAGTCGCACTTACGACCACTCGGGCAATGAGGCAGTGTTCTTCTTGATCCTTTTAAATTGCGATTTGAGATCTCTCTCTAGAGGTTACGGCAAATCTCTCTATTGTAACGTTCATGAAATATATACACTTGGGAGCAAAGAAGGAGGGCCACTAGCATTTTTTTCATTTTATCGAACCCTCTGTAAGTTAAAAAATATATTCCTTTTACAATAAAATGCTCTCATTTTAAAAGTAACTATACATGCCTTCTACACGACGTACGTTACCAATTAATAAAATACTTGCATCAGAAAATTTATTCATTTATTTATTTATACGAATAGAACGGTACAAAAACCAATTACACTACTCAGTAAATATACAATTGAACGAAAGAATACATTGAAACACCTCATCATTATTAGATACTATAGTTCATTCATCTCTTTTGCAAAACTTCAGGCATTCGGACAAAAATAATCTTCTTTCACTCAAAAACACGCCACACTCTGGCATTGCATCCAGGAATCGGATTAAAAATTTCATCGTGCATAGTAACGGGGATAACAATTAATAAATTGTAGGCTACTCCTACGTTTCATTATTTATCATTTCATTATTCTATTCCTTCCTCAAATTCATACTTTTTACTGTTAGTTAGCTTACCTCTTTTCTTTAGTTTTTTCTTCTTCGAATAGAATCTGTCAATACTTTTGTTTTCTTATGTCATAATTTTTCCATTGTAAAAATGTCTTCACGATAGATTATATTTTATTAAAACAGATTATTTTACATTTTAAATATTATTTACTTTCCGCCGTATAGGTGAACTCCTATAGTGGTGACTCCCTAAAAATAAATATGTATTTTTTTCATAATATCATGATAAATATCAAGATATTTACCTGCCACTTTCATCTCTGCGCCACCTTAAAGTCGACTGTGGACAATGCCCAAGGCATTAAGTCCACCTGTACATTTGTTATTGTACTAAGTCTTAAATAAATAAATAAATAAAATATGAAAAAAGAAAAAATGCTAGTGGCTCCGTTTATTTGCTATCAACTGTACTTAACCAACATCAAGTTCACTTCCCGTGTGTGTTAACAAAATGTGAATATTTAACAACTTCACCCGCCCATTGTGTTAATATTTAACCAAAATTGATTTTCTGTTTCATTCCGGTAAAGTTGTCTGTAAAAATCCCTATTTTCTGTTATTCGGTAACTCTTGTTACAGTTAATAGGGTAATATTTTTAGTATATCATAGCATTGCCAACCTGCATTGCTCAAGCGTAATGATTATTGCTCAAACCTTCGCCGTGTGAGAAGGCCTTTAGTTAGCAGTAGCCACTTATAGGCTGTTGATGTGATTGGGTAGTTTAAAAATTCAGTCTTATAGTATGTCTTGACAAAAATTACTTTAGATTCGATACTGATCTACATAAATAAATTACATATTCAGTAATGTTCTGAAAACTCGTTGCTCGAGTTTTCAGCTCGGCTGCCTCGTTGGCCGAGTGGGTCTCGGTTTCGATTCCCGGGTCGGGCAAAGTATTACTAGGTTTTTAAAGATTCTCAGTGGTAGCACGGAGTCTGGAATTGTACCTGGTATATGGCAATAGGGTCACCCCCTATTACATGAGACTCATAAAATAAATAGTGAAAAGTGGGTGTTACATTGTACAGTGGCATTAAGTGCCGTAATGTGCACCTCTGCCTACCGCTTCGAGGATAAAAGACGTGATGTTATGTATTTATTCTGAAAACTGTGTGAAATACTGCTGAAAAATTTTTGTACTGAATATATTATGGTTTTCATTCCATAGCAATCAGTCTAAAGCTGAAATATTTTTCATGCCACACTGAAACGTGTTACCGACGTGATCATTTGAAAGTTTCCTGAAAAATGTGATGATATTTTTGTAGCACATTTTTAGAAAATAGTTACTGAAACTATGTAGTACCTTTTAAATAAGTTATTTATAAAAAAATAAAACCGGCCAAGTGCGAGTCGGACTCGCGCACCGAGGGTTCCGTACAAACCGTTTTGTATTTTGTTATTGTTTTGTATTTTGTTATTGTTTTGTATTTTGTTATTTTGTACTTAGAATAGACTTAGAATTTTTTTTTTCACGGGTTAAAGGCAATTAGATCTAAGTATTTGATATGAATTTCAACTTGATAGCTCTACGCGTTAATGAGGAAAAAAGTAATAAGTTTATATTTATTAAAAAATATATATTTTGTAATGTAACTAAACATTTAAGGTTTTCGGAATTTTTCCTTTATGCGTGCTATAAAACGTTGCTTCATGCCAAATTTCAAGATTCTAGGTCGACTGGAAGTACCCTTTAGGTTTTGATTCCCTTGCGAGTACTTGCGAGTTTCAAAATATGCAGCTTAAATTGCTGTTTCTTTTGATTGCGTTGACATAGAAGTTTGATTTTGTTACAGCTTAAAGGTATTATAGACCTGAGTATTTGGTATGAATTTCAATTTAATACCTCTACGCGTTTATGAGGAAATGGGTAGTAAGTTTAAAATTATTAAAAAAAAATATATTATGTGATGTAACTAAAAATTGACTGCCTCGTTGGCCGAGTGGTCGCAAGTGCGGCTGCCGGGCAAGGGATCTCGCGTTCGATTCCCGGGTCGGGCAAAGTATTACTGGGTTTTTAAAAAAATTCTCAGTAGTAGCACGGAGTCTGGAAGTACCTGGTATATGACAATAGGTTCACCCCCTATTACATGGGACTCATAACATAAATAGTGAAAAGTGGGTGTCACTTCTGTGTGCACGTCTGCCTACCCCTTCGGGGATAAAAGGCGTAATGTTATGTTAACTAAAAATTTATGGTTTTCGTAATTTTTCCTTTATCTATGCTATAAGACGTTGCTTCGTACCAAATTTCAAGATTCTGAGTTCACGGGAAGCACCCTGTAGGTTTTGATTCCCTTGCAAGTGTCGAAAATTTGCGGCATAAACGGCTGTATCTTTTGATTGCGTTGGCTTAGAAGTTTGATTTTTTCACAGCTTCAAGGGACAGTAGACTTGAGTAATTGATATAAATTTCAGCTTCATACCTCCACGCGTTCCTGAGAAAAAGAGTCTTGACAGACGGACGGACGGACGGACGGACAGACGGACAACAAAGTGATCCTATAAGGGTTCCGTTTTTTCCTTTTGAGGTACGGAACCCTAAAAACATAAAGAAAGAAGAAAGAAAGAAAGAAAAAGCATTTATTTGGCAAATGGCACACAAACAAAGATTATGAAATATAAAGACACAGATACTTACATAAATACATGATAAAAAATCATTAAAATATAACAAAATAATTTACATACAATACAAAACAAATGCAATAATTTTTGATATAAAAAATAAATATAAAAAAAAACTAAACATAAATAATACCTCTACATAGTAATATTGTAGTGTGTGTGCACATGCCAAATGGGCCTCCACCTCAGCATATAGATGGGCATTCCTGCCCAACGCTGATTTTCAGGTGGCACCCCGCAGTGACTCACGGACGGCAGTACCGCCCCTCAAAAAGGAAAAGAAAATAAATTTAAATATGAAATTATATAAGTAGATAAACAGATGACAAAGTAATTTTGTATTTAATGGGTCAACGTTTGGCTACTATCTCGCCTGATAATAAGCGACTTATATGATTTACATTCTTTTTTTTATTTACATTTTCATTGTGATAATTCACAGAAAAAAATCGTGCACAAACCAACAAAAACCACTTAGAAGCAACCAAACACAGTACCTCTTTATTTTTGAAGTCGGTTAAGGCTCGAACCAATATGATTACAGCTATCAACATGAATTGACTGATCACCGACCGAAAATCAATCGAGTACCTTCCAAAAGTAGGTCACGGTGTCTTTACAGGTGCTCAGTAACGTCTTATATATTACTAGCTACTTCCGCGCGGTTTCACTCGCTCTATTCGGCGCCTATTAATAGTAGCGTGATATTTTATAGCCTATAGCCTTCCTCAATAAATGGGCTATCTAAAACAGAAAGGTTTTTTTAAAATCGGACTAGTAGTTTCGGAGATTTTCGTGTTCAAACAAAAAAACAAAGCAATTTCAGATTTATAATATTACTATAGATATCCATATAGATACATCAAATTGGAGTGTCTGTTTATAATAATAAAATAACCGCTTTTTACTACATGCATATGAATATATATACGATAGACATACCAACTAAAATAATATTTATTATCATTTTTTTCTGTCTGTCTGTCTGTACTGGCTAGTCTCTGGAATGGCTGGACTGATAATGCAAAGATTTTATTGGCAGGTAGCTGACGTACTAAGGAGTAACATATAGGCTACTTTTATTTTGAAAATTTGAAACTAAATAAAATGTTATGTCTTAAAATTCATATTCTACGCGGACGAAGTCACAGGCAACAGCTAGTACGATATATATGTATAATATATGTAACGTATGCACATAGCGTGCATTCGTAGAATACAATGATTTTATAAAATGGATTGTACACACAGAACAAGCTAGACAAAACCATCATAAACAGACCTGTGAAGTTACGAAAAGATCTTATAAAATGAGACCAGGATAAACTGGTTATGTATAGCTCAATGTGTACTATGAACTATCGACAAAATTCATTGAATTTATTATTCTGCCATGTTTACTTTGCATCGACCACGGCCGTTCAAATGCCATACGTTAAACCACAGTTAAGGATAACCTTCGTTTCTTTGTTTATCGACGGCGATTGCTTTCCATTTATATAATTCTATCGTAGTTATGTGACCCTTATTATGTAAGTCATGAGTATTCAGGTAGTTTGTTCTTAAAGGTGAAATTGTAGGAGCAATGATTCAACACGAATGGGCCGGTTCGACCGGAGTGATACCACGGCCTCACAGAAGACCGACGTGAAACAACGCTTGCGTTGTGTGAGTGAGGTTATCGGAGGCTCCATTAGGTCAATGGACCCTTCCCCCCCAATCCCTGAATCTCAACAGTCCTCAAATCCCTAATCCTAAAAGGCCGGCAGCGCAATTGTAACGCCTCTGGTGTTCCAGGTGTCTATGGGCGACGCCGATTGATTACCATCAGGTGATTCGTCTGCTCGTTTACTGGCATATACTGACTGCACGGTTTGTGCATTGGCTAGGCAAACGACTGCCGTGCAACGTGTCGCGGGTTCGATTCCCGCACGGAACAACACTTTGTGTGATCCACAAATTGTTGTTTCGGGTCTGGGTGTCATTGTGTATATGAACTTGTATGGTTGTAAACGCACCCACGACACAGGAGAAAAATCAAATGTAAAGCAACGTTTAAAAAAATATCCCATAAAAAACCCAGCTCCACCGGATTGATACTACGGCCTTATTGAAAACTGATGTGAAACAAAGCTTGTTGTGTTTCGCCGTGTGAGTGAAGTTATTGGAGGTCTAAACTCCACCGGTGGACGGGAATAGGGTCTCCTCCCTGATCCTCAAATACCCCCCTCCCCCGGACTAAAAGGACGGCGACGCACTTGAAACTCCTCAGGTGGCATCACTGACTGACTGACTGACCCATCTGCATGTTTATTGATCTATTCTTATAAAAAAACATACATAATATTAGGGGAAAAATGATTATACTTTTTATTATAAAATATCCCACTCATAAGTATTTACCATGAATTTGCTGGTAGGCCAAAAATGGGGGATAAATAATCGTGTGTAGAGGACGAAAAATAACGGCGATACGACCCATTGGGCATTGGAGTCGTTTCAACAACAACACGCATAAATAAAGCCGTAAAGAACAATTTCAATGTAAATTACAAACACTCTTATTGTGTGGGCACGAAGGACGAAGCTTGTATAAAAACTAATGGTGGTTACGTCATTGTAGATATGCTGAGATTTAAAATGATTCTGTAGAATATAAATTGGCAATTAGTAGTTATAAATATTTGTAATTAAAGAGTTGAGTTTTGATCAGTCTAATTAGGATTTTTACTTTTAGTTGCGAAGATATCTTAATTGATGAAAGAATCTTCGTTGAGGCGAATTAGTTGCCCTTATCACACTTTTAAATCAATTCAAATCAAATAATTTTAATTTTTTTTTTATTTATTTGGGAAAACAAACAGTGACACATTACATGATACATTATGATGATATTATGTTTAACTACGATATTTTCAGTAGTTAAAATATATAGGTTACAATCATTTACGTGCGACTGCACGGTTGGTGTGGTGGCTGGGGAACCGGCTGCTGTGCAACGTGTCGTGGGTTCGATTCCCGCACGGAACAACACTTTGTGAGATCCACAAATTGTTTTTTCGGGTCTGGGTGTCATTGTGTATGTGAACTTGTATGTTTGTAAACGCACCCACGACACAGGAGAAAATCCTAGTGTGGAGCATGATTTAAAAAAAATAAAATAAAAATCTTAAGTAACAATTGTTAAAATATTAACAAAACATCAACTAAAATGTTGAACTTATTAACTTAACATGGCACTAAAATAATATTAAGTACTAGAATAACTACTTACTCACAAATTTTTATAACTTTAGAACAGTGGTTAACACAGAACCCTAAGTCTGCATGTTTAATTTCCTCAGCAGGTTCACAAACAATCCTAAAACGTAACCAAAAAAAGTAAATAATAACAACAGGCTTAAAATAATGCCTGTACATCCTACCCTATGGAGAATGTTGTTAAAATCTCCATTAAAAATAAATGATTTATTTAGAACACCAACGCTATCAACTTCACATGGCGTGTAGAAAGTATCACACTTCGTTATCGTCAGGGAATCGAATTAAAGACAATAAAGGCTGGAGAGCTGAGCCATCGTCCTAAAATCAGATTAGGTCTTGCTGTCGAAGCTAGATTTTTGAGCTGGGATAGATGTAAAGTCTGTATTTTGTCACGAATTTGACATTTATTAAATAGGTGTAGAAGGATGTAAAAAATACTTCAGAAAACAAATTGTTCTGGAGTTTATGATTTTAAATAAATAGATTTTGTATTGGTATATTTCGTCCGGTTTTTCATAAATTTCATAATATAATGAGCAAAACGGAATGCTTATAATAAAAGTGTGGGAGAGTCATGCTTCGGCACGAACGGGCCGATTCGACCGGAGTGCTACCACGGCCTCACAGAACCCGACGTGAAACAACGCTTGCGTTGTGTTCCGTCGTGTGAGGGAGGTTACCGGAGGCCTAAATACCCCAGTCTCCTAAGTCTCCCGAATCCCCGAATCCTCCACAATCCTCAAATTCAAAATTCTCAATAGGCCGGTTACGCACACTTACACACCTCTGGCCTTTCAGGTGTCCATGGGCTGCGCCGATTGCTTAACATCGGGTGATCCGTTTGCTCATTTACCGGTTTATGACATAAAAAAGTATTATTGTGAAAATATTATTTTACTTATGAAAAATAAATAAAATAACAGAAACTTGTTTTTACGATTTCGGTTTTTCACAAAATTTTAAATAATTGCACGACATTTGGAATTATCCCGCGTGGTTTCGTAAATTATGACCACAGCAAAAGAGCCGTGGCGGTTTCACAGTTAGACGATTTAACTTTTTTTTTTATACCACGATGGTGGCCAAAAAGCACACGACCCACCTGATGGTAAGCCGTTACCGTGGCCTATATACGCCTGCAACTTACAGTTGAAGCGTTGGCTCAGCAACTAGCTGCCGCCGCAACATGTAGCGGGTTCGATTCCCGCACAGAACAACTCTTTGTGTGAGCCACAAATTGTTGTTCTGGGTCTTTAAATTGTTATTGTGAGTTTGTAAACTCGCCCATGACCAAGGAGAAGATCGTAGTGTGGTTTTGCTAGTTTTTAATTATTGTGGTTAGCCACGCGAAGTTAAAAATAACGATATGTGGCCCAACTCTAAAAAGCAAGACGTATTGTAATGAAGTAATTTTATCATAGTAAACTCATTATTCTATTGCAGCAGATAACTCTAGACAACTCTTTGTATGCACTACAACTACAATTATTCAATTGCATTCAATTTAGCAATGAATAGGATGCAATCATGTCAATTAAGACGGTGACGGCAGAATTAGAATTACATTTATTTGTCGCCACCTCTATGGTTCCAGCGGGTATTGGAGGAGCCGATTATATAGACAGAACCCAGGTAGCAGCATTCTCTGGCAGCAGGAGATTAAGGTAAAACCAGCCATGGGCCAATGGATATTGGACAGTCACGGGCTGATGTGTCTCAAGTGTGGGTGAGCCATGCTTCGGTACAAATGGGGCTCAACTGGAATGATATCATAAGCTTACAGAAAACCTGCGTTTGTTTCGGCGAACGAGTGTGGTTATCGGAGGCCCAATTATCTCCTCTCCTCAATCTCCTCCATCCCCTAATCCCTTAAAAGACAGCAACGCTATTATAACACCTTTGGCGGCGCCAATAGCTTACCATCAGGTTATCCGTCTGCTCGTTTACTGGCTTATCACAATACATATAAGACATAAATACAGAACTTTAACAGAAATAACAAATTTAACATATAACCGGTGCAATGTCGAATATTATTACATTTCCCTCATTTTCCAAAAGTTTTAGTGCATCGAACAAACTCTAGCAGAACAAATTAGATTTAAAACAACAGAACAGGAACAAAACAGAACGAATTAAATTGAATTTTTACCACGCGACCGCCATATTTGATTTATAAACTAGGTTATGCATTATGGCGGGAAATCCTTTATGATTTTGTAGGTTATTTGCGCGTGACAAACTGTTTAAGCAGTTGGTTTGTATATTCAATTACTTTAGTATTGTGATGAGATATTCAGATTTCGGATCGGAGCAGATACGTCACTTTGTGGTAAGCATACTCTGTTCCCTCTGGATACCTACAACACTAGAGGAGGAGGAGGTCTTGTGGTTACAAATCAGTTACTCGATTTAATGAAAATAGTAATTGAATCATCAACTTTTGAAACCATTGCCGTTTATGTAAGTTTTAATTAAGACGAATGACAGTTTCGCAATATTTTTATAATTAGACTAGTTAAGAAACCATTTTCTTATGGAATAAGCCGGTTAAAAAAAATTAGTGGACGGATCACCAACAATTGGCGTCGCCGTAATTATTTGGGAACTAGCTACTTCAGCTCGGTTTCACACGCTCTGCTCAGCTCCTATTGGTCATATGATATGGCGTGATGTTTTATAGCCCATAGCCATCCTGGATAAATGCGCTATCCAACACAAAAATAATTATTCAAATCAGAATTGTAGTTACTGAGATTAGTGCGTTCAAACAAAAAAACAAACTCTTCCGCTTTATATAATAGTATAAGATTTGAAGATTAGGAATAGAGGTAGAGGACACAATTGTGCTTCTGGCAACCTCAATCACACGACAAAATATAACACAAGCGTTGTTTCACGTCGATTTTCTGTGAGGCCATGCTATCACTCCCGTCGGCCTAATAATACCACACTAAACAACATGAGTATGTTTTGAACACAAATATTATTATTTCCAAAGCTACAAGTTCAAATTGAAATAACAGTTCTATTCTAGTCTACATTGTAATTAAGTTATTCATGAATTACGCAGCAATGTTTTCCTACAATATTTTGTTTTGCGAAAAGTCATATTACTCTCATGTAAATCGTTATTATTGTTATTCATTCCCTCTTTACAAATAACTTGATATCAAAATATTACGCATGTGTAATTTCTAAAATACCCTACTCTGCCTAATTTTTATTTTAATGTCCGTCTGGTAGATTATTTTAAAATCATTAGACACGTATTTTTTATTTTCTTACAGAAACGAATACTTTCGACGATATATTGATTTGAAATGTCACGTGACGTCACTTCTATGTACATTTTATACGTATAAATGACGTTTTAGCCCCCACTCTTAAACTTTGATTCGTTTTATCTAAGTATTGTTTTATTATACGACAAAATAAAAAAAAAATTGTCTTATATTTTTTCTTTACCTAACTTACGGACTAGTTAGATTTTTAATTTTCATACCCTATCATCATCCCAATTAGTCCTATAAAGTTTCTAAATAATTGGTGTTGAAGCAGGACATTGAGAATACATCCCGCTTAAATAATACTTGCCAACAACATAATTATATATACGATTTCAACTCCTGCTCTGACTGCCTCGTTGGCCGAGTAGTCGCAAGTGCGACTGCCGGGCTAGGGGTCTCGGGTTCGATTCCCGGGTCGGGCAAAGTATTACTGGGTTTTTTAAAATTCTCAGTAGTAGCACGGAGTCTGGAAATGTGCCCGGTATATGGCAATAGGCTCACCCCCTATTACATGGGACTCATAACAACTAGTGAAAAGTGGGTGTTACATTGTACTGTGGTAGAATGTGCACCTCTGCCTACCCCTTCGGGGATAAAAGGCGTGATGTTATGTTATGTTATGATTTCAACTCCATCTCTTTATGAATTCGGTTAATTAATTAATATAATCGCGCACAAACAAACATACGTACTGGTCATAAAAAATGCGTTTAAAAAACCCACTTCAAAAAACAAAACACAAACACCACGACCGTTCACGTTAACAATACGACTTCGTTGTTCACATAAAATAAATTCTATATAAATACGAGTAAAGCTGCGTGAAACAGCTAGTTCTACATAAATATAGGCCAACCAAATAATACAATTTTTTCCTATTTTCCAAGGTTTTTAATAGTCTTTAAGTGTCAATTTAGCACTTTCAGAGGTTTGAAGTATAATCTTCTTTGATCAGATCAAAGCCTTCAAAGAATTTCTTAAACACGACTTAGTAGTGGCAGTTGGTAGTACTAAACCGACCAATGGTTATAGAAGATGTGGGTTGATTGAAAACTATACAATTTAGTATAATAATAGCTACTGTATCTACTCTATATTAAATCAATTTTTATTTACCTTTATTTTTTTAATAGCACAATCCGGTAAACGAGCAGACGGATCACCTGATCGTAAGCAATTGGCGTCGCCCATGGACACCTGGAACACCAGAAGCGTTACAAGTGCGTTAACGACCTTTTAGGGATTAGGAGTATGAGGATTGTTGGGGATTCAGGAATTGAGAAATAATTGAGCCTCCGGTAACCTCACTCACACGACGAAACACAACGCAAGTGTTGCTTCACGTCGGTTTTCTGTGAGGCCGTGGTATCACTCCGGTCGAGCCTGCCCATTTGTGACGAAGCATGGCTCTCCCACAATTAAATACACACTTTCTTATCTGCATAGTAAATTGCTGTGTTCACTGTACACACAATCTTCATCAAGCTCTATACAATAGAATAAGGTCAGTGTGTGTGGGATCGCCATTTTAATTAACCCTCTTTTGTGGCTAGTTTACAAAGCAAGGACCACGGGAAGGAATAAGGGCCTTATCACGATAGAGAAAAGTTTCATTTTTGTTTACTTAACTCTTTTGCTTCCGGATTAAACATTCGTTCTTGAGGACTTTTGATTAACATTTGAGATTTTAACATAACATAACATCACGCCTTTTATCCCCGATGGGGTAGGCAGAGATGCACGTTATGCCACTGTACAATGTAACACCCACTTTTCATCATGTATGTTATGAGTTCCAAGTAATAGGGGGTGAGCCTATTGCCATATACGGGGAACAAATCCAGACTCCGTGCTACTACTAAGATTTTTTTTAAAACCCAGTAATACTTTGCCCGACCCGGGAATCGAACCCTAGACCCATTGCCCGGCAGTCGCACTTGCGACCACTCGGCCAACGAGGCAGTCACTTGAGATTTCTTCTGGTGTTTTTAATTTTACAGAAACTCCTGTTTAATATTTTGTCTGTCCGTCTGTCTGTCTTATCACAACACGGAGATCTGCCATCTTTAATTGGGATGACGACAGGGTATGAAAATTAAAAATCTAATTAGTCCGTAAGTTAGCTATTTAAAAAATATTAGATATGTATTTTTTTATGTTGTCGTATAATAAAACAATACTTAGATAAAACGAATCAAAGTTTAGGAGTGGGAATAAAACGTCATTTCTACGTATAAAATGTACATAAAAGTGACGTCACACGACGTTTCAAATCAATATATCGTGGAAAGTATTCGTTTCTGTAAGAAAATAAAAAATACGTGTGTAATGATTTAAAATAATCTACCAGACGGACATTAAAATAAAAATTAGTCGTCTACCCTATTTAGAGACGTTACTTAATTTCTAAAATATTCTCAGTAACCCCTTTCATGTGATACTCATATTGTAGGAATTGCACCAAAAATAACTGATCCAACCTCTTGAATATTCCGCCATTTTGGATTTAGAGCTACGTCACACATTTAAACAGTCATGGTCATCTAAAACAAAAAGTTGGCTCCAATTATATTTAAATATTTTAAAATGTAGTTGCGGTTACTCGCGACTTTGTCCGCATAGAATACGAATTTTGGGAAATAACTTCGTTTTTGTTTCAATGTTCCAATTTTTTTTTTTGTGTTTTTTAGTAGCCCATGTTACTCCTTAGTATATCAGGTAATTGCCAATAAAGTGTCGTTAAAATCGGTTCAGCCATTCCAGAGATTAGCAAGTACACACGGCTACACATCGAGCTTTACATAACCAGTATAAACTGAATGTTAAATATGCGGTAAGATGATGCGGCGCGACACCAGGATAAACTGGTTTTGTATAGGTTGATGTGTGGCGGTGTGTACAATCAAACAGACAGACAGACAAAAATAGTAAAAATAGTTATTTTGAAAGAAAGAAAAACTTTATTTCACACGCTAAAACAGGTGACACATATAGATTTTCAAACTCACCCTCGAGCCCCTTGTTGTTGCGTCAGAGCTGGCGAAGTGTCGACCTGCTCGCTTTAGCTTCTCGCAATAAGTGTCGGGCTACGCGATAGCTTCACGACCACAACCTACCCACACTATTCTAATTGTCGTGATATATATATATATATATATATATATATATATATATTTTTAATTTATTTATGAATAAAAAAAATAGAGGTCTGTGTTTCTTCCTTTTCGTTTATTGTTTTAAGATGTGTCTTTTGTATTTATATTATTTTCCTTTAAATAACCCCTATACTTATTATACTCTTTGCATTAAATAATTTTTCGTTGCTTCTGTCCGTGCGTCACTGCAGGGGTGCCAACTGAAAATCAGTGTTGGGTACTTACTGTGCCCAGCTTAGACTTAGCTTAGAGCGAGCCCTTTCGTCGTGGACATGCTGCCACCCTGTTTCTTTTATTTTGTTTTTTTTTTATAATGTTTTTTTTTTGCCTTCATTGTTGTTTGTTTTTTGTTATTTTATGTTTTTTTAATTTTGGTTTCTATTTATTTATTTTTGTGTTTTAATGTTTGTCCATGGCGAATAAATTATTTTTCTTTCTTTCTTCTTTCTTTCTTTCTTCTATTTTACACATAAGTTTATATACATATATGTACTAATGTCCCAAGTCTGCAGTGAAATGGGACCAGTTCAGCAGTTTTGGTAAGTGTATCGTATCTATATTCATATGCATGTAGAGGTAGTAAAACGCAGTTATTTTAATATTACAAACAGACACTTCAATTCTTTTTATCTGTATAGATGTATAGACAATTTTTTTTTATATTATGACACGTGTCTCTAATAGCCGATGAAAAGTCTTACTATTAGCTATTTATAAAGGCTCTATACAAATTGGAAAATTGAGGCCATCGAACCAGGCCAACTTATTAATAAACTTCATTATTAAAACATTTTTGGATCAAACTATCTATTGTTTTCGATGCCTCGCTACTTTTGGGAGCTATGTATATTGGAAATAGTTATTGTTTAGATATCAGATAAAAGATACGCAATCTTTCATCTACGTTAACTGAGTGGTCGCAAGTGCGACTGCCGGGCAAAGGGTCTCTGGTTCGATTCTCGGGTCCGGCAAAGTACTACTGGATTGAATAAAAAATTCTCAGTTGTAGCACGGAGTCTGAAAATGTGTCCGGTATATGGCAATAGGCTCACCCCCTATTACATAGGATTCATAACATAAGTAGTGTAAACTGGGTGTTACATTGTACAGTGGTATTAGATGCCGTAATTTGCCTACCTCTTTGTGGATAAAAGGCTTGATGTTATTTTATGTTATCAGCTAATACTACATAGTACGTTTTAATAAAGCTTTTTAAAGTTTGATATTTTTAACGGATTTTCCTATTGCGGAGCTGCGGACTTAACGGGTTGCCAGGGCTACGGCTCGAAGAGTAGGAGTAGGAACGGGGTAGTTCTTAGTAGAACTCTGACACGCTCTCTCGTCTCTCCAGGGCGGGAGAAGTTATTGAATGATCTCCTATTTGTAACAGAGGTAAATTGTTATCTAGAATCATAAGCTACTTTTTATCCCACAAAAACGCAGAGAAAGCCACTCGCAGGAGCTAGTATAAGTTAAAAATCACTTTGTATCGTTTTATTTTACTAAGCACTCTAAAAATAGCTTGTCTTTGTGTAACCCACGTGTGTCGGCTTGTTATCGTCCCACGCTTAGACGCGGTGACGCGCTGTCTACGTAATTCCAAATGCTACATCTTAGTTAGACGTAGTATATTACGCCTTGTATATGACTTTATATACATAGTTAGGAAGTCTTGAGTTCTTTATAGCGTTTAATAATTTAATATGTGAAATAATTGAATTGGATTTTTTTAAAACCTTTCTTTAGTTGATTGTGTTTATGACGTAAATATAGCGTTTAAACTGTCAAATACCAAGCGGTCACCGGTGACCGCAACCTATTGTTCTATAATTGTGTCTGCAAAACCGGTATTCGACGAGTTAATATAAATCCTATGAAAAGTATCGAGGAGAACATATTATTATTATTAGAAACTTTTTCGATATTCCATAATAAAAGGAAGATTTTTTTAAGCACATAATTAACTATTTCTAAAACGCGAGTACCTACTGGTACTCGTTATTACTATAATAGTAGAAGATGAAAACCTTAAACTACTTTAATACATTTTTTTTGTCATTCTACCTGCATATTTTAATTAAGTTTCGACATTTTTCGTATTATAGTTGACAATGGGTTTTTTTCTATGAGATATTTGTCAATGATTATATTTGATCATATCTATAATTACTGTTTTTGGATATAGCGAAACATAGTCTGGACCAACCACTATACTTATAAGATCATTGTACCCTGTATACATAAAAATAACTTGTAAAATACCTACGTAATGCCGTCAATAAATATACTCTCCATCACCTCACGACCTCAAGTTAAACTTACAACCCTTGTTAACAAATTCCAAACCAACTACAAAGAAAATAAAAAAAAACAAGTAAAAAAAGAAAATAGAAGCTCGTTGAAAATTCAAGGCGTTCGTTCGCCTCATATTCTTGTGTAAGCGCGCCCTTAGTCGTTCCAGCCGAGTGGCTCAAGTCACTGGGGCGAATAAATCGGGCGAGGACAGCGCTAGCTAGTCAGCTAGTCAGCGCCTGCTGATTTGTGATCCATTTTGAATTTGTGATTGGACAACTGGCTTTGAAAATATGCTTGTTTCCACGAAATGAATTGTTATGTGATTAATTGCATTTTGTTAATGTTAGCAGTTTTGTTTTAGATCCAAATTTTTTATCGCGATATCCTCTATAACCTACTGCTTACTGGACCGAACCTTGAACATAAAGGTACTGTTACATATGCATTGTTCATTGCATTGTCTTTGCATTGTTCTCACATAAGCGTACAATATTGGAATGTGTATCAGAGACATTGTAGAACATTTTTTTAAAGAGTAACGAATGGAATTTCTTGCCCATTCTTCTCCATTCGAATTTTCATTTTAGAATGAGCACCTAGCTTCACTGACGGACTGACTGACAGACTTATTTTGTATTTGTTGACGTTTCAAAAGTACCAAAATATGGTTTAATTCAAATAAATGCCAAGCCACCTTGACTTTGATGCTTCAAAATATGCTGAAAGGCGTTCATTTGAGCATACCGAAAAATTTTCAAAAATCGAATGCCTGTCGATTTGCAAACATGCCCAAAATAAGTACCTATGCCAATTTTGAGCAAAATTCCAACACACATGCTACTAAGAGACAAGGGCTCAATTGAAGCATGCTCTCGTTCTTGGAATTAGCATGTGTAACAGTAACTAAAAGTAAGAAGACTCAATTTTTTTTTTAAAACGTTGCCCCACATTACGATTTTCTCCTGTGTCGTGGGTGCGCGTTTACGAACATACAAGTTCACATACAGAATGACATCCAGACCCGAAACAATAATTTGTGGATCACACAAAGTGTTGTTCCGTGCGGGAATCGAACCCGCGACATGTTGCACGGCAGCCGGTTGCCCAGCCACTGCACCAACCGTGCAGTCAATCAGTACCTCTTAGAATTTTGTCAAGTTTTGTATCGTTACAAATCAGATATTTTAATTTCGAACACCACGGATATTTTTGCGATTATCTGAGAAGCAAAATAATACAATAAAATGACAACATCCAATTAAACAAAAGAATTATTTCAAGTTAAAGCCTCCTCGAGCTCACCTAGTTTATGTTAAGTAAAAGTAACCTGTTAGAGTCCACTCCTGGACTATATCTACATATGTATATAGATCTTCTCGACCAAAGAGGGGTTCGCCATAATCTATACACTTAACAAGTGGATAATATCGTTGTTTAAAAGGATTCAGTTTACAGAGAACGCTATAGCTCGGACTCTGTTAAGTGGAGATAGCTAAAATTCCAACATAACACTGTAGGGCAGCAACCTCCATGGAGGACTTAACGGGTTACAGGGGCTCCGGCTCAAAGTGCAGGAGTAGGAACAGGATGGTTTTCAGTCAGTAAGAGTCTGACACTCCCTCTCGCCTCCTTCGGGTGGGAGAAGTCATTGATTTTGTACCCTCATAAAAAAGGGCAGTAGCCTGCCAAACACGATCATATCGTCTGGTTAGAAGATCGTCCTTTTCCGATCTTCGGCAACTATACTCTCTATTTCCCAAAGTACAAATCTTGGTTCAGAAACCTAAATTTAGAATTAACCTATCATCAAAACGCGGTTAGTCTACGAAAATTGTTCTTGTTAGACTACCCTTCAGTGTTTTGAATGATTTATTCACTTCAGAGGGTTTGTTAATTGACTGAACCGCTGACTTTGTTGTGACATTCAAATGATCTTGACGTAATTATTATGCTCTGGTAACACTGAAGTATTGTTTACGCTTGTCTTTGCGAATATTGACAGAGTTTCGGTGTTTGCTGAAACTTGAGTCGGGAGGGAAACTGTATAGTATTCTGTAGTTCATTATTGTAATTTTTACTTATTGTTCAGTGTGGCAGAGCCATGCTTCGGCACGAATGGGTCGGCTCGACTGGAGTGATATCACGGCCTCACAAAATAACCGAGGTGAAACGACGCTGTGTGTATCGTTTTGTGAGTGAGTTTACCGGAGGCCCAATTGCACCCCATCATTCCAATCCCCGAATCCCTAATAATCTTCAAATTCCCAACCCTAATAGGCCGGTAACGCACTAGTAACACGTCTGGCGTTTTATTTATTTATTTATTTATTTATTTATCTATTTATGCACAACACACAGACAGTACACAGGAGAACACATATATAAATATTTTGGAGGTACATAGGTACTACATATTCCCGAAGGAATCTCTTCCTGCAGTCCTTCGACAGGAAAAACGGTAAAAACAGAGACACTGTGCGTAACATGACATGAAATGTATTAAATAAATAGATCACAATAAAATACATAAACCTATACATACATATGATAGATACACATCAAATAATACACATATTAGAGTATATTACAAATAAACATATTATACATACCTATATATATATATATATATATATGACACTAATTTGAACAAGATGAGGAAAGGTAGTGCTCCCTTACGTGTCTTTTAAAGATTGGGATGGATTTAGAATCACGGATATTAGGTGGTAGGGAATTCCAAAGTCGCACTGCATGAACAGTGAAGGAATAGGTGTAAAAATCAGTATTGTGTGAGACAACAGAAAGATTAGATTTAAGATGAGATCGGGAAAGAGCCTCAGGAGGGCGGGCAAAGGAAAAACGTTCACGAAGGTAAGAGGGATAATCAGGATTAAAAAGTATATTGAAAAGAAGACATAAGATGCGAGTGTTCCTGTGAAGTCGGATTGGGAGCCACTTGAGCCTTTTGCGAAATTCAGAGATATGATCGTACTTTTTTAAACCAAAGGCAAAGCGTATACAGAAATTTTGCAAGCGCTCAAGTTTATTTAGAAGCTCCTCTGTGGCATCCAAATAGCAAGCATCAGCGTAGTCGATCAATGGACGGATCAGAGACTGCTTATGGTTGATCCTCGTTTTCAGAGGTAGAAGAGACTGGAGACGCTTCAGCGAATGCAAAGAGAAATGAACTTTACGACTGATCTCGTTCACCTGTTCACCCCACGAAAGGTTAGAGTTAATAAACACGCCCAGATTCTTGGCAACATCAGTGTAAGGGATAACATTGCCATTTAGGATCAAAGGATCAAGGGCAGAGATGCTCAGTGCATTGCGGTAAAACCTACCGCCAATTATCATAGCCTTGGACTTGAGGGGGTTGATTTGCAGGCCAAAGGATTTGGCCCACTCGTCGACCCCACCCAGGTCACGGTTCATGGCTTCAATTGCAGAGTCGACCTCTGACAGCTTGAAATGACGGTAAAGCTGCAAGTCGTCTGCGTAGAGGTGGAAATTAGAAGTGATAACCATGGCAACGGTGTTAATAAAAATGGAAAAAAGAACTGGAGAAAGGACACCACCCTGAGGCACGCCAGCAGCGAGGTCACACCAATCGGAAAAGGTATCCTCTAGGCGAACCCGCTGACGGCGGCCCCGGAGATAGGAGTTGAACCAGGATAAGGAAGAAGATGAGAAATTGTTGGACTTAAGAATACCCAACAGGACATCAAAATCTACGGAATTGAAGGCGGAACTGAAGTCCAACAGAACAAGAAGAGTGAGAGATTTATTATCCATGGCCCAGCGAATGTCATCTGTAACTTTGAGCAAAGCTGTGACGGTGCTGTGACCAGGACGAAAACCTGACTGGAAGGAGGAAATTAGATTATTACTGGATAAATAGGCCGTTAGTTGTTCGTGAACAATATGTTCCATGACCTTGGAAAGAAAAGGGAGAATAGAAATAGGTCTATAGTGAGAGGGAACAGAAGGTTTGTTTATTTTAGGCAGGGGAATAACGTGAGCCATTTTCCAGGCAGTAGGGAAAGAACACCACACACACAAAGAAAATAAGGAGAAATTAAAAATGTGGGTAAGAATAGGAGTGAGGAGATGAAGAATAGGGATAAACATACGAGAGCATAGTTTATCACTGCCCACCGCTGAGGACTTCACTGCCAACATGGACTTTCTCACGTCATCATCAGTGACACTGCCAAGGACGAAAGGAGAACAGGGAGGAAGTGGTAAACTAGAAAGATTGGATAGGGTGACAGATTTAATGGAGCCGTCGAGTGATACCGGAGAGAGTGAGAAGTGGTCGTTTAGAACCGCAAGGTCTACGTCGTTGGCATCGGAAACAGGTGATTTACCAATGCCCACAGATCGCAAGAACCTCCAAACGTCGTTTGAATTGTGCTTCTCCAGGTTCTCCTCAAAATAGCGCCTCCTAGCATCTCTACACAGACGACTGCATCGGTTCCGTAGCATTTTGAAATTCGCTAGATTTTCAGCGGAAGGTCTGCGCTTAAGTTTTTGTTTCGCCCTGTCCCTACGACCCATGGCATCCTTAATTACAGAGGTAACCCACGGAGCTGGGTCGTGTTTAATCCTCACACGACGCACCGGTGCGTGTTTATCATACAGATCGTGTATAATTGAGTTAAAAGTGTCAACCTTCACATCAATGTCCCCAGCATCAATCACAAGACTCCAGTCAATGAGAGAGACATCATGCTGCAACGCCTCCAGATCCAGGCGCTTGTAACTGCGCAAATTAACAAAGCGAGGTTTTCGTTTAGGAGTGCGGATCCGGTATGATAAATATATTAAATCATGGTACGAAAATGAAGCAGTCAGCTGGCCATGATCATCAACATGATCAGGTGAGGACACGATCATCAGGTCAAGTAAGGAAGGCGAAGAGTTAGGAGCATGATGGGTGGGTGAAAGAGGAAGTAAACTAAGATTAAAAGAGGTGAGAAGAGATAGGAGTTTATGTGAACGTGAATTTTGCTTCAGAAGGCATGTATTACATTTATGTGTCCATGGGCTGCGCCGATTGCTTACCATCAGGCGATCCGTGATTTTTTTATTGTACACGTAATCTGACATGGTGTGTCTGGTTTAGCCGCGTGGTGACGGCAGAGAAAAATAGATTTAAGCGTTAAAAAGACACGAGTAAAATAAAATTCTTCAAGGACCTTCAACCGAAATTCTATAGGAGAAAATTCAATAAAGCCTAAAATAAAATATAACAGAATCGATTTGAATACATTCAAACCGAGACGGGATGATCCATCTCTCATTCCGTCCAACCTTTTGACATCAACATCGTTCTTATATCAAGGCAATAAGAGCTACCTTCGCTTATCATCCAAAGATAGGACACCGCCTGACTATTGTACAGATGATGGTCATATATTTCCAGTATAATTTGACCTGGTGATATGTAGGTTTCGTTATATTGAGGGGGCAGTTTATGCTGGTTATGTTTTGTCACTTGTACGAAGAAGGGAATAAATTAGGAAAATGCGTGTCCCTTTTGTGTGCTTCCAAAGTTGCGATCGTCAATTTGTTTTGTCAGTGACAATGTGTAGTTTGGACAGGTTGAGTGGTCTTGTCAATTGTTTCTTTGTGTTAAAATAAAAGAATAAAGTTGGAATTCTCTGTGACAGTTTTGGTATATTGAATACGAGAAAAGAAATGGGCTCCAATGCCTAATGTGAGTTTGTTGTACATTCGTGATCAACGCGTTTATGATGTTTGGCGCTCTGATTGGCTTGCTCCAAGTTAACCAACCAATCGGAGGGCTAAACGTGGTAACATTTCGAATGTACTCAGTACCTTGTTATTTTGCAATTTATTTATATATACATTTGTATAAATAGTTAAGTGTGGGAGAGCCATGCTTCAGCACAAATGCGCCGGCTCGACTGGAGTGATACCACGGCCTCACAGAAAACGGACGTGAAGCAACGCTTGCGTTGTGTTTCGTCGTATGATGGAGGTTACCGGAGGCCCAATTACCTTCCCCCTCCCCAATTCCTGAATCACCAACGATCATCAAACTCCTAATCCCTAAAAGGCCGGTAACGCACTTGTAACGCCTCTGGTGTTCCAGGTGTCCATGGGTGACGCCGATTGCTCACCATCAGGTGATCCGTCTACTCGTTTACCGACTTATGCCATAAAAAAATGACTTTATCTGATAAATTCCAGTGCAAAATTCTAGTCAATTACACAATATAACTTTAGTGAAATATGTAAAATTATTTATTTATTTATTCTGTATATAACCCTTAGCGTAGCTTGAAACTAGTCGGATTATTCTACGATATAGTTACGTGAGTAAGCCGTTGAACATAATAATAAAAGATCTCTGGACATAGCGTGGACCGTACTCTAACTTTGGTATGTACTGACTGGTAGCTAATTGTCTTAATTGATGAAGTAATTCCAAAGCTGATTAGCAACAGTATTCTGTGAAGATAATATGTGACAAAAACTGTGTCCTATTTCATTCGGATGTATTTTATGCTAGTTCTGGCGTGAATGCAAACGTTTTTGTATAAGTTATGTGTTGTAGTTCTCAGTTTCTTGGTGTTGTTACTTTTCTTACTTTTTCCGAGGATTATCAAACTATTATAGAGGTATAAAGCGGAAGATTGAAGAAAGATTTTTTGTTTGATAAAGATAAAGATAAAGATAAAGATAATTTATTTGCATAAACATGTGTCATTCATACAAAAGCATGCAAGATGTTAATTGTTTAAAATCAGTGTCCAATACATGTTTTGCCCTTAGGGGCGTACAAATTCAATTTATAATAATTACAATTCATATTAAAATGTCAAAAAAGTATTATTAAGTATTATTACGGTCTACATTTATTAATACAGTGTCAAAAAGTAGTGTCAGCCAGAAAGTCATTCAAACAGTAGTAACACTTTTCTGCTAGTAAGCGTCTCATTTTTATCTTAAACATATTGGTGTTTAAACATTTATAATCCCGTGGAATTTTATTATAAATTATTGGCGCCATACAGAAAACGTTTTTGTGCATAAGAGTAGTCCTAGCGGGTTTCAGGCGAAGTCTGCTGTTATCCCGTCTATTCCGAGGCACAGTGTCAGACAGACGTGGGAAAAGATCAGGATTCGTTTTTACGAAAGTCGCAGCTTCAAGTTTTGTTTGTTTGAACGCGCTAATCTCCGTAACTACAAGTCTGATTTGAATAATTATTTTTGTGTTATATAGTGCATTTATCGAGGATGGCTATAGGCTATAAAACATCACGCTACGACCAATAGGAGCTGAGCAGAGCGTGTAAACCGCGCGGAAGTAGCTAGTACTATTATATAAAGCGGAAGAGTTTTTTTTTTGTTTGTTTGTTTGAACGCGCTAATCTCCGAAACTACGGGTCCGATTTGAAAAAATTTTTTGGATAGCCCATTTATCGAGGAAGGCTATAGGCTATAAAACATCACGCTACGACCAATAGGAGCTGAGCAGTTGAATATTATATTTGGATGTGTTTATCTTGAGTCATGGTTGGCGATACAAAGACATCCGTGTGCGTTATTGCCACCGTCGTGGTATAAAAAAACACCCACAAAGCCAAATTGGTAAATATTTGCCTCTGTGTGTGTTTTTTAATTGTTGGTCGCTCAACTTTTATCTCATTTTTGGTTCAAATTGCGAAATGAACACAGTCACTTCAAAAGGTTTAGGTTTATATATAGAGAAAGCACTGCTGACCGGTCTCTGTCAAATGTGTTGGCGTTTATTTTGATTTTACGACACCAGTAGAAAAAGGAAGAAGGGTGACGTTCCGCCCCCGCACCCTCATGCATGAGAAGTGAGCGTTTTAAACCTCCATGCCACCACAACCGTTCACGTTGACAATACGACTTCATTTTTCACATAAAATAAATTCTACATAAATACGAGTAAAGTCGCCTGAAAGAGCTAGTTCTCTATCAAACATTCAAATTGTTTTATTTCCAAGGCCAAAACTCCTAGTATTTAATTTAAGAGTACCAAATAATACAATTTTTTCCTTTTTTCCAAGGTTTTTATAGTCTTTAAGTGTCAATTTAGCACTTTCAGAGGTTCAAAGTACAATAATATTTGTGTAGTTTCTTCTTTGATCAGATCAAAGCCTTCAAAGAATTTCTTAAACAATGTTGTGATTGAGAAACAAAGTCTTTTGGGATTTTGTATTAAAGGTCCTCTTATTTTTAAAGAAAACGCCACTGTAAATACTATTAAAAATAGTATTTTGTGATGTTTAAACAATTATGAATGTATAATTTGCTTGTTTAAACTCTGCTCCATACTAGGATTATTACAACAAGAAATAACATGATATAACATAACATCACGCCTTTTATCCCCGAAGGAGTAGGCAGAGGTACACATTATGCCACTATACAATGTAACACCCACTTTTCACTATTTATGTTATGAGTCTTATGTAATAGGGGGTAAGCCTACTGCCATATACCGGGCACATTTTCAGATTCCGTGGTAGTATTGAGATTTTTTTTAAAACTGGCTAATGATTTGCCTGATCCGGTAGTTAATCCTGAGACCCCTTGCGCAGTCGCACTTGTGACGAGGCAGTCAAAAAATACATAATACAATAAAATGTTTTGAATTTATCTAAACAACTATTTGAAAGTATTAACAATCTACATACATATATTAAAATGAATCCCCTTTTCCCTTGGTCACGGCATCCCGCTTGAATGGCTGGACCGATTTCAATTATTATTTTTTTGTTATTTATTTATTTATTTATTTAAAGCTTCATGCACAAAATGTACACAAGGTGGACTTAATGCCGCAGGCATTCTCTCCCAGTCTGACCTTTGAGTGATGCAGAGAAGAGTTGCTGGTGTGAGCAAGAAGCAGCAATTATTTAATAGAGCAAATAAAATAGATACACTTTCATATTTCAGAGATAAACATAAATACTTAAACATAATTATAATATATATACTATACACGAGTACAACACAATACACATGCATGCATTCATACACATATACATATATACATACATACATACATACATACATACATACATACATACATACATACATACATACATACATACATACATACATACATACATACATACATACATGATAGCGCGTTAATTAATTACGATTAAATAATTTGAGATTTTTAAATTTAAGTATCGAAATTCACCCACAATTATTTTGAATAATATTTGTTTATTATTAATTTAGTTAAAACGTTGTAATTTAAATTAAAATAACATTAAATATTGTAACATTAAAATAACAACACGTACAACTTGCATCAATGTAATATTTGCACTTGTTTACAACCTTACGTCACTTACCTTACGTAGGTAGGTAAGGTTGGGAGAGTGGGGACTGTTTATAAAGCAAGCAAGTTGTACGAGTTGGGGCATTCTCGTATCGAACACGAACGTGTAAAGATCGAATAAAATATTTATAAAAAAAATGAGTCATCGTTTTAATGGAGCTTTGCGAAATACGCAAACCACCTCGCCCTTGAGAAGACCTCATTTGGAGTCACCACCTCCATTTGATGGTTCAGCCCTTACATCAGAAGAGAGGGTTGACGGACCTACAACTCGCCCCTGTCATGAAGACCTGGACAATCCTGGACAATACTCGCCAATCCTGAGAGCATCTTCAAGAAGAACGGACAACGATGAGGTGTCGCTTCTCCGAAAACAAGTGGAACTACTGGAAAAGATGGTATTCAAAAGTTCACAGAATTCTCAAACTGTCTATAAATTAAATGAAATCTATCTACCTTGTTATGACCCTGACGAATGTAAATTGACAGTTGAAGAATGGTGCAAGCAAGTAGATTCTCTGATTACCCTTCGAGGTTGTACCCAATTTGTCGCCATGATGAAGGCATTATCCAGCTTGAAAGGACGTGCTAAAGAATGGGCCGATACACAAGCACATTCATTGGCTTCTTGGACGGAAATAAAAAAAGAAATAATTACGCAGTTCAGTGGCGAGTCCAGACACATTGTTTACGTCAACAAATTCAGAGAATATACTTCACATAACGCCAACTCATATGCAGAATATGTAACGGAAGCATGGCGTTTATTCACAAGGATATCGCCAAATGCACCAACCGACCTGATTGTGGAAGCAGTCATATCTGGAATCAGGACAAAGTTTTACCAAGCGGAACTTCTGCGCTCTGTACCACGATCTCAGGCCGAATTGATTGCCACTCTTGCAAACTACCGAAAACGATCTGCAGATGTCTTGAAGATTGAGGATGAGGCTCCAAATCCTAAAATACCGCGACGTATTGACCCAGTTAAATGTCACAATTGCGGAGTAACTGGACACAGGTCAAGTGATTGCAGATCAAAGAACACATCACAGTCCTATAAGGAAAGCTGCGGATATTGCAAGAGACCGGGACATTCCTCAAACCGCTGTTGGTACAAAAACGTGCCTGCAGCCACAACCAGCACAGCTGCAACCAGTGAAGCACCACCCTCGTCTCAGCGTTGCGTTAACTGCATCCAGACTTCATCACCTAGCCAACAACAACTACAAATAGGTGATATAATTCTTAATTGTTTAATTGACACAGGTGCCGAATGTTCCCTCGTCAGAAGTAAAATTGCTGGTTTAATTAAAGGAAAACGCAGTATTGAAATCGTAAAATTGCGCGGCTTTTCTGGTAACTCAATGATCTCAAATGAAGTCATTGAAACAACAGCAAAACTTGACGACGTAACATTCGAAATAAAATTGCATGTCGTAGAGGACCTAACAAATGATGTAATTCTTGGAATCGATTCGTTACGCGTGCCAGGACTAAAGGTTTCCGTTTCTAGTCAAGGTGTCTCTTTAGAACGAGAAAAATATATTTTTGCTTGTGAAATCTCTTCAAATCCTTTCACTTCTTTAGACACCGATTTGGACGACATGCAACCCCTCAAAAATATCCTTGAAAAATATACAGAATCCTTTTCGCTTAATAAGACCAAACGAGTAACAACAGGTAGCCTTGATATCAGACTTAAAGATCCCAACCGCATTGTTCAAAGACGCCCGTATAGACTAGCACCGGTAGAAAGAGAAAAAGTTAAGAACATTATTGACGATTTAAAATCTAAAGGCATTGTTAGAGAAAGTAATTCTCCATTTGCTAGCCCCATATTATTGGTGAAAAAAAAAATGGAGATGATCGCCTTTGTGTTGATTTCCGAGAGCTGAATTCTAACACAATTCGTGACCATTATCCACTTCCATTAATTCAGGACCAAATTGATAAATTAGGCAAATCCCGTTATTTCACAAGCCTAGACATGCAGTCAGGTTTTCATCAGATTCCCATTTCCGAAAAATCCATAGAAAAAACAGCATTTGTCACACCTGATGGCCAATATGAATATGTAACCATGCCATTTGGATTATGTAATGCACCATCAGTTTATCAACGAGCTATAAATACAGCTTTAGGGGAATATAGGGACAAAATAGCCTTAGTCTACATGGATGACATATTAATACCATCATATAGTGAGCAAGAAGGGCTTGATAGGTTGGACTTGGTACTAAAACGTATTTCAGAAGCCGGGTTTACTATTAACCCATCCAAATGTAAATTTTTAAAACGTTCCGTAGAATATCTTGGTAATATAATTGAAAATGGTCAAGTTAGACCTAATCCTCAAAAAATTAGTGCCTTGCAAAATTCAGAGCCCCCAAAAAATTTAAAACAACTGAGACAGTTCAATGGCCTTGCAAGTTATTTTCGTCGCTTTATTCCAAATTTCTCACAATTAATGTCACCATTGTACAATTTGACAGAAAAGGATGTTCCATTTGATTGGACCGAAAAACATGAGAATATTAGATTAAAAGTAATAAAATTTTTGACTTCTGAACCCATACTTTGCATATTTAATCCAGATCTACCAACAGAGGTTCACACTGATGCTAGTTCTAGAGGACTTGGCGCAATGCTTATACAACTTGACAACAATCGTAGAAAAGTTGTAGAATACTTTAGCATGCGCACTACGGACACAGAAGAAAAGTATCATTCTTGTGAACTCGAAACACTAGCAGTAGTCAGAGCCCTCAAACACTTTAGACATTTCCTTTACGGACGCAAATTTACCGTCCACACAGATTGTAATGCACTAAAATCTTCCAGTACAAAAAAAGAACTAACTCCAAGGGTCCATGGTTGGTGGGCATTCTTACAAAATTTTGACTTTGATATTGTATATCGTAAAGGAGAACAGATGTCCCACGTAGATTTTCTTAGTAGGAATCTTCAAATAAATATTCTTACAAAAGATCCATCTTGGATAATTGTAGAACAAGAACGAGATTCTGAATTGTCCAAAATACGTGAAGCTATTAAAAATAATGATGACGATGACAAAAAATTTTGCCTTAAAAGAAATCTTTTGATGATTACCATTCAAACACAAAATGGTAGATCTATCACCCGAACTGTAGTACCAGACTCACTCGTAATTCAATTAATCAATCGATATCATGATACTCTTTTACATGCAGGCTGGGAACGCACTTTAGAAAAGATTAGAGAGCAGTTTTGGTTCAAGCACATGACTAAAAGGGTCCGTTTATTTTGTGATAAATGTCTATCATGTAAAATTGGAAAAGAACACACGGGTAAAAAGCAAATATGCCTCCATCCTATAGACAAAAACCAAACACCTTTCCACACCATCCATGTGGATTTAATGGGGAATTTAACTGGATCTACACGGAAGGCTTATGCCTTTGTAGCAATTGATGCCTTCACAAAATTTGTTTTCATACGTTCATTAAAAGACAAAACTTCAAATATGATACTCAAGTGTTTCCAAGAACTAATACATCTTTTTGGTACCCCATCAAGAGTCATCTCTGACCGAGAATCCGCGATAATGGGAACTGAAATACAATGCTTCTTTAGAGAAAGCAATATAGAACACCATCCCATTGCACGAGGACCTCCTCGAGCTAATGGACAAATAGAAAGGACAATGAGAACGTTAAAAGATCATTTGGCAGTTATTGCTCAAAATCAATCTAGGGTCTGGATTACAAAATTAGGAGAATTACAATTAACTATGAATAGTACAAAAAGTAAGGCAACTGGCTATTCCCCACTAGAGCTACTGATAGGTAAACAAGGGTCTGCCCCAGCTATCGAACAGATGTGCGTTCTATCTAATCCTATCGATAGAGATACTATCCGTGCAAATGCTGTTATCAGTATGACCGAACAGTCATCAAAAAACAAAGAACGTTTCGATTCCAAGTGCGCTAAAGTAAAGCTATTGCAACCAGGAGACTTTGTAGTTTGTAAAGATACACAATGGTCTAGTAACAAATTAGGTCCAAAATATTTAGGCCCTTATCAAATTGTTAAAATTTTAGATAATGATCGATACGAACTACGCACTCTCCGTCCTGGTCAAAAAAATACCGTAATATCTCACGAACATGTAAGGCTTGTACCACAACCATATGCTGAATGAACCGTGATAGCGAATGTATAAAGCTCACCATTGGGCCTCTGAGTCTACTAGAACAAGCTCACCATTGGGCCTCTGAGTCTACTAGAACAAGCTCACCATTGGGCCTCTGAGTCTACTGGAACAAGCTCAACATTGGGCCTCTGAGTCTACTAGAACAAGCTCACCATTGGGCCTCTGAGTCTACTAGAACAAGCTCACCATTGGGCCTCTGAGTCTACTAGAACAAGCTCACCATTGGGCCTCTGAGTCTACTAGAACAAGCTCACCATTGGGCCTCTGAGTCTACTGGAACAAGCTCAACATTGGGCCTCTGAGTCTACTAGAACAAGCTCACCATTGGGCCTCTGAGTCTACTAGAACAAGCTCACCATTGGGCCTCTGAGTCTACTAGAACAAGCTCACCATTGGGCCTCTGAGTCTACTAGAACAAGCTCACCATTGGGCCTCTGAGTCTACTGGAACAAGCTCAACATTGGGCCTCTGAGTCTACTAGAACAAGCTCACCATTGGGCCTCTGAGTCTACTAGAACAAGCTCATCATTGGGCCTCTGAGTCTACTAGAACAAGCTCACCATTGGGCCTCTGAGTCTACTAGAACAAGCTCACCATTGGGCCTCTGAGTCTACTAGAACAAGCTCATCATTGGGCCTCTGAGTCTACTAGAACAAGCTCACCATTGGGCCTCTGAGTCTACTAGAACAAGCTCAACATTGGGCCTCTGAGTCTACTAGAACAAGCTCAACATTGGGCCTCTGAGTCTATTGGAACAAGCTCAACATTGGGCCTCTGAGTCTACTAGAACAAGCTCAACATTAGACCTCTGAGTAGCCTTGGGTGTAGCCTCTGAGACTGTTAGAACAAGCTTAACCTAACAGAATAAAAATTAACTCTGAATACTTTCATTTTATTGTTTATTTTTTACAGAACAATAACTTCGCAGACTCGAGCACGAGCTGCTCGTCAGAATGGCCGTGATAGCGCGTTAATTAATTACGATTAAATAATTTGAGATTTTTAAATGTAAGTATCGAAATTCACCCACAATTATTTTGAATAATATTTGTTTATTATTAATTTAGTTAAAACGTTGTAATTTAAATTAAAATAACATTAAATATTGTAACATTAAAATAACAACACGTACAACTTGCATCAATGTAATATTTGCACTTGTTTACAACCTTACGTCACTTACCTTACGTAGGTAGGTAAGGTTGGGAGAGTGGGGACTGTTTATAAAGCAAGCAAGTTGTACGAGTTGGGGCATTCTCGTATCGAACACGAACGTGTAAAGATCGAATAAAATATTTATAAAAAAAATGAGTCATCGTTTTAATGGAGCTTTGCGAAATACGCAAACCACCTCGCCCTTGAGAAGACCTCATTTGGAGTCACCACCTCCATTTGATGGTTCAGCCCTTACATACATACATACATACATACATACATACATACATACATAAATATAGACTGTGAGTAATTAGCGTGATGATTCAGCCACCCTCTCCAAGAGAAGTTCACGCACTTTCTGCTTAAATGATAGACGACTCGATACCATCCTGACATCCAGGGGGAGCGCATTCCACAGCAAAATTGCCTGTACGAAAAAGGAAGAATGAAAGAAGTCAGTGCGATGAGTGGGACATTGAAGAAGACGGTTATGAGAAGAACGAATGTTTTTGCTGTGGTTTGCGCATAGATATTGAAAATAAGGGGAAAGATAACTGGGCAAAGAAGGTGAACAAAGAAAGGAGAATAGGGTGGTTAGCGCCCTTTGCTCCCTGCGCTGGCGTATGGGCAGCCACTTTAGTTGCATCCGATGTGCAGAAACATGATATATTTGTTATTATTAGGAGAAGGTTCTTAAGACAGAAAAAATCTTGAAAATTCTACGGGAAAGGTACGTACGCGCAATCCTTCACTTTCTCAGTGAAGGATTGCGCGTACGAAGTCGCGGACAGAAGCTTAAATATATTATAGTCCTTATTCTACTAAAAATTTAATTAACCACGTAATTCTCATCTAGATGGAGTTTGCAAAGGTTGTAATGGAAAGTTCAGATTATATCTGTGTTCAGTCTATGCGGGTGATAACGAAAGTAGGTTGAACCTGGAGTAAGTATTTGATCCAGTGGCTTCTATGCGGGCTGTGACGTCATTGTGATTTTGTCAGTTTATTTTGGGTTTAATTCTACGATATTCTCAATTTTTTATGGAGTAGTAGGTGAGCAGACAGATCCCCTGATACCTGAGAACTGTTCATAAACACCCTCAACAACAAAAGAGTCAGAAGTTGTAGAATTTAAAAAAAAAGTACGCTTCGCTCTTGAATGTTTGAAAATTGAATTGATTCGTTTTAGGGGCAAAGAGTTCGTTACCTACGTATCAGTAGGCCGTAACAATTTACTAATAGACGATAAGTCTCCTCTACAATAAGGAGTTTGTCTAATGTGTAAGCCGGTCGGAGACTGTGGCTTAAAGTATCAGGTATATCAGAGAACACTACAGCACGGTATTTGTTAAATACGTAGCCTCTATTGGCACATAGCCATGTGCGCGACGGAGGCGACGCGTAGCATTTACAACATTTGCGAAAGCTGTCAAATAATAACAATGTAAACATTATAATTTTCTTTGCAAATATAAATAAAACCAAAGATTAAAATAATTATACTGTAAAATATAATAACAAAAACCGGGTTTGCATCAACCGCATTTGTTTCCTTATTTCTGCCGTGTTGTCGGCTGCGGTCGTTATCTGCCCGCCACTACTCGCTTTGCACGTAGCCAATAGTCACCATTGCCGTGGGTAGAAATTATAAGAAAAGGTATAATATCTTATACAAGAACTTTTTTGGGATACAATTCAACTTTATTGGGACAAGTAACTTTATTAATAAACTAGAACTATTATCGAAAAACGAACTAAAATCGCGGGTTACTCACGTCTGTCGAACCACATGGGCACATTTTGTTCATGAGCAGCGTGTGAAGCCGTGGCGATGTCTCGTAGCCGTCTCAGACTACTACTACTACTAGTAGGTTGCACGACATCGCCGCGATATTTAGTTAATCTAGTATGTCTCACGATAGTTATTATAAAAATATAAGCGAAAATATTACAAAATTTAAAGCAAAAATGCCGAACATTTATTTATGTTATTTATTTCAACTTCATACAACAAGTGTGTACAGATGGACTTAATGCCTTGGGCATTGTCTCCCAGTCAATTTTTAAGCAGTGCAGAGATGAAAGTAGCAGGTGATTTTAAGTCTTTATAAATAGGCAATGTACCAGTATAATTGACTAACTGATTAAGTAAATCATTTTTTGTTATTTTTTTGTTATTGATTTTATTTTGTTAATTTAATTAAGTCCGTTCGCATGTTTACAAAATCTAGAAAATAAGGGAAGCCTATTATTAGCCTTAATCTCTGTAATTCACGCAAACGTTTGTAAAATAGTATATGTAACGCTGTTTGGTTTACTAAATAAATAAATAAAAAAATAATAAGTAACAAAATCTCACAATCATAATATTCAATAAACACTAAGTAGAGGTATATAGGTAGATATTTGAAACATTTGTCGACAACAGAAAGATAGCAAAGGAATTGCTACTTTTTCAAACTACCACAATAGGTATTGCTAAAATTCCAGGTAGCCTCATAACAAAGCAGGTGAATAAATCACATTTTTCAAACAAACTATTAAAATATATTTTTTACCTGTAAACCTGCCCCAAAAAATGAGGGTAGTTTCATAAAGCCAGCAGGTATGATTGATGGTATGGTTAATCGTGGGTTTTTCATCAAAGTTGAAGTCATCAATCTTTCGTGTTAGCTCTAGTTAATCAAAGTGACGTGATTGGCTGGTTATTTTGAATTCAAGACCAATATGTCATCTGATTGGTTGGATCATTCATTCAGATATTTTTTTACTTTTTTAAGTCGCGTATAAAGTTGGGGTTTCTTCTTAAAACTGTGGATTCCCGATTTACAAAATTTAATTAAAATTACAGCACTTATTCTAGAATTAAAACTGCTTTATGATGTAGCGATGTATATGACTGCCCGGTTGGTGCGGAGGCTGGGCAACCGGCTGCCATGCAACGTGTAGCGGGTTCGATTCCCGCACGGAACAACACTTTGTGTGATCCACAAATTATTGTTTCGGGTCTGGGTGTCATTGTGTATGTGAACTTGTATGTTTGTTTGTAAACACACCCACGACTCAGGAGAAAATCTTAATGTGGGGCAACGTTTAAAAAAAAATATCTCGTTTACGTAATTTTTGAAAAATACAAAACACATCGTACCAAAACATAATGCATATTTGGTTGGTGTAAGAAGTATGACGTCATGGTTGAATTAGCAAAATCAAGGATTTAGTTTTATCAGACTGCCTCGTTGGCCGAGTGGTCGCGAGTGCGACTACCGGGCAAGGGGTCTCGGGTTCGATTCCCGGGTCGGGCAAAGTATTACTGGGTTTTAAAAATTCTCAGTAATAGCACGGAGTCTGGAAATGTGCCCGGTATATGGCAATAGGCTCACCCCCTATTACATGGGACTCATAACATAAATAGTGAAAAGTGGGTGTTACTTCTGTGTGCACCTCTGCCTACCCTTTCGGGGATAAAAGGCGTGATGTTATGTATATTAGTTTTATCAGAGAGCGCTGCCTGCTGGCCGGTCTCTGTCAAATGTAGTCCCTTAATCAACTTTTTTGATACCTATAAGAAGAGCAGGGGAGGTGACAAAAATCTATTCTATTCTGCTGTCACCATATGACAAGTTTTAAACACACACTTTCAGAGAACAAACAGATTTATAATTGTTTTTATAATAACTATCGTGAGACATACTTAATTGACTGAAATCGCGGGTTACTGATTTGAATATACTTAGAAAAGCTCTACTAGTTTCGAACCACAGAGGGGTTCATCCTCATGAGCAGCGTGCGCGGTCGCGGCAACGTCGCGCAGCTGACTGAGCTGACAGTATGTTCACGTGAGTAACCCGCGATTTTAGTTAATTTAGATTTATAATTATTATTATACCTACTTCCATGTGGTTTTACTCATTCTGCTCAGTGTGTATTGATCGTATCGTGATGTCTTATAACCTGTCATCATCATCATCATCAACAGCCTATAAATGCCCACTGCTGAGCAAAGTCTCTTCTCACACGGAGAAGGTTAGAGCATTAATCACCACGCTTGCTCAATGCGGGTTGGCGATTTCAAACTTATAATTAGAAATTATAAGTCCAGGTTTCCTCACGATGTTTTTCCTTCACCGTTTGTCAGTGGTGTCTAAATAATCTCAGAAAGTACATATAACTCGGAAAAAGTACTTGCCGTTGGTAGGTTTCGAACCCGCACCCTCATGCATGAGAAGTGGGCGTCTTAAACCTCCGAGCCACCACGACGTATAACCTGTAGCTTTTCTTAATAAATAGGCTATTCAATACAAAAATAATTATTGAAATCGGACCAATGGTTCCTAATATAAGCACGTTCAAACCAATAAACTAAGTCTTCAGTTTTATATAACACATTCATACATGCATAACTTCACGCCTGTCTCCCATGGGGGTAGGCAGAGAGCGTTGAATGCCAATTACTACGATTCCTACATACCTCTATCGCTTCATCAACAGTCACGTCTTCATTATATAATATACTAGATTCTGCCCGCGACTACGCGCAATCCCGTTTTCTCCCGTTCCCGTAGGATTTTCAAGACCAAATCGGTATAGCTGTTCTCAAGTTATGGCGTGACAACGGGAAACGTCTTTCATTTTTATAAATATAGTTACGTACATAGTATAATTATAAGATATAAGCTATACGATTTACAAAAGTTGTGAGATTATTCACAAGTAAGCCTTCAAAGGTTGTATCCTAAAAATAGTGGAATCAACAACATCTTAACGTGGGATTCTTGAAAGGTTCTCAAGAATTATGAAACCCGACTGAAAAGGTATCAAAATGTACTGTCGGTTAAACAAAAAAATGTAATCAGACTTACAAAAGCACAGTAAAATAATAATATGACTACAAACTCTACCAAGATGCATCTCTATAAAATTATTTGCGAACTCTACGACCAAGTTTCCTGTTTATTACAAACTTTTCTTACCTAGCGTTCCTTTATTGTGAACTCTACCATCTAATGTAGAGCAAAATTTAATCTTTGCAGAGCTCTTTGTAGAGTCCTTTCATGTTATTGGTGTGTGGGATTAATATTGTATTTGAGAGCATTGGAAAGCTCTATTTATTTGTAAAGAGGATTTTCTGTGGGAAGTATCTCTACATTGATATACATACATACAGACGATAATACGTCTGTATGTATGTATATCAATGTAGCGTGTTGTCATGGGAACTTTAAATACAATGGGTTATGGTCTATTTTTAACCAACTTCAAATAAGTAGGCTTTTCGTGTATCAAATAAGTTTTTAAATTATCATTTTCATATGCAATTTTAGGAAATTATCTTGGTCATATCTTTATGAACGTTTTGATTAAAGTTAAAAAAAATTTATCTACATTTCATACATTAGTATTGATGTATATTACAACTGTGTGCAAAAGTGTGGGGGAGCCATGCTTCGGCACGAATGGGCCGGTTCGACCGGAATTATACCACGGCCTCACAGAAAACCGACGTGAAGCAACGCTCGCGTTGTGTTTCGTCGTGTGAGTGAGGTTACCGGAGGCCCAATTACCCCCTTTACCCAATACCTTAATTCCCAACAATCCTCAAATTCCTAACCTCAAAAGGCCGGTAACGCACTTCTAACGCCTCTGGTGTTCCTAGTGTCCATGGGCGACGCCGATTGCTTACCATCAGGTGATCCGTCTGCTCGTATACCGGCTTATCCTAAAAAAAAGTGACAGTTTGTAAGTATGTATGTATGTTTGTTTGTTTGTTGCGTTCTGACACAAAAACTACTGAATGGATTTAAATAAAATTTGCTACAAAGACCGATCAAAGTTTGGAATAATGCATTGGCTACTTTTCATCCAATGAACGCGGGCGAAGTCACTTACAGAATATAGTTTATGATTAAAACCCTCAAGGTCTTTTCATCATTAAAATTAAGGGAGTTTGTAGGTAACTTGATAAAATATCAATTTTAGAACTTACGGTCTTAATTTATCACTAACAAAACACCAACTTTAGATGAAATTAACTAATTTTGTAACAAAAAGAAACCATGTAAATTGCTACGTTGAAAATTTAATTAGGCTCGCGAGGTTAAAGATTACTGCCATACGTACTTTGTTATTGGTTAATTAATTTGTTAGTTTACTTCTCACTATCTCGGAGGCCGTGTGGTCGCAAGTGCGACTGCTGGGCAAGGTGTTTCGGGTACAATTACGGGAAGTATTACTGGTTTTTTTAAATGTCAGTAGTAGCACGTAGTCTGCGATCATGCCCGGTATATGTAAATAGTTTCATCCCCTATTATATGAGATCCATAATATAAATAATGAAAAGTGGGTGTTATTTCGTACAGTGGCTTTAAGTGCCGTAATGTGCACCTCTGCCTACCCCTTCGGGGATAAAAGACGTAATGTTATGTTATGTTACGCATAATTATAACTGGTAAAGTTCAAGTACCTACTGTTTATTTTATATATTGTTCGGTCTTATTTGCTATTCGAATGCCTGAGTTAAAATCACACAACAGCAACTATCTACTTTGTCAATCCAAAAAAGGGTTATGCCATGTCTCATTCGATTCTCACAAAACATCGAATCGTTACAGAAGGCAATATTTTAGCATAAAACGTAGGAAAGATACTATCGCAAGCCATCAAATACCGTAGTCATGGTAATCTCCATATATCGATTTCAGAATCGATAAGTACATCGTGTATGTAATAAACATAGATGTTCCTGTATCGATAAAAATGCTCGTTCGGAAAGAGTTAATGTCGTAAAATCGATCGGTGTGATGATGTCCCCGAATGGTCGATTCACCTTGTTTTATGGGGTCCCAGGATTAGGGGCCCATGATCACTTTGTGGAATGGTTGATGTGAGATCATTGGTATTGCTGGGATGTAGTGAGTGCCGACAAACTGTTTTGCAATTTGGGAGATGTAAACTTATTAAAAAAAATTGTTTTAAATTGAATGAATTAACTTATTATTATTATAATAATAATAAATAAGAATAATAAATCTTTATTCATTATAAGAAATTGGTCATAGTACAGATAAACATCTTAATTTAAAATCAGAGATCTCACTTATCCTGAAGAATATCCTGTATCACAGGCGAAAGGAGCACTCACAATATTACTAATTCTAGGACAAGTTATTTATATAAACAAATTCCTTAACATAAGTAATCGATCAAAATTAAAGTAAAGTTGATTATTTAATATACATACATACATACATACGTACATAACTACATATATTGATAGGTAACTAAATATTAATATTATCGTAAAAGTACATTTATTAAACAAGTAATTATATTACCTTAATTGCAAAACATAGATAGAGATACATATATATTTATATAAAACATTGTAGGAACTATAGTACTGAAGAATTTGATACATCAACAGAAACATAATCTAGTTTACAGTCCAAACGGTCATTCACTCGATGTCACAATAAAATATGCTTGAACAGCAACAAATTGTTAATTAATGTGCAAGGAAAGGCTAATCAACTCTATAATCTGAGAATATGACACTTTACGCGTCCTCATAATCGATAGAGTTGATATACCTATATTCAGCTATTTTCCTAGCCGGACAGTCAGTGTCTCCGGTTTTATGTTTATTGGGCTTATTGTAACGAGAGCATGTAGCACATTTAGGGGATTCCGACTTTTTAGTGCACGAGGATTGTACATGTCCTGCTTCTCCGCAGTGGCCACACGATGAGTTGATCTCTCTGCATGATTTTGCTGCGTGTCCATATAGTTGGCAATTGTAGCATCGCGTTACAAGCGTAAAGTCTCTAACGGGGCAGGAAGTCCAATTGATATAAATTCTCTCTTGAGATATAAGGGCTTTACGTATCTTGCCTGGAACTTCGATGATGAAATTGCAGGTCGGCGCATCCTTTCTTCCCGATTTGTGACTTAGCTTGACTGATGTTAAAAAACACTCCATTGTCATCTCCGGGAGCTTGTCAGATACGTTCTGGTCATAAATATACCTGAAGACGTCAGCATCTGTCATTGTCGACGGCACTCCTATTACTGCGATTCGTGGTTTGCGCTTCTTTGGTTCGTCTGCGAGAAGACCGGATAACGACAGGCCAACTGCTTGCTTCACTTTTTCAGCATCCTGTTTCGACTCAGTGCTGATTATTACACCTCCGTTTTGTGTCTTGCGGACTCCACGCACGCGCAGCTTCATCTCACTAGGACTTATAATTGTTTGCACCATAGTTTTAGTTTCCTCGCTAGTTTTCAATTTATTGGCTGGATACACAGCGACAGAGGCCAGATTGTTTGGTCGAACGAAATCGGATCCTTTTCTCACCATGTCCGCAAAAGACACAGTCTTGGCTGTAGTTGAGTCCTTGAGAGATTTTTTAATCTCGTCAATTTGTTCCGATAGGTCAAAGTTTTCTCTCAATTCATCCATTATGTTGACGGCTAGGCGAGCTTGCTGCTTCAGTGCTTGATAAAGGACAGCCATTTGTGAGACATCAGCTCCAATTTTACGGCTCAGGTTTGATATTCTAAGCTTTTGCTCCGAATTGAGTTTGCCTTCCGTTGCAATGACACATACTTCATTTAACTGCTGTTCAATGCTTGCCATCCAGTTCTGAATGTCGGGCGTGGACACAGCTTCTATAGAGAAGCCAGATTTACGGCTGCTTTCTATTGGTGAGGCACAGGAAGCCAGGTTGCTCGGGATTTTATCCATTTTTATTCAAATATGATTATGTTTCCATTATAAAATACTTAATTTCAAACTAAGCAAAAATAATTTAGTAGGTCACTCTTGCGTTAATTCAACAGTATGTATAATGCACACGTCTGTGTTTAAAAAAAATGTGAGTAGTAGCACGGAGTCTGGAATTGTGCCCGGTATATGGCAATAGGCTCACCGCCTATTACATGGGACTCATAGAATATTTAGTGAAAAGAGGGTGTTACATTGTACAGTGGCATAATGTGCACCTCTACATACCCCTTCGGGGATAATAGGCGGTGAAAGTCTTATTCTTCTTTAGTGTAATGTTATTACAATACCTATAAAAACCCATTTATTTTCAAAGTACATATTATTCGTCCGTCTCAGGGCATGAACATAAATAGCTTGGCTCACCCACGTAACCATGTTCACGTTCAAAAAGGTCTGTAGCCGATAATACGTGCAGTTACCTTACGGCTTTTATTAGCTAAGTTATTAACAAGGGCTTTTTATAAGCAAAAAATTGGATACCGTCCTCGGTGAGTGGAGTTTTTTCGAGGTTATTTGAAGGGTTTTTATTTGACTTCGTAATTTAATCGTAATGTTAAATCTTTTATTTAATTTTCTCTTCTTTTTCTAGCCTATAAGTGGTCATCGCTAACCAAAGACCTCTTTTTTTTGCGGAGAAAGTTTTAGCATTAATCACTACGCTTGCTCAATTCTGGTTGGTGATTTCAAAGTTATAATTATAAATTGACGTGCTCCATCAGACGAGATAGTGGTCAAAGGTCGGCCCATTAAATATATGTAAAACAATGTATATAGTCCAACTTTCCTCACGAAGTTTTCCTTCAACGTTTGTCAGTGATGTCTAAATAATCGTAGAAAGTACATATAACTCGGAAACAGCCACATTGTTACTTGCTTTTAGTAAGTCTTAGACCTTCGAGCCGTCGCGGAGACCTAACGGGTAACCGGGGCTCCGACTCGACGTGCAGGAGAAGGAACGGGGTGGTTTTTAGTCAGTAAGAGTCTGACACTCCCTCCCGCCTTACCCAGGCGGGAGCAGTCATTCGATGATTTTCCCCCCTTAAAAAAAAAGACCTTCGAGCCACCACGATTGTTGTAATAGAAAATGGTTTGTCATAAACAGGTACAATTTCAAATTCAATGCTTAATCGTGCGTGTCAATGCAATTTACCTAAATAAGCAGTAAAGTTTATTTCATTTATGGGTGATGGGGTGAGTCTATTGCCGGTATATGGCAATAGACTCACTCGCTCACATGGGACTCATAACATAAATTGTGAAAAGTGGGTGTTACTTCTATGTGCACCTCTGCCTACCCCTTCGGGGATAAAAGGCGTGATGTTATGTTATGTTGTTATGTTTATTTCATTGTGTAGTTTTAACAAGTTGTATCAAATACTCCCCAGCAACTCACCCAAAGTTATTTTAGATTCGTCAATAAAAGTGTCGAAACGTGGGTGGATGATAAACATTCACAAACAAGGAAAAATACTCAGAATATTATATTAAACGAAATATTGAAGTACACAAAAAGTATCACTGTTTTACAAGTTTTATATTTACGAAAACGATACATTACAATATTACACAACTTTTTGCCTGTTGCCTAAGTAAAAATATTTGTATTTTCCTCAGCGAAATTCTTTACAAAAAAAAAACTAGTGGAATTTGCGAAAAACACCTCCATTTCCAAGAAAGGAAAGCAATTACCTACAAAGCCGGAATGTTTTCAACTAAATGCCTCAATAAATCTGTGTATCCGAACGTAACTTGCCAGTCATCCACCATTTTACTAAATTATCTGTGGCACAAAATGGCGGCGGTAATGGACGCGTAGTTCCCCGCCAAAAGATTGAAACTTTATTGATGGCCATTAATTTTGCTTTGGAGGTGACTGAGGTTAATTTTGCTTGTTTTTAGGCTTGATTGATATGAAACAACGTTTAGGGGGCTTTGTAGGTAGATGATTAACTGGTGTGAATTTAATTACTTATGCCGAGGAACTCATTTACATTTTATGGATTTGTGTTAGAGAAAGGGATAGCGATAATTTTGTACGTCGTTCCCTTTCTTTCACATGAAAGGTTTATTAAGGAATATCTACGAATTTTAATGTGGATTATGTTCGAAGGGATTTACGTGATAAAGGTGAAAGTTCGTGTGTAATTTCAAAGTAAATGACGTGGAATTAAATTTTAGATGATATTTTTGACTCGTTACAACCAAAATGCGTTTATTTCTTTTGTGGAAGAGCCATGCTTCGGCACGAAAGGGCCGGCTCGACCGGAGTGATACCACGGCCTCACAGAGAACCAACGTGAAGCCACGCTTGCGTTGTGTTTCGTCGTGTGAGTGAGGTTACCGGAGGCCCAATTACCCTCCTCTTCCCCAATCTCCCCAATTCCTGAATCCACATCCATCTCCTAATTCCCCAAAAGGCCGGTAACGTACTTGTAACGCCTCTGGTGTTCCAGGTGTCCTTGGGCGACACCGATTGCTTACCATCAGGTGATCCGTATGCTCGTTTACCGGCTTATGCCATAAAAAAAAATGCAAAATATAGAATTGACTAGCTCCTGTCAGCGGTTTTGGCCGCGTTCCCGTGGTATACAAAGTAGCCTATGTATTATTCTAGATAATAATCTACTCTTGTTTCAAAATTCATCCCTATCTAAACAAAACTATCTAAACAAACAAGCAAACCAACGAACATACAAACTTATGTTATAGTAGGATTACTCATTCCCTAAAATAGTCATTATGAAAAAATAAATCTTAATTTTTAAACACCAGTTTTCTAACAGTGCCCTTGCACACACCATCACCTCTACGTACTCGTCAAACAGACGTTACTTCCAAAGAAGGTTATTTTATGCGTTTAGCTGTCATCAGAAGCCTTAGCATGAGTTTGTTATATGTTTAAAATAATCGTAACGAGACCGTGTTTGAAGCTCTGATTGGCCGGCTCTAATTAACCAACCAATCTACACACAACAGTACTAAGCTCTCAGATATGTTATAAACAGTTCACGAATCACAAACTCTTTCCAAAATTCTGCATGCGATCACATCAAGTCAACAATAGTCTGGTACTACAATTTGCAAAATGTATCAACTTGATTAAAAATATAACAAAATACCACGCCACTTATGACGCCCGAAAGGGGCAGGCAGAGGTGAACAGGCATTGCACACGGCACATAATATCACTGTACAATGTAATAGGGGGTAAGCCCATTGCCGTATACCGGGCACAATTCCAGACTCCGTGCTACTACTGTTATTTTTTTAAACCCCATTAATACTTTGCCGGAAATCAAATCCGAGACCTCTTGCCCGGCAGACGCACTTGAGACCACTCGGCCAACGAGGCATCTTTACTAAAAACAACGAGTGTAGGTACTAAAGAACACTTTAACCTTCCCCATTACGAGAAACCCACGTGAAACCAGAATAAAGATAACAAATTAATAATAAATGATTATATTATTATAACAACGTCCTCAACATGTTTAGCCATTGTTATTGGACCATGCAATATTAAAATGGGTCAGTAGCCTTACACCTATGTGTGGTTTTATAACACGCTGTTAGACTAACAAAGGGGAGGGGAGGGGTTATTATACTAATTTGATCGCTGAAAGAGGAATGAAAAAGCTCTTTCGAGCCTCGGCACGAATACGACGGCCTTACAGAAAACTGATGTGAAACAGCGCTTGAGTTCAGAAAGCTGGCGTTGTTGCACGTTGTGTGAGGTTACCGGAGGCCCAATGACCACAATCTCAATAATTCCCGTATCCCAACAGTCCTCAAATAGGTACTTGCCTTAATAAAAATAATTGATTTTATGATCAACTTCATTTTAGCATTTTTTCAGCTAATTTTTAAGAAATAAGTATCCTGTTTGACGCTAAAAAAACGTGACGTCACAATATACAACCTCGTACGACATTCATAGAAAACTGTCGTTTTTCACAGTTCGAAAAATGTAGGAATTGAATTTTACTAGTTGGCAAGTACCAGTTGACCGGCGACGCACTTATAACGCGTTTGGTATTTCGGGTGTCTATGGGCGGCGCCGATTACTTACAAGCAGGTGATTTGTCTGCCCGTTCATTGGTCTTCCCATAAAAAGACAAGAAAGTGTATTTAAAGTTAGAAATGAAATGATATTTATTTCTGTAAACAGCAGCTGTAGCCAAATGCCATTTAGCGCTTGTCTACTTGTAGACTAAAAAACTAAATGTGTGGGAATGACAGTGACAAGTGTCAAACTCATATAATTTAGTTTTCCAAAGTGGCGTTTGGCTAAAGGTATTGGTTACAAAGTAGCACTTTAACACGTCAATCTTTAAATTACTTGATGAGGGCCGGCATTTCCTAACTGACTACTCTGAGAAGAAATGTCGAAATAAACTAAGAGAGACAAAATTACCTTTAAAAAGCCTTTTGCTTCAAGTTAGTTTTCTATCTTAAAGCCCTATGTTCTAATAATAGCCACTTAATCACCTTTAGACCTCGCTCCCACATTTCTAAAGCATCATTGTTGATCCCACGTCTCGGAGGCGCCTTGAGCACAAACTATTTTAATTAACGAAAGTGATATTTGAGTAATCTGAGTTGACAAGTCGATTTGGGCCTTAGAAAAAGCGTTTGTCGTTGACATTGATATTATGCACTTAGTTTTTATATAGTTTAAGTTCATTTTTATTTACATAAATTTACTAAGTCGACCTGTTATGATGAATCTTGGTTGTTTATTATTAAACGTTTTATAGTAGTAGTTTGGACTCACCATATATCATGATAAATGAAATATGATATATTTTATAAGACTGCCTCGTTGGCCGAGTGGTCGCGACTGCCGGGTAAGGGGTCTCGGGTTCGATTTCCGGGTCGGGCAAAGTATTACTGGGTTTTTAAAAAATCGCAGTAGTAGCACGGAGACTGCCTCGTTGGCCGAATGGTCGCAAGTGCGACTGCCGGGCAAGGGGTCTCGGGTTCGATTCCCGGGTCGGGCAAAGTATTACTGGGTTTTTAAAAAAATCTCAGTAGTAGCACGGAGTCTGGAAATGTGCCCGGTATATGGCAATAGGCTCACCCCCTATTACATGGGACTCGTAACATAAATAGTGAAAAGTGGGTGTTACATTGTACAGTGGCATTAAGTGCCGTAATGTGCACCTCTGCCTACCCCTTCGGGGATAAAAAGGCGTGATGTTATGTTGTTAGCACGGAGTCTGGAAATGTGCCCGGTATATGGCAATAGGCTCACCCCCTATTACATGGGACTTATAACATAAATAGTGAAAAGTGGGTGTTACATTGTACAGTGGCATTAAGTGCCGTAATGTGCACCTCTGCCTACCCCTTCGGGGATAAAAAGGCGTGATGTTATGTTGTTAGCACGGAGTCTGGAAATGTGCCCGGTATATGGCAATAGGCTCACCCCCTATTACATGGGACTTATAACATAAATAATAAATACCCCTTCGGGGATAATAGGCGGTGAAAGTCTTATTCTTCTTTAGTGTAATGTTATTACAATACCTATAAAAACCCATTTATTTTCAAAGTACATATTATTCGTCCGTCTCAGGGCATGAACATAAATAGCTTGGCTCACCCACGTAACCATGTTCACGTTCAAAAAGGTCTGTAGCCGATAATACGTGCAGTTACCTTACGGCTTTTATTAGCTAAGTTATTAACAAGGGCTTTTTATAAGCAAAAAATTGGATACCGTCCTCGGTGAGTGGAGTTTTTTCGAGGTTATTTGAAGGGTTTTTATTTGACTTCGTAATTTAATCGTAATGTTAAATCTTTTATTTAATTTTCTCTTCTTTTTCTAGCCTATAAGTGGTCATCGCTAACCAAAGACCTCTTTTTTTTGCGGAGAAAGTTTTAGCATTAATCACTACGCTTGCTCAATTCTGGTTGGTGATTTCAAAGTTATAATTATAAATTGACGTGCTCCATCAGACGAGATAGTGGTCAAAGGTCGGCCCATTAAATATATGTAAAACAATGTATATAGTCCAACTTTCCTCACGAAGTTTTCCTTCAACGTTTGTCAGTGATGTCTAAATAATCGTAGAAAGTACATATAACTCGGAAACAGCCACATTGTTACTTGCTTTTAGTAAGTCTTAGACCTTCGAGCCGTCGCGGAGAACCTAACGGGTAACCGGGGCTCTGACTCGACGTGCAGGAGAAGGAACGGGGTGGTTTTTAGTCAGTAAGAGTCTGACACTCCCTCCCGCCTAACCCAGGCGGGAGCAGTCATTCGATGATTTTCCCCCCTTAAAAAAAAAGACCTTCGAGCCACCACGATTGTTGTAATAGAAAATGGTTTGTCATAAACAGGTACAATTTCAAATTCAATGCTTAATCGTGCGTGTCAATACAATTTACCTAAATAAGCAGTAAAGTTTATTTCATTGTGTAGTTTTAACAAGTTGTATCAAATACTCCCCAGCAACTCACCCAAAGTTATTTTAGATTCGTCAATAAAAGTGTCGAAACGTGGATGGATGATAAACATTCACAAACAAGGAAAAATACTCAGAATATTATATTAAACGAAATATTTAAGTACACAAAAAGTATCACTGTTTTACAAGTTTTATATTTACGAAAACGATACATTACAATATTACACAACTTTTTGCCTGTCGCCTAAGTAAAAATATTTGTATTTTCCTCAGCGAAATTCTTTACAAAAAAAAATACTAGTGGAATTTGCGAAAAACACCTCCATTTCCAAGAAAGGAAAGCAATTACCTACAAAGCCGGAATGTTTTCAACTAAATGCCTCAATAAATCTGTGTATCCGAACGTAACTTGCCAGTCATCCACCATTTTACTAAATTATCTGTGGCACAAAATGGCGGCGGTAATGGACGCGTAGTTCCCCGCCAAAAGATTGAAACTTTATTGATGGCCATTAATTTTGCTTTGGAGGTGACTGAGGTTAATTTTGCTTGTTTTTAGGCTTGATTGATATGAAACAACGTTTAGGGGGCTTTGTAGGTAGATGATTAACTGGTGTGAATTTAATTACTTATGCCGAGGAACTCATTTACATTTTATGGATTTGTGTTAGAGAAAGGGATAGCGATAATTTTGTACGTCGTTCCCTGTCTTTCACATGAAAGGTTGATTAAGGAATATCTACGAATTTTAATGTGGATTATGTTCGAAGGGATTTACGTGATAAAGGTGAAAGTTCGTGTGTAATTTCAAAGTAAATGACGTGGAATTAAATTTTAGATGATATTTTTGACTCGTTACAACCAAAATGCGTTTATTTCTTTTGTGGAAGAGCCATGCTTCGGCACGAAAGGGCCGGCTCGACCGGAGTGATACCACGGCCTCACAGAGAACCAACGTGAAGCCACGCTTGCGTTGTGTTTCGTCGTGTGAGTGAGGTTACCGGAGGCCCAATTACCCTCCTCTTCCCCAATCTCCCCAATTCCTGAATCCACATCCATCTCCTAATTCCCCAAAAGGCCGGTAACGTACTTGTAACGCCTCTGGTGTTCCAGGTGTCCTTGGGCGACACCGATTGCTTACCATCAGGTGATCCGTATGCTCGTTTACCGGCTTATGCCATAAAAAAAAATGCAAAATATAGAATTGACTAGCTCCTGTCAGCGGTTTTGGCCGCGTTCCCGTGGTATACAAAGTAGCCTATGTATTATTCTAGATAATAATCTACTCTTGTTTCAAAATTCATCCCTATCTAAACAAAACTATCTAAACAAACAAGCAAACCAACGAACATACAAACTTATGTTATAGTAGGATTACTCATTCCCTAAAATAGTCATTATGAAAAAATAAATCTTAATTCTTAAACACCAGTTTTCTAACAGTGCCCTTGCACACACCATCACCTCTACGTACTCGTCAAACAGACGTTACTTCCAAAGAAGGTTATTTTATGCGTTTAGCTGTCATCAGAAGCCTTAGCACGAGTTTGTTATATGTTTAAAATAATCGTAACGAGACCGTGTTTGAAGCTCTGATTGGCCGGCTCTAATTAACCAACCAATCTACACACAACAGTACTAAGCTCTCAGATATGTTATAAACAGTTCACGAATCACAAACTCTTTACAAAATTCTGCATGCGATCACATCAAGTCAACAATAGTCTGGTACTACAATTTGCAAAATGTATCAACTTGATTAAAAATATAACAAAATACCACGCCACTTATGACGCCCGAAAGGGGCAGGCAGAGGTGAACAGGCATTGCACACGGCACATAATATCACTGTACAATGTAATAGGGGGTAAGCCCATTGCCGTATACCGGGCACAATTCCAGACTCCGTGCTACTACTGTTATTTTTTTAAACCCCATTAATACTTTGCCGGAAATCAAATCCGAGACCTCTTGCCCGGCAGACGCACTTGAGACCACTCGGCCAACGAGGCATCTTTACTAAAAACAACGAGTGTAGGTACTAAAGAACACTTTAACCTTCCCCATTACGAGAAACCCACGTGAAACCAGAATAAAGATAACAAATTAATAATAAATGATTATATTATTATAACAACGTCCTCAACATGTTTAGCCAATGTTATTGGACCATGCAATATTAAAATGGGTCAGTAGCCTTACACCTATGTGTGGTTTTATAACACGCTGTTAGACTAACAAAGGGGAGGGGAGGGGTTATTATACTAATTTGATCGCTGAAAGAGGAATGAAAAAGCTCTTTCGAGCCTCGGCACGAATACGACGGCCTTACAGAAAACTGATGTGAAACAGCGCTTGAGTTCAGAAAGCTGGCGTTGTTGCACGTTGTGTGAGGTTACCGGAGGCCCAATGACCACAATCTCAATAATTCCCGTATCCCAACAGTCCTCAAATAGGTACTTGCCTTAATAAAAAATAATTGATTTTATGATCAACTTCATTTTAGCATTTTTTCAGCTAATTTTTAAGAAATAAGTATCCTGTTTGACGCTAAAAAAACGTGACGTCACAATATACAACCTCGTACGACATTCATAGAAAACTGTCGTTTTTCACAGTTCGAAAAATGTAGGAATTGAATTTTACTAGTTGGCAAGTACCAGTTGACCGGCGACGCACTTATAACGCGTTTGGTATTTCGGGTGTCTATGGGCGGCGCCGATTACTTACAAGCAGGTGATTTGTCTGCCCGTTCATTGGTCTTCCCATAAAAAGACAAGAAAGTGTATTTAAAGTTAGAAATGAAATGATATTTATTTCTGTAAACAGCAGCTGTAGCCAAATGCCATTTAGCGCTTGTCTACTTGTAGACTAAAAAACTAAATGTGTGGGAATGACAGTGACAAGTGTCAAACTCATATAATTTAGTTTTCCAAAGTGGCGTTTGGCAAAAGGCATTGGTTACAAAGTAACACTTTAACACGTCAATCTTTAAATTACTTGATGAGGGCCGGCATTTCCTAACTGACTATTCTGAGAAGAAACGCTGAAACAAACTCAGAGAGACAAAATTACCTTTAAAAAGCCTTCTGCTTCAAGCTAGTTTTCTATCTTAAAGCCCTATGTTCTAATAATAGCCACTTAATCACCTTTAGACCTCGCTCCCACATTTCTAAAGCATCATTGTTGATCCCTACGTCTCGGAGGCGCCTTGAGCACAAACTATTTTAATTAACGAAAGTGATATTTGAGTAATCTGAGTTGACAAGTCGATTTGGGCCTTGGAAAATGCGTTTGTAAATGACATTGATATTATGCACTTAGTTTTTATATAGTTTAAGTTCATTTTTATTTACATGAATTTACTAAGTCGTCCTGTTATGATGAACCTTGATTGTTTACTAGTAAACGTTTTGTAGTAGTAGTTTGGACCATATATCATGATAAATGAAATATGATATATTTCATAAGACTGCCTCGTTGGCCGAGTAGTCGCAAGTGCGACTGCCGGGTAAGGGGTCCCGGGTTCGATTTCCGGGTCGGGCAAAGTATTACTGGGTTTTTAAAAAATCTCAGTTAGCACGGAGTCTGGAAATGTGCCCGGTATATGGCAATAGGCTCACCCCCTATTACATGGGACTTATAACATAAATAGTGAAAAGTGGGTGTTACATTGTACAGTGGCATTAAGTGCCGAAATGTGCACCTCTGCCTACCCCGTTCGGGGATAAAAAGGCGTGATGTTAGGTATGCATGATATATTTCTGTAAATGGCTTACAAAGTGACACTTTTACAAAATTATTATTATCAATCTTTAAATTACTTATAAGTCGTTTTTTTAGTAATTTCTTTTAATTAGAGGAGGTCGATATGCCTATTCTTTCTGATGACAAGGACATATGATTAAAATGAAGTGGTAGTTAAATAATTTAATTATGGCGTAACCTTTATATATATATATAGTGTATGTATATGTAGTGCTGTGTTGTGGAATAATAACAGTTTCATACTTTGGCAGAATATTTCCAGAAATCAGTTTTACTTATTTGATATTATTTTTGTTTCAGGTAAATTAATTTTAATTTTGGACATCATGGGGTAAGAAATGTATTCACATGAAAAATTCTGCGAGCGGAATATGAAGGCGTATCTTAACATTAGGAATGATCTACCAACACTACCAACTGTAAAAACTTTTGGTCATATGGAAACCAATTACTAAAATTATTCATATTTAACGCGCACTGAGTGCCTTTGTATACGTTCTAGTCGCCGGGTAGCCGGTGCCGAGTAACCGGTGCCGAGTAGCCGGTGCCAGGTACCTGGTGCCGCAGTGTATACAATTTACGCCGCTACGTCTGAAAGCTACAGTACATGGCCATACGCCGCGCCGGTGGGTAACCGGCGCAGGTTACCCGGCAACTGGAACGTTTAGAGAGGCGATAAATGTGCAAATTATCCCATTTCAGCACACACGATTATTCACCAAACACGGTAATTTAAGGTATCATATTACGGCGTAACCTAACTCCGGCCATCAATCTCCGTTGTCTTCATAGCCCCACGCTCCTTTACGGAACACAGTCTTTTGTTTACATAATTAATCTTCTGAGTGTAAGGTTAGGACATACTGAGCTCATCTTCTAGCTACTTCTTAAGTCCAAAGGTACTTAGAGGTAGGTTCTTAGGTACCATATGTTTCGTTGCTTCATAATAATTGGTCAAAAAATATTTGTAACACAGAGGTATGAAATATTTCGCATAATTTCTATAGGAATTTTAATCTGCTATAATTAATTAGATTCGGGAATTAAAAGAAAGAATTTTCGTACCTAAATAAAATGTCATATTGTCGAATGCATCGAGATGTATGTCGTCTCTTAGTTCCTAATTATATGCAGTTTTCGTAAAACAGTAAAAATGTATCCGGTTTCTTAACACTAATTATATGTTTCATACAGTAAGATAAAATTCAATTTAACATATTTAAAATTAGTTTTTATAATATCATGAGACCTACTAAATTAACTAAAAATCGCGGGTTACTTATGTGAATATACTTGAAAAGCTCTACTAGTTTCGAACCACAGAGGGGTTCTTCCTCATGAGCAGCGTGCGCGGTCGCGGCGATGTCACGCAGCCTACTATATTTAAAATTGTAAACAGCAGGCGATAGTTAGTTGGTCATAGCAAAATATTCGATATCTAGAAAAATTGGTCATGTAGGTACTATATTAACGAAATATATTCACATTTTTATACAGATACCCAGGTAATAGTGCTTAGGTTTGCTAAGAACAGTCAAATAAAACCTTCCCTTTTTTCGTCACATCTCACCCCTGTGTGTACCCAACCTTAGCTGATGACGTCATTCTTTTGAGAGTATATGGGTTCTCTGACAGTTACTCGTAAAGAGAAAAAGGGATTAAAAAGTTCACCTCAGTTTAAAAGCGACAAGGGATTTAAAAATGGATTAGGATTAAGTAGGAATTAAAATGAGATTATTTGTTTTATTGTAATGAATTATCAAATGATTAATTTATTTGTAAAAGAGTTTGTACAGGGGCTGATGAATTTTTAATTTTATTTTTTCGTTAATTAATGACTGTTTTATTAATTTTGTGGTTCCAAAATGGTGTTGTAAGGGTTATCGCTCTGGTTACTGCTTTTGAAAGTGCAAAGACAAGCAAAAATGCAAAGAATTTGCATTTGTAGTATTAATAAAAATATTTATTATTATCCCAACTCGACTTGTCATCAAGCCATGTTAGGGGCTCAGCATTCCGCGATCCGCGACGCGTCGACTGTCGCGCAGCTATTGTCAGTACTCAGTAGCAGTGCGACAGTCGCCGCGCCGAGTTCCTTCTCTCCCGCCGAGTAAGCCGAAAACATAGAAATTACTAGTCACTACATAGCATAAAACAAAGTCGCTGTTTGCCATCTGTCTGTCCCTATGTATGCTTAGATCTTTAAAACTACGCAACGGATTTTGATACGATTTTTATTCATAGATAGAGTGATTCTTAAGGAAGGTTTATATGTATAATACATGAATATTGAACCCGTGCGAAGCCGGGGCGGGTTGCTAGTTATTTATGTATCCCTTTTAATTACCTAAAGTGTTCCATGTATAGTCAGTCAGTCACTCATTTATTTATTATACAGTTAAGAAAATAAACATTGACTTCTTACTGTATCTCAGTAGGTATTATTAGACTGAATTATATAGCTTTAACCCGCATATTGGTCACCGGTGACCGCTCTCCACTCACTACATTATAGATCTTATTTCCAATGTTTAGACACTACTTTTGTATGAACAAAATTTAGGGGATGATTTTCAACGATTTCGAACGACAACCCATGATATGACATAATGTAGATAGACGCGAAACACAATGAGTTTTCTATTGTGTCTATAGAGACAACCAAGCCGTATCTTCTGCATGGGCCTGCGGACGGCGAGCACGGGTGAATCGCCGCCCGACCAGAACCAGGCCCGAGCGTACGGCGCGTCGCGTTCCGCGCGCGCTTTAAGGAGTCATCAGACTACCACAGATAGGGCCCTATAGGGCTGATGCCGATACGGTGCTGCGGAAGACTTAACGGGTTGCCGGGGCTCTGGCTCGAAGTACAGGAGTAGGAATGGGGTGGTTTTTAGTTACTAAGAGTCTGACACTCTATCTCGCTCACCCGGGCGGGAGAAGTCATTGGATGATTTTCCCTCCCTCACAAAAAGCCGTATCTTTTGTAACCATTGGTCGGTTCAGTAGCCAACCAACGGTTTCTATCTCTGTACTGAAGCCATCTTTATTTTCCTATCTGCATGGTAAATAGCTGTGGGGACTGTACTTGAGTCTCTCTATTCTCATTGTTACTTTTAAACTTCTATTTTTACTTATATAATCCACGGACTGCCTCATTGACCGAGTGGTCGCCAGTGCGACTGTCGGGCAAGAGGTCTCGGGTTCGATTCCCGGGTCGGGCATTGTGTTACTGGGTTTTTAAATAAATCTCAGTAGTAGCACGGAACCTGGAAATGTGCCCGGTATATGGCAATAGGCTCACCCCTTATTACATGGGACTCATAACATATAATAGTGAAACGTGGGTGTTACATTGTACCTCTACAGTGGCATTAAGTGCCGTAATGTGCACCTCTGCCTACCCCTTCAGGGATTGGTTATAATCAGTTATTATAATCCAGTTATGTTATAAACCACGGAAAAAAATTAAAAATACCAACAATTTTGTTCACAATTTTAGTTCAGCCTTTTATAACGAGTGCTTGAACATGAAACGTGTTCAAACTATTGATACCGCGTGAATTTTTGCACTAAATTGCCAAGTAAATTGACCTAACACCCTGTATACTACAACTACATTGGAAAATAAACCCTAATCTGACAGCTATAAGGTTATTGTTACAAAAATAAAACGCTGTCTTCTAAAATGACCTGACCTGGGCCTCTAGCCAAACGCCACTTTAGCGCTTGTCTACAGAGAGAGTAGAAATCAAAATGTATGGGGATGACACTGACAAGTGTCAAAATTTACGTCAATTCCATATAATTTGGTTTTCTATTCTACATGTAGACAAGCGCTAAGTGGCATTTGGCTACAGCTGCTTTTGTGTTATTTTAGAATGTATGTGCCGAACGAATTTGACCATTAGTGAAGTGAAGTTAAGGTTTTAATTATAACAGCGATGTTTGTGCAAGGTTTGCTGAGTCGGCAACTTCCTGAAATATGGCGTGTTTTGCTTCTACCATTATTAGGATAATGTACTGAATTTCAATATAATAATGTAATGTTTCAGTACAACGAATTCATGGCGAAGTTTTTGGTATAACATATAAGCATATTTTGAGGTAAAGAAACAGCATTTTATGTTCTTACGATTTTGTTTTATTACGACATCATATTAAATAATTTTAAAATTATAATGTCAGTGTTTTCTTACGGATATAATTATCTTCTTGTTATATAATTCATAATTCTTAAATTTACGAGTTAGTGGATATAAAACCTTTTAAATCACTAATATCTTCATAAAAACTCGCATTATAAAAGTTGCGTAGTTTAAAAGATAGAATTGGGTACTTGCCAACAAGTCAAACTCAATACTTTTTCGAACTGTCAAAAACTGTCAAAGATGTTTTCTATGAATTTTGTACGAGATAACGTTTTGTGACGTCACGTTTTTATAGCGTCAAACAGCATACTCAGGCCCGATTTTTAAATCATCTGTTAATTCTTAACTGTAAAATAAAATTGACAGTTGACAGGTTTTAGTATGGAAAAATTGTTAAATATTTAAAGTTATTCCTCAGTTAAAATTTATCTGAGCATTGAAAAATTGGCCCTTATTTTAAAAAAATTGCGCGAAAACTATTAAAATGAAGTTGGTCATAAAATTAATTAATGAAAGTATGATTATTTTTTAATATTTTATTATATTGAACAGTCGAAATAATTTATTTTTTATTAGGGAAAGTACCCAATTGGCAGAGCGAGTATGAATTTCGATTTCCTTTGACACAACATCTTCTGACTGTGGGGCTAAATGGTGAGCAAAAAAATGGTAGGCCACATTGCGTTACTAGTTTTTTATGGGGGAAGGGGAAAGGACTATAGGCTTCTACAACCCAGGTGTTGTTTCACGCCGGTTTCGTGGTGTTACTCCGGTCAATTTAGCCCCATGATTTTTTCATCCAAAGCAAAAATCATTCAATGACTCCTCTCGCCTCGATAAGCTGTATAAGATTGGGAATTTGATGATTGTTGAGGATTCCGAGATTGTGGAGCAATCTCCAATGGGAAAAGGGTAATTAGTCTATTAATATAACGCTTGTTGTTCTCATAAAAAAGTAAACAGCAAACATCATAATTCTTTTAACGACTGTTTCTGTTTCTGACATCATTTGAAGTTTTGTAATCGTTTCCTTTGAAGTGAGCATCGTCAAATATTTATAGTTCTAATGTTTATTTATTTTCGCAGTGAATCTAAATTCCTCGAATGTCTTATGAAATGTTAGCTAAAGCTGTTATTGATTTTCTTTTAACTATTTTTTTTATTGAATTTTGGTTATGAAATTGAAACTCAAAGTCTTCATTTGCATGTTAAGGTAATACATACAGGTCTTATGAAATAACAGGCACAGCTTAACGGCCTTCTTCAGGCGTTGTAAATTTTAGGGATTAGCTTTTATTTTTTTAACATATTTATTGATTTGTTCGGAATATAGGTAAGTACTTAAGTTTATAATATTTTTTTTTTTTAAAAACGTTGTCCCACACTAGGATTTTCTCCTGTGTCGTGGGTGCGTTTACAAACATATAAGTTCACATACACATGACACCCAGACCCGGAACAACAATCTGTGGATCACACAAAGAATTGTTCCGTGCGGGAATCGAACCCGCGACACGTTGCCCGGCAGCCAGTTGCCCAGCCAACGCGCCAACCGTGCAGTCAAATATTAGTGGGTTGGTGTAAAATGTAAGTGGGTATTCTTAAAATGTATTTAGTTGGTGTGTGCTTGTGGATGTGAGGGATTATGTGTGTATGGGGTGGGTTATAACATTTAATTTTGGTGTTATATTTTTCTTCGAAGAATTCTTTTGTCGAGTAAAAGCATTTTTGTATTAGGAACTTTTTAAGATAATTCACAAGTGTCTATAGTCTAGTTATCGGTTTTTGAAAATTCTTATTAATAGTACAAATTTTGGAACAATATGATTTATGTTTTACTAGCTTTTATCCGCGGCTTCGCTCGCGTCACAAAAGGATAAAAAGTAGCATAAGTGACATGTACCAATACACCCAGCGCCATCTATACCAATACTTTTATTTTCCCTCGGGAATATCAAATTTTTCCGGGATAAAAAGTACCCTATTATTTAATCCAGACTTCTAACTTTATGTCTGCAAAAATTCAAAGCAATCGGTTTAGTAGTTACGGCATGATGATGATGATATAAAGGATACTCATAACTGGTCGAAAATCGGTGTAAGATATAAATTCACAAATAAAGCTTTCATTCGCCTGTGATACAGGGCTTTCCTAGTACAGGCATCTAACTGTAACTATAAGGTCTACATCGCTTATTAAGATATTATTTTGTATTTTGCTCATTTTATCCATATAAATAAAAATCAATTTCCGTTCGTTAGTCTCGCTAAAACTCAAGAACGGGTGAACCGATTTGGGTAATTTTGGCATTGAAATGTTCGTGGGAGTCCAGGGAAGGTTTATAAGAAATTTTATGAGAAAAAACATTTATAGGCGGTACGAAGTTTGCCGAGTCATCAATAAAGATTATTTTGTATTATTATATTTCATATCATTTCACTCTGTACAGATATCAAGTTTCGGCAAGAATACCACGGCCTCACAGTGACGCGGCGTGCTACAACGCTTGCGTTGTGTTTCGTCAAAGTCAAAGTCAAAGCATTTATTTCAATTAAACCGTAGTTTGGTACTTTTGAAACGTCAACAAATACAAAATAAATAATAGTCTGTCAGTCAGTCCGTCAGTGAAATTAGGTGAAGCTAGGCGCTCATTCCAAAATGTAGATTCGAATGGAGAAGAACGAGCAAGAAACTCCATTCGTCGTGTAAGTAAGGTTACGGGTGTTCATGGGCGGTGTTGATTATTTTTCTGTGCTTTTGCAAATGTATTACCTAAAAACATAATATATTATTGACTGCCTCGTTGGCCGAGTGTCGCAAGTGCGACTGCCGGGCAAGAGGTCTTGGGTTCGATTTCCGGTTCGAGCAAAGTATAACTGGGTTTTTAAGAATTTCAGTACTAGCACGAAGTCTGGAAATGTGCCTTGTATATGGCAATAGGCTCACCCCCAATTACATGGGACTCGTAACAAAGATAGTGAAAAGTGTGATTTACATTGTACAGTGGCATAATGTACACCTGTGCCTACCCCTTCGGGGATGAAAGGCGTGATGTTATGTTACGTTATTGATAACATGTATGTTCTGGAAGATTTTATCTAGATAACAACTTTCTCTACATATTTGTGGATATACAGGATGTACACGTCATATGCTTTACATCAAGCTAAACATATCCAGTATAACCTGACTGTCCAATGTGTGAACTGATCATACAAAGCAAGACCAAGATAAATTGGTTTAACATAGATATTTGCCTCGTCTTTGTCGGTGTTGCCTGAATAAATATTGATGGGTAATTTTATTACTATCTATTCTAGTTCGCCTTGAACTTTCGGAGGTACACCTGTTTTGTCATAGATTGAATAGATTTTCAATATACGTGTAGATGTCTCGATTTTTTCTTCCTGTCTATGTTGATAAGACATGATAAAAACATTTAGCTATCGAACTAGTACTATAAATGCGAATGTTTCTTTGTTTGAATGTTTGTCTGTCAACCATACTGAAGCTACTGAACTTCAACTGGATTTTCTTGAAATTTGGAATATGGGCAGGGCTGACTGAGATGATAGGATAATTTTTATGCTGATTAAAAGCTCCCATGGGAATACGCGGGCAAAGTTGCGAGTTAAAGCTGGTATTTTATAAATAAAAATATATGAAGCTGAAGAGTTAGTTTGTTTAAATCTCCGGAACTGTTGGATTGAATTGAATAATTCTTTTTTTTTCGAAAATGATAATCATTTATCCTATATAGAAATAAAATTAAAAATAAAATTAAATTAAAAAAGATAAAATTTTATATGTAAAAGCCTACTAATATTTTAACCTATTGTTCTATAATTGTGTCTACAAAACCGGTACTCGACGAGTTAAGTGTGTTCATTATTGTTTCACGCAAAAACGATTGATCGGATTTAGATAAAACTTTAGATAAAACTCCAGTAATGAAGGTATGGCCTATAGTTATGGCTAGGATGTATACATCAGAATAACATATGGGCTACAATTTGTAACAATTTTATGTTATTACACATAACATAACATCACGCCTTTTATCCCCGAAGGGGTAGGCAGAGGTGCACATTCTACCACAGTACAATGTAACACCCACTTTTCACTAGTTGTTATGAGTCCCATGTAATAGGGGGTGAGCCTATTGCCATATACCGGGCACATTTCCAGACTCCGTGCTACTACTGAGAATTTTAAAAAACCCAGTAATACTTTGCCCGACCCGGGAATCGAACCCGAGACCCCTTGCCCGGCAGTCGCACTTGCGAATACTCGGCCAACGAGGCAGTTTTATGTTATTACCGACTACAAAAAACGGAGGGAGTACTATGTTTGAATGATTGTTTCTTATTATTTAATTTTAAACTAGCTAGTACTCACTGTACCAGAAACAAATACACAAAATGTACTACCAAAAAAAATAAAGTTAAAAGTTACACTCAATTAAATACAGCCACACACAATATAGACTACAACACAACATAACACAATACAAAAAAAACAATACATATTTTTGAATGGCCGACAAAAACAGCGCGTTGCGAAATTTTTTCCCGAAAATGCACGAACATGAAACGAACGAAACAATTCATTGAAAATGCCTCCCTTACAATGGAGGACACGTTAAACAGGGTTTTATCTGTGACGTCATAAGCCCACCTGACACCCCCTCCCCCTCTTTGTAAACCTTCAGAGCGCGACTCTCGCGGTGTGACTTTGAGGGAATTTGAGCTCGTTTAGCTTTTATATTCCAATTGCGATTTTTGAATAAGAATGTTTAAGAATTTAAGTATTCATTTAATACCTATTTTTAAAATATGTTGTTAGTTATAAGTATTTTATATTGACAGTACTCCTCCTAATAAATAAATAAAGACCAGTTGGTATGGATTAAATCAAACAAAATGCGTTCTGATATTCATATTATGTACAAGTACAGGTATGGTCCGTCAATAATAAACCCTTGACCGACTTACAGTACCAACATGTGAAAATTTCAAACAATACTGCCTGTAAAAAGATCCAAAATTTTACCCCAAAAATTCATCCACAAAGCATTTCATCAACATACCCATTTTGACGACGAAATATCAACCTTAATGAATAATACATAAACAGTTGATATTCCGCTGTCGCAATTTATCGCTACCCAACAGCATGTACAATGAAAACACACTCTTATGTACATAGGGAAGTAATATGACTTTTCCGTGAGGGATAAAGTACCTTGATATTTTTGGTGGAAGGCTGAAAATCGTGTGGGGGTGGTAATTGGTGAATAAACTTTGGTGTTGTTTGCCGACCAGCAATAATGTATGGTGCTTCCATTTCGGAATGTAATTAGGTCCAAAATGCATTGTAATGTTGATTGTTATCAAGGATGAGTGGATTGTAATTAGTTGAAACAATTGGGTAGTTTCCAGGGTATCAAAAGTAAAAATCTAATTAGCCTGTCAGTTATTTAATGAAAAAATATTAGACACGTATTTTTTTATTTTCTCATATTAAGTTGCTATACTTATATAAAATGACGACGAATAAAATTGTGACGTCATGCGATATTTCAAATAAATATATTGTCGAAAGTATTAATTTTATGAAAAAAGAAAAAATACGTGTATAAAGTTTTAAATTAATGTACCCCATTACACAATTTCATGTACTTATGTTTGCTATCGTATTTGGACGTCATTTGCTATGTTGTGTTTGAACTTGGAAAACCGTTTATTAACGAAGGCACTTTTTGCGTGACATCCATAGTTTGTGGAAAATTCAGTAAAATTGAAACTTGGTCTTGTTCTTTGTCGAAGTAATTTTTTATTTTTTTATACAAACAGACAATCCAAATTGATTTATCTGTATAGATAATAATATGTAATAGTAGGATAAACACCCATACTATTGACTAGATGACATCAATAAAAGTAACCTTCCCTCCGATATTTATAGCGGTACAACAAACACATTGCTGTAGTTTTTGTTTTTACAACCGACGTGTCTGTCTGGACTCTGTCACAACATTTCCCTTCGCCCCCAAGACGTTAAAAATACGACTTATCATCACTCACTTGACATTTTACTTTTAGTATCACTTTTCCTGCTTATTTTTTTGTGTAGTTTTCCTAATAGTTATGTTTTTTTATGTATAGCTCTTTGGTAGTTGGACTTTCTACTTGAGAATATAATAGATACTTTGAGTTTAGTGAAACAAATGAATTTCTGCAAATAGGCTACAAGGCAGCATTTCACACGCATATTTTCAAGCGAACATTGAGGTCGACATTTCCTTACCGACTCTGATAGAGGTTTGGTTTTGCATTCAAGTTTGTCGTTTCGAAACCTGACAGGTATCAATGTGACGTTTTCTAAGTTTCTAAAATTATTATTTACTTACCACTTACATGGTGAAGGAAATCATCGTGAGGGAACCTAGACTTGTAATTGCCAACGCGCATTGAGCAGGCGTGGTGAATAATGCTCATACCTTCTTCATGTGAGAATAGACCTCATGTGGGTAGGTGATATTTGATGATGATGATGATGATGATGATGATGATACAGAACAAGAGAAGAATTAACTATATCACGTTGCATCTTGTGCTAAGATTTCTTTCCTTTGTTCTTTGGCTAATGAAAGTAGCTGCTGAACTCGATCAATTAAATCTAGAGATGTACTTACAAACTTAATTCCAAACGTGCTTAGAACCCGAAATTCTGATCAAGGATCGAATCATTACATAACATAACATCACGCCTTTTATCCCCGAAGGGGTAGGCAGAGGTGCACACAGAAGTAACACCCACTTTTCACTATTTATGTTATGAGTCCCATGTAATAGGGGGTGAGCCTATTGCCATATACCGGGTACATTTCCAGACTCCGTGCTACTACTGAGAATTTTTTTTAAAAACCCAGTAATACTTTGCCCGACCCGGGAATCGAACCCGAGACCCCTTGCCCGGCAGTCGCACTTGCGACCACTCGGCCAACGAGGCAGGATCGAATCAAGATTTTCTAATTCCATTTTGCATTGTGGGGGGCAAATAAGAGTGGCTCATTATTATAGGCTAGCTAATAAACAAAGAAGTACTTTTGAGACACTAAAATAGAATTGCCCGATAGTAAAATTGGGGTACTCGTTCCAAAATGTACATTCGAATGGAGGAAATTGAGTAACATTTTTTTTTAACAAACTATGTTCACACTAGGATTTTCTCCTGTGTCGTGGGTGCGTTTACAAACATACAAGTTCATATACACATGACACTCAGACCCGCGCGTTTGATTCCCGCACGGAACAACACTTTGTGTGATCCACAAATTGTTGTTCCGTGCGGGAATCGAACGCGCGACACGTTGCACGGCAGCCGGTTACCCAGCCACCGCACCAACCGTGAATTCCATTCCAACTGTAATCACTATGGCTTAAAGGGTTACCGGGGCTCTGACTCGAGGAACAGGAGTAGGAACGGGGTGGTTTTTAGTCAGTAAGATTCTGAGAGGAATCGAGAAGGTTTTCTCCTCTCCCTAGTTGAGAGGATATATTGGATGATTTTACCCTCTTAAAAACTGTGATCACTATTGAGACAGTCAACTAAACATAATAATAATTATTATTATATTTCCAAATAATGTCACTGTTCATTAATATGATAATTATTCCAAGACAGTATGTGTTCTGTATTTTAACCAAAGACTGGACTTCTAACTAGCATGAGGCTGGAATTATAACGAGTTTTGTGTCCATATTTATGCATTTAAATGTCCTTTTCGGACAGGCTTGACATACCCATGGCAATTTGGAATAATAATTTTGACTCAAAATGGATAGCATTTTGTTTTTATTGCAGCTTTTGGTTGTATGGTAATAAATATAATCGTTTGTGCTGTCGAAAGCGAAAGTGTCATGGCGGGTGTAATAAAAAAAATTGTTTAATGTTGAAATTTTTGTTAATTCTTGGTTTTTGTTAATTAGCCACAGGCACTGTCAACTTAGGGGTCTCCAGTTCGATTATTGGGTTGCACAAGGTACATTAGTCTGATTTCTTTTTTGTAATTTTAAATGGCATGTATGGTAAAAGGCTGACATAGCTGGTAAAAACTGGATGCTACATGTTTTGTAAACATGCCAAAATCTTATCTTATCTTATACTAGCAGCCCGTCCCGGCTTCGCACGGGGTAGACAATTATTTATTTTTGGAAATTTGGATTGTTGTAGTGACATACCTACAATAGTTCGACATATGCTACCGCTGAGTTTTTTGTAGACATTGTGATGTTCTTCAATATTGTTGTACATTATTTTGTTCTATCACTAATAGTTTCGGCAGCGCATTCGACGAAAGACATTTTAAGACTCATTTTTCTTCACCTTCGGTTACATTGTTCAAATTTTACCAAGGATCCCTATTTTTTTTCAAAATGAAATATAGCCTATGTTTATCAAATTGGAAGAATGTAGCATTCTATAGGTGAAAGATTTTTTTAAATCGGCCCAGTACTTTTTACCAGCCTATTCATTACAAACATACAAAAATTGGGGACAAATCTTTCCTCTTTATAATATTAGTATAGAGGTAGATATATAAAAATGAAACCCGTTTCCCGTTGTCACGCCATAACTTGAGAACGGCTAGACCGATTTGGCTGTTTTTTTTTGTTGTGTATGTTATTGTCAGGAAAAGGTTCTTATGACAGAAAAAAGTCCTGAAAATCCTACGGGAATGGGAGTAACGGGATTGCGCGTACGAATTCGTGGGCAGAAGCTAGTTATACATAAAAAATTAATAACAATGAAAATTGCCATACGACATTAATGTCCGCCTTATGTACCATCAATTGTTTCTGTGTACATTAAAGTTTAAATAAATAAATAAAACTTGACTTTAATTTTCAGATATTTTTAGTCATCTACCAAACATCTTGTAGAAAGCATCTTTATTTACGAAGTATTAAGGACTGTTTATCCATAAAATATAGATATTCTTCAAAATATTTAGAAATATAAGAAGCGAGGCCTCATCTCAGAGGTCCTTGTAAACGGTATCGTCACAATGAATTATTCAAGTTTTCCCGACGGCTTGACGTTCCTTGGATGTCAGAATTCTTACGTAATACTAGTGGATTTGTGGTGAATGGAATATACCCTGTCAGCTCAGCGGTGTGTGGATGAAAGCTGATTATAGACCTTTGTATTCTGATATTCCTTGGTAAAGATAAAATTTTGTATTTATTTTACCATTATACTTTTATTTTATTTATTTTTAGCAATTGTCGTCCTACTGCAGGGCAAAAGCCTCCCTACTCTCCTTCCACTCGTCTTTTCTTAAAGCTTTCTGTACCAATCCTTTTCATCAAACTAACTATGGAATAAAACAGATAGTCTAAATATAAACAGAGCCTAATTGTTACAGTAATGAAGAAAAGCTTCTTTATAATTGAAAATAAGCATTATTCCCCACGCTTGTTGAACCTCTTATCTGCCGGCATGTGAGACACAATAGAAAACACATTGTGCCTCGCGTACATCTTACGTCCGTCGTACGTACTTAGAGGTATACACGTTCCACGGCATACCAAGGCAGATTTTTTTTTTAATTTTTGTTCCCGCTTTATACTGTTCACCTGTTTGGAATTTCGTTCGTTCATAAATATACAATTTTACTTACTTACACATCATATCAAGACCCGGAACAATTTGTGGATTACACAATGAATTGTTTCATGCAGGACACGAATCTGCGAAGTGTGGGAGAACCATGCAGTTTTGCAGCTTACCACCTACCACATACATTTCTGCACTACCCAAAGGATGACTGGCAGAGAATGCTGTTAGCATTAAGTCTTCCTTATGCAATTGTATAAAACTTAAATAAATAAATAAATAAACCATGCTTTGCCATTAATAGGCCGGCTCGACCGTAGTGATACCACGGCCTTACAGCAAACTGACGTGAAACAACATTGCGTTGTGTTTCAAAGTCAAAGTCAAAGTCAGTGAGTGAGGTTACCAGAGGCCCAATTACTCCTCCCCCCTCACCAATTTCCCCAATCCCTAAATACCCAACAAGCCTGAATATCCTAATCACCGAAAGGCCAGTCACATATTTATAATACAAATAAAATTACTACGAATTAAGAAGTTATAATAATAAACGATATTACTACTAGAACTATTAAAATATTCAAAGAACAAAATTTGGTTGGTATTCCGAAATTATTTATAACTTTATTACTTGGTATCGTAAATGTCGACTGAAAGCAAGATATATATAGAAACATTATATTATATATTTATAATACTGACGACCTTTTCTTCGTAGCATTTTATATAGCCTTATTTATATGTATACTGAATACTCAAGAAAAACAACTTAAGACTTGATTTCTGGTTGAGAAATGTAAATTGAAGTGGTGGAAACTCAAATTCTTATTTTAGATGTGATCTTGTAAGATGGAGTTCAAGTGATGATTCGTTTCGTTGAACATATATATAAGATAATACATGTAATATACGACTGTCTTTCGTAGTCAACATTTTTATTAAAGGCATAATTATATACTCTGGAAGACTCTGGTGTTCGAGGTGTCCATGGGCGACGCCGATTGCTTACCATCAGGTAATCCGTCTGTTCGGTAACCGGTTTATCCCATCAAAAAAAATCTATACTAACGGACCCAACAGACGTTGTCCTGCATATCCACTTGAATGTATACCTAAACAAAAATTCATTCAAATTAGTTCAGCCGTTTAGGATAACTAACCTAGACACCTACTGCAGCGCCATCTGCCGGGCTGATTTGTGAATCTAAACCATCTAAGGCGCCACTCAAACGCGTTCAGAAAAAAACATTTAAATCGGTCCAGCCGTTTAGGAGGAGTTCAATGACATACACGTACAGCATAATTATATAAATAAAGATTAAAATCATCCTCTTATTTCCATCACATTAATCCTGCTTTATTACTTCTTCTACAATACAACTTTTTTAATAATGAAATATTATTTAATTCTCGATTACTCCGATATTTTAATCATCAAAAACAACTTACTGGCAAGACAAATAAATATATTTCACCAACATCTTACACTGATGAACGACTGCATCCTTGGCCGAGTGGTCGAAAGTGCGACTGCCGGACAAGGGGTCTCAGGTTCGATTCCCGGGTCGGGCGAAGTATTACTGGGTTTTTAAAATTCTCAGTAGTAGCACGGAGTCTGGAATTGTGCCCGGTATATGACAATAGGCTCACCACCTATTACATGGGACTCATAACATAAATAGTGATAAGTGGGTGTTACATTGTGCAGTGGTATAATGCACACTTCTGCCTACCCCTTCGGGGATAAAAGGCGTGATGTTATGTATGTATGTATCTTAAACTGACATCTTCAAGTAAAACTAGTGAGATATAAATAGCACAAACGGCAAATTATACACACCATTAAACTATGTCTAAACTTGACAAGTTAAGTGGTAATTACACCTCTATATATATACTCCACAATCAGTGCTTTATAGTCAGTCGTAATTACGACTGACTATAATTGTTGCTAATTAGCAACCGTAGAGGAATCGCAAACTAAGCTATTTATCTTAGAAATTGCGTAAACATAGACATGTGCCATGATGTGAGTTAACTAGAAATAGACAAGATACATAATTTAGTATAATTATGACTATATTGAACTAATGTAGTGATGTAGTAATGTAGTAGTTGCCGCGATCGCGCACGCTCACTGCTCATAAGGAAGAACTCCTCTGTGGCTCGAAACTAGTAGGGCTTTTCTCAGTATATTTTCTTGAGTAACCTGCATTTTTTAGTTAATTTAGTATGTCTCACTATAGTTATTATAAAAACACTATATCGAACGTTAATTATGAATTTTAAATTGAAGCACAATTCCAAATTCTGTGATTTACAATGATACTTTTTTTCAACTCAAGACTCAAACTCAAAACTCCATGCTAGGTAGCCGCGCTTGCGATTACTCAATCAACGCATGGATAAACACGGAAAGTACAAACAAAAAAAAATTAACCGATTTCAAACAAAAGGAGTTTCTCAGTTTGTCCAGAATGTATGTATTTATGTATGGACGTATGGCTGTATGTTTGAGCGGAATTATCCCGCGACTGGCTAAACCGATTTTGATGCGGTTCAGAAAAATGTTAATTATACTTGAGAGAAGTGAAGAGAGTGTCGTGGTGGCTCGGAGGTTTAGGACGCCCGCTACCCATTCATGAGTGTGCGGATTCGAAACCTACCAACGGCAAGTACTAATATGACTTTTTCCGAGTTACATATAACTCGGAAAAAGTCAAAGTCACTTTCTAAGATTATTTAGACACCACTGACAAATGGTGAAGGAAAAACACCGTGAGGACATCTGGACTTATAATTTCTAATTATAAGATTGAAATCGCCAATCCGCATTGAACAAGCGTGTAGATTAATGCTCAAACCTTCTCCGTGTGAGAAGACGCTTTGCTGAGCAGTGGGCATTTATAGGCTGTCGATGATGATGATGGTGACTTAGGAGAAAATTTTAGTATACTAATTTACCGACTTTAAAAAAGAGGAGGAGCATCGAAGTCTTTTTTTTTAATATGGTTTATGAAAGATTATTGTATAACAATTTTCAACCACTTTATTTGACTGTGTTAGTACTTTCTAGCAAACTAAATGTAGGTTCGTGCATATCACTTGGCATTCTCGTTACCATTCCAGAGTACTATATACGATCATTTAGAATGAATAATTCAAGCGAGTCACTTCGAACGATCTGAGAACGTAGGAAACAAGTTAATGTGAACCGATTTCTATTACATAGGCGAAACGGTAGTAATTTGCTTGTGTTCGTGGTTAATTTAAATGGAAATAGCTTATGTTATGTGGTATTTGTTTACCATAAAGGTGCTTCTTCTTGATCTATAATTTGTATAATATAAAAAGTTTTGCCAGCGGCTTCGTCCGCGTTGCTTGGGAAAAAGTAGCCTTTGTGATATCCCTAGGCATAAATCTATCTTTGTTTCAAATTTCATCTCGATCCCTTCAGCCGTTTTGTTGTTATTGAGTATCAAACATACACACAAACTTTTGCATTTATTATATTGGTAGCATTAGTAAGGTTCGTCACATAAAATCGGGTACTTTAATGAGTGTGGTGAAATACATCCTTAATGTCCTAATCAAAAGTGACGGTATTCAAATAGAATTTAAAGCCTACTAGGAGACAGATGTCCTGCGACACGTGTCGCCAGCGACGTCGGATGAAGTAGCGCAATGTTGCCGGACTTTGGTCGACATGTCTGGCAACATTAACGTCGCTGTAGACATAAGGCGCACGTTGTCGCCTTATAATAAATATGACGGGCAAAATCGGCAGGCTTTGCTTGAAATGTTGATACATATCGTGGGACATTTGTCTCCTAGGCGGGTTTTTAAATCCCGCTAACGTATACAAAGACAAATGCGTTAAATAAACTTGTCATCTTTACTATAATAATACAAATTATCCAATTTAATAATAAATGGAACAGCCCCGTACAATTCCCAGCACTTTATAATACCGGAATCCCGAACAATGAGTTTGCTCCGTCAGCTACGCTCGCTACGCCGTAGTAAGGCTACGCCGTAGCAGATCTGCTACGCGGCGGAGTTATTGTTCGATGTTTGTGATCGTTATTGTACATGAAGGGTAGTTTGTCATAGTTGATTTATTAGAATAGTTCTTGTGTACTTTGCAATTTTGATAAATAAGTAAGATATTATTTAAAATTAAATTAAATTATATTTTATTTTAAATTTGACAGATACATTCCATACTTGTTGTAGTATATTGGTATTACTAAAAATATAAATAAAGTAACTAAAAATCGCTGGTCATCTACGTGAATATACTGAGAAAAGCTCTACTAGTTTCGAGCCATAGAGAGCTCTTCCTCATGAGCAGCGTGCGCGGTCGCAGCGATCTCGCGCAGCCTACTGACCGAGCCCGAGAATAAGATTAATGAGAATCTAGTATCTCACGATAGTTATTATAAAATGACTAAAGTATGGAGGTTAGCGTTGTTATTAATATAATAAAAACGCATAAATAAAAATATCCTATATTTCCTACTTAATTATCTAAGTATTTTTAATTTCTAAAATATTTTGCAACTTTATTGGTATTGTGAAAATATTGCATAACATTAAAATCACCATCATCAGTCAGAAGAATCACTGAACAAAAACCTCTCCATTATGTTTATATACAACTAGCTTCTGCCGGTGGCTTCATCCGCGTGCCTGTGGGATAAAAAGTGGCATGTGTGGTATTACAGATCTTAAGCTACCCCTGCTCCATATTTCATCTTGGTTCCTTCAGCCGTTTTGACGTGAAAGAGTTACAAACAGACACACACATGCATCCTCACAAACTTTCGCATTTATAATATTGGTAGGATTTTTTTAAGGTGGAAAATCATCGAATGACTGCTCCCGCCTGGGTGAAGCGGAAGGGAATGTCAGACTCTTACTGAATAAAAACCACTCCGTTCCTTCTCCTGCACTATGAGCCGGAGCCCCGGTAACCCGTTAGATTCTTCGCGTGCGGAACGCGACGCGCCGTACGCTCGGGTAATATTGGTAGGATAATAGAACATAAATTTTTTTTATGGCATCGCCCATGGACACCTGGAACACCAGAGGCGTTACAAGTGCCTCACCAGCTTTTTGGGGATTAGGAGTTTGAGGATCGTTGGGGATTCAGGGATTGGGGAGATTGGGGAAGGGGAAGGTAATTGGGCCTCCGGTAATCTCACTCACACGACGAAACACAACGCAACCGTTGCTTCACGTCGGTTTTCTGTGAGGCCGTGGTATCACTCCGGTCAAGCCGGCCCATTCGTGCCGGAGCATGGCTCTCCCACTACAGTTAGCAAAATTACAAATTATCAATCAATAGGCTCACCCCCTATTACATGGGACTCATAACATAAATAGTGAAAAGTGGGTGTTACATTGTACAGTGGCATTAAGTGCCATATTGTGCACCTCTGCCTATCCCTTCGGGGATAAAAGGCGTGATGTTATGTTATGTTATGTTTTCAATTAATTACAAATTCCTTGCCTTAAAAGAAATAAGCTAAATATGAACGAACTCTTTTTGTTCAATTTATAAAAAAAAGAGGTTTTATTAAGGAACAAACCTTTGATTCAGAACACATTTAAACAGAATTCTTTAAAATATGTAAAAAGGCTTTACTAGGGGTAATATATCAACCGTTTGACACGTAACAAAGGACTTGAATAATTCATTTTGAATGTAACAAATGTACGGACGCGATAACGAGTCGACTGTGGTTAGCTGAATTTCAAATATGTATCAAAGAAGTTTAAATTAGGGTTTTATGACGGGACATGTTAGTATACCTTAATGTTATATTGCAAAATTTTTTAAACGCTGCTCCACGCTTGTATTTTCTGTGTTGTGGGTGCGTTTACAAACAAGCAAGTTCACATACACAACACAGATTCATTAACAGCCTATAAATGCCCACTGCTGAGCAAAGCCTCTTCGCACACGGAGAAGGTTTAAAGATTAATCACCACGCTTGCTCAATGCGGGTTTGCAATTACAAACTTATAATTACAATTTATAAGTCCAGGTTTCCTCATGATGTTTTCCATCACTGTTTGTCAGTGCTGTCTAGATAAATAAATAATAATAAATAATATAATTTGAGACTGCCGGGCAAGGGGTCTCGGGTTCGATTCCCGGGTCGGGCAAAGTATTACTGGGTTTTTAAAAAAAATTCTCAGTAGTAGCACGGAGTCTGGAAATGTGCCCGGTATATGGCAATAGGCTCACCCCCTATTACATGGGACTCGTAACATAATAGTGAAAAGTGGGTGTTACATTGTACAGTGGCATTAAGTGCCGTAATGTGCACCTCTGCCTACCCCTTCGGGGATAAAAAGGCGTGATGTTATGTTATGTTATAATTTATTAAAAAAAAAATATAACAGAAATTTCGTATGTCTTAATTCTATATTCTTATTGCTATGTTATTCCATGTGCCTGAACTAGGTTTGAAACCTGTACCTCAGGCAATAAAAACCGCTTAGCATAGAGAACTTAAGGTCTAATTAACAATAATTATATAATCATTCTTATATTAAATTATTTGATTACTCAAATTTTACCTATATATAGAAATGTATACCTAATCACTTAATAAATTAACTTGTTTCTAATTTTATTTACATACAGTCAGCAAAAATTCGGTCTGGTCATAATTCAGTTGTTGCAAATATGTGCTGACACGTTCTTTGCATTGATAGCAATTCAAGTTGTAAATACAGAGTTGCTTATTTAGCCTATTATATAAGTAGGGTCCTAGAAAACTATAGAATTTATTACTGTACATAAATTTTGAGTGCGAACTGCAAACTATATCATTTCGTCTCTTCTTTACAGTGTTGGTATCATAAGGGATCTGCGTGTGTTGCTTCAATATTACTTGCGTTATGTATAGTTGCCTTACAGTTAGTACCTTACAGGATTTGTATAGTTGTTCTGTGGGGAAAAGGAAAGGATAGGAGTGTGCTACTTTTAATATTGCTCTCTGTGCTCGTTCCAAAGACAGCAGAGAGGTTTTAGGTACACCACCCCATGAGGTAATACAATAAGTGATAATGGATTGACATAGTGCCATGTACACTTGAGTTATTAATTTAGTATCGGCAATTTTTCGCAATATTTTAAATACAAACATAAGTTTGCGTACTCTTGATACCAAACTCTCAATGTGTGGCCGGAAAGAAAGTGTCGTCTGCATATGATATTATTTTTCCGTTTTGTATGTTTATATTACAGAGATCATTAATATAGATAAGGAAAAGGGTCGGGGCGAGAATACTACCTTGTGGTATTCGAAAACCATGGTTCCCTCGGTCTTCACTTGTGGTCGTATCAATTCGAACACATTGAGAGCGATCATTTAGATAGTTTGTTAGTAGTGCTAGTTGTGTACCCCTTATGCCTATTGCTTCCAATTTATGTAAAAGAAGAGGAATAGAAACAGTATCAAATGCTTTGGCTAGGTCTATAAAAATTGCTAAGCAGTGATTGCCTTTACCAAGTTCTTCAGATACGAAATTAGTTAGGCTATGAACAGCGTCCGCTGTAGACAGTTTTGATCTGAAGCCGAATTGCCTGGGTGAAATCAGGCCATTTTTCTCCAGATAATTTACTAAACGGATGTTTATAATTTTTTCTAATATTTTGGATAACGAGGGCAGAATGGATATTGGTCTATAGTTGCTTACAAGCTTTTTGTTTCCTGATTTAAAGATAGGTATTACTAAAGCTTTTTTTAGGGATGTAGGAAAGGTTCCTTTGGATAGACATAAGCGGAATATGTAGGTTAGAAGGGGCACTAGTATACTCTTACAACGTTTTATTATTCTGTTACTTATATTATCACAGCCGACCGCATAGTCATCTTTTAGTCCAGAGATTATTCTAGCTACTTCATTTTCATCTGTATCAAGCAACACAAAGGATTTTTTCTGGTTTGTAATTGTAAATTGCACAGGCGACTGTGTGATTGGCGAATTACTCACTATCTGGTCTGCAAGAATTTTACCTACGTTAACAAAGTAGTTGTTTACATTGTTAGCTGATATCAGTGGTGTGTTATCACTACACAAAAGGCCTGAATTTGATTCACGCTGTTTGGCTAAGTAAGTTACAAACTTTATGTGATTCCACAGTGATTTGGTATTGTTTCCGGCTTTTTGCAACTCGCTTCTATCGTATTCGGTTTTAATCTTTTTTAAGAGATTACTGCAGAAGTTTCTGTATCTTTTTTTTATATGTTAGTTGGAGTATGGCGTTATCTGGAAATTGTCTAGTTTTTTTATGAAGTTTGTCTCTATGTCTTATACCTCCGGGTGTAATCCACGGTTTTAAATTGTGATTATTTTTGCTAATTCTCGATGTGGTGGTATTTCGTAAAATAGCTTGCTGTACAATATTTATTAAGTAGGATAAAGACAGAGTTGCTATCAGTGGTACTATAAACTGGGTTAAAATCTGTGTTGCGTAAATCATTTTCAAGACGGTTCATATTCAATTTGGACTTTGTCTGAATTGTTTTTTGCTTATGAGACGTTAAATTTATTGTTAGTATTACAGCATGATGATCGGTAATTATTGAGCTAACTCAATAATTTGTCACTAATGACAAAGGTTATAGAGGTATATGCTAATTTAGACTTAATCATCACATGATCCAGACAAGAACCACTTTGATGTGTGGGCAGGGTATGTGCAGGCTGGAGCCCATGAAAGGAGCAGAGATCTAAATAGTTGTTGGTCCCTGTGTCAAGAATGTCAGAACCAATGTTTAGATTTATGTCACCAGTTAATATTATGTTCGGGAAGGGTGTTAGGGCTGTAAGGGTCTGATTTAGGGAAAGCATAAACCTATCAGTGTTTCTAAAGGAAGGGGATCTATACATAGCTAATAGTGCAACATTCTTTCCTATTTTTACCGTGACACAGTTGCAGTCGTGTACGGTTGTTTCTTCAACTGTGGCTTCGAGTGTTTCTTTGATATATACCTCTACTACGACGCCATCATTTTGATTATATGTTGATTTCCTACAGAAAGTCTGATATCCCGGTATTTGAGGTATATTTTCGTTTCTATTTGACAACCAACACTCTGTTAAAACTATAGCGTCAAAATTTAGGTTAGCTCTGTGCAAAAAAGTGTGAAAACTATCAATATTTTTGTAGATGCTGCGAATGTTTTGAGTGACTATTTTAAAAGAGTTTTTAAAATCCGAAAGATACTGTTCGCAGTCCTCCACATCGCATGCTTTCGTGATTGTTGCAAAACTATGTTCTACTTCAATAATTAGATTTTGATTCATCTAGTATCGATTTTAAAATTTTAATTTAGTGCTAATAATAATGTTGCAATGGCGCTCTTAGGCGCCTTCAAAATCGATCGAATTTATATACCTGAATTCGGCCGCCTTCTTTGCTGGGCAATCTTGTTCTCCTGTCTTGTGATTAGATGGTTTGTTGAATCGCAGGCACGAGGCACATTTCGGTGGGTCTAATTTTTTCGGGCAATCCTTGATCGAATGGCCCTCAGTAGCGCAATGTCCACAGGTTACAACTGGATTTCTGCAGAATTTAGCTGCGTGGCCGTATTGATGACAATTGAAACATCTAGTCACCAATGTGAAGTCTCTTACCGGGCAGGAGGTCCAGTTTATGAAAACTCGGTCTTGGGTGATGAGTGCTTTCCGTATAGCAGCTGAGACTTCGATAATCAGGTTATGATGATCAGTATCTTTTCTGCCGGATTTATGGCTTGTTTTTATTGAAGACATAAATGACTCCCTGGTCATGGATGGAATTTTGTCGGCCACGTTCTGCTCAAATATGCAGTTGTAGACTTCGGATTCTGGTATAGATGTCGGTACTCCTATAATGATTATGCGGGGTTTTCTTTTTTGCGGTTCGTTGATTGTTAGGTCTGAGTTTGATGACTGCACAGTTTAAATCAGTTTTTCGACGTCGTCCTTTGAATTCGTGCTGATGATAACACCTCCATTCCGAACCCTTCGTACTCCACGAACTTTTATTTTCATTTCCTCAGGGCACACGATTTTTTGAACCAAGCTTTTGGTGTCATCACTTGATTTCGAGTTATCCTTGGGATAAATCGCTACGGAATTGACATTTATTGGGCGCACAAAATCATTGGCTCCTTTTTTCACCATGTCTGCAAAAGTAGTGGTTTCCATGGTGGTTTTCCCACAAGATTCTTGTATGGTCCGCTTAATTTCTGCAGTCAGACTTTCTTCTTAGGCTTGATGTTCTTTAAGGACTTGGAGGGAATAGTGCGTCTGAGTGGTTTTTTGTTTGAGTGATTGATATTTGCAGGCTAGCTGGCCAACATTATGCCCAATTTTGCGACATAGGGAGCTCACCTTTAACTTTTGATCCGTGTTTAACTTGCCTTCGCCAGTTATATCACATATCTCGTTTAGTTGGGTCTCAATGCATCCCATCCAGTGTTGTAGGTCTGATGTTGAGATCACTTCCATCCTCTCGTCTTGGCTGTGGCTCGGAGTTTGGGTTGGTGTCGGCGGTGGTGAGCGGCGCGTTAGTCCGCTTCTATTGAAGGGGCTGCTTTCCATAGTTTTTAAAGTTCAAGCGTTTACTTATACATTTCTTTATAATTTATAGATAGTAAAACATTTGAGTTTGCTTAGTGTTATAAAACATGTACCGGAAGACAAGTGGGTCACTGAATAAAAATTGTCAATTTATTTTAAAATTATTGCATCAAAGCGCACATCTGTTTGCGTTGAGAGTGATTGAAGTGATTAATCCAGATAGAGATAATCTTGGAAAGCATATATAACTCGAAAAACGTCACATTGGTACTTATCGTTGAAAGGTTTCGAACCTGCTCCCTCATGCATGATAAGCAGGCGTCTTACTTAAACCTTCAAACTAATCTTAGTTTTAACGTAAATATTTTCGTTTAAAAAAATAATTCAAGTGATCGCATAAATTAATTATTATTGACACGTTCAAATTTTACTGAAAGCCTAACACGAATATGTTCTGCGCTTAAAGAGATCGAAATGTAACCGCGTCTAGCTATCTGATTGGTCGGTTCATTGAAGCAAGCCAATCAGAGAAAGCACGAACGCGATAACGTTTCGAGCTTATTAAACGTAAAACAGAGTAGTACTAAGCTTCACACTTTTCTCACATTCTGAAAACCGCATCAAAATCGGTTCAGTCAATCGCGAGATAATCGTGCACAAACATACATACATATAGAGGTAGGTCACACAAAGAACCTTTTTTTTGAAATCGGTTAAAAACCGGAAAAGAGAGGATCCTCCAACCAATTAGATAACCACTCCTGAAGGGCTTTTTTTTAAGGGGGGAAAATCATCGAATGACTGCTCCCGCCTGGGTGAGGCGAGAGGGAGTGTCAGACTCTTACTGACTAAAAACCACCCCGTTCCTTCTCCTGCACGTCGAGCCGGAGCCCCGGTTAACCGTTAGATTCTCCGCGACTCCGAATCGGCATCGGCCCTGTTGGGCCCCATCTGTGGTGGTCTAATGGCTCTTTGAGGCGCGCGCGGAGCGCGACGCGCCGTACGCTCGGGTCTGTTTCTGGTCGGACGGGGATGCTCGCCGTCTGCAGGCCCGCGGTTCTGGTGGCCGGAGATCGTCCCGCGATCCCGACGCCCGGTGTGTTTTTCGCGATGGCTGGGTTGCGAGGAGGCAGCGCTTCGCTGCCTCATGCGTCCCGCCTCCTCCTTAGCTAGCATACTCCTGAAGGCCTACAGCCCAGAAATAATATCTAAGCATTTTCTATTCCTGTTATTTTGCTTGCAAATTTCCTTATGACTTGTGACGTAATTAGGGATTTTTATTATCATCGTCGAATATCGTACAAAGGTCACAAGGTCATTCTTTACTTCATAAATAGCACAATAATACAACAGTTCGAAAAGAGCTTAATATTATTATGAAAATCCAATGTACGAAGCAACGCAAGCTCCTAACTACTTGGATCAAAGGTTCAGGAGTTTCCAACAGTTTTGTATTACAGATCAAGTTATAACCAGTATAAACAGACCGTTGATTATGTGGAAAGATTATACGAACCGAGACTTTGATAAACTGGTTTGGTCGGCTTGATGTGCCATGTGTACAAACAGAAATTTAGTTACAATGCGGATATTGGAAACCGGTTTGCTTACTATTAAATAGTTTGCTTTGTAATGGCGTCGTATTATAAACTGTAGATTGGAATAGAATTATATTTACATTAACACGTTAAACGCCATGGCAGTCACCGGTGACCGACATTAGCGGAGGATTTGCCTTCAACAATTATTTGTTGGCAGCCAAAGCCTTAACTAAAAATTACGAGTAGCTCACGTAAATGTAATAAGCAAAGCTCTACTAGTTTCGAGTAACAGAGGGACTCTTCGTCATGAGCAATGTAATTTCACAGCGATATCGCGCAGCCTACCCGTAATTTAGCTAGTAACTTCTAATCTTTAGTTAATTCAGCATGTCTCACAATTATATAATTTATTTTTATTTTTAGCCATGATCGTTCCACTGCAGGGAAAGGCCTACCTACCCTCCTTCCACTCTTCTCTATGTAAAGATTTTTGAGGCCAATCCTTGTCACAGATGTCTAAAATTCGTCCCGCCATCTCCTTTTGGGCCTGCCGTGCCGTCTACTGACGTTGAGTATGTCTCACGATACTTATTATAAAAATAGTGTACTTGCATTCTTTAAAAGGTTTTTTTATGTTGAGTAGTGACTGATTTTATTGATTTTTGCTTTTATTTTTCGATGAATTTGATGATTAGGTAGTAGTAGGTAGCGACTTCGATTCCCTAATCTATCAAAGTATTACTTGGACTTTAATGTCTCAGTTCTCAAAAAAAAACTAAATATTTAAAAATGATGCTGACCTTTGGCTATAAGTTACAATGCAACTGGCGACTGCCTCGTTGACCGAGTTGTCGCAAGTGCGACTGTGGGACAAGGTGCCTCGGGTTCGATGCGAAGTATAACTGGGTTTATTTAAAAATTCTTAGTCAGAGCACGGAGTCTAGAAATTTGCCCGGTATATGGCAATAGGCGTAACCCCTATTAAATGGGATTCATAACATAGTGAAAATTGGGTGTTACATTGTACAGTGGCATTAAGTGCCGTAACATGAACCTTAGCCTACCCCTTCGGGGATAAAAGGCTTATGTTATGGTATGTGATGCAAACATCACAATCAAGAAAGTCATTAGAACTATGAGAAGATTGGATCAAAAGTAGTACTCTGAAATTTCTTATTCCTTCATAAAAATATCTTAAGTGATCTCAATATCAAACACAAAGAACAATAAGTCTAAGATAACTACTCTAATTCTATAAAAAGGGACATTTTCTTTAATCCCAATAGAATAAACATGAACCGCAATCGAGTAATAATACCCACTTTAACCCTGCAGATAATGCGGCACAATCGCTCACCCTACCGGTGGACACTGGTCTAAAGTACCCTCGACCAAACTGTAGCTAACGAGACCTCTTGGAGATAAAAATATACTTTATTTGACCACTGTCCCTTTTTACGGCATTTTTTTTTTGAGGTTAGCGCTTTAAAGTCCTGTTTTTGCTGTTCAGGTACGGTCTAACAGATTAGGCTGCCTAAAAGTGGATAATGTTACGTTGTGCGTGCATAAAATGTTTTCTAAAAGAAGCCGTCCAATATATGTTTAGCTATTCGAACCGGAGATGCTCACATGATTAAATAACATAACATAACATAACATAACATCACGCCTATTATCCCCCAAGGGGTAGGCAGAGGAGCACACAGAAGTAACACCCACTTTTCACTATTTATGTTATAAGTCCCACGTAATAGGGGGTGAGCCTATTGCCATATACCGGGCACAATTCCAGTCTCCGGGCTACTACTGATTTTTTTTTTAAAACTCAGTAATACCTACTTTGCACGACCAGGAAATCGAACCCAAAACCCCTTGCTCGGCAGTCGCGCTTGCGACTCGGCCAACGAGGCAGTCTAATTAAATAATTATTAAAAAATATTAACGATAGAATTATAAATCCTTGCATTCATCTGCTTAATTACTTCTAAATCATTCAAAATTATGTATAACGAAGCTGACTAGAGCTGTTCCTGACGTCGCACTGGGCTCACGACCATACGTAGTCCGAGGCCGCTACCATCGGCGGTAGTTATTTGCAACTCGCTCGCTGGAGACGACATCTTGCACACATATTGGTTGACCTTTACAATCAGTACCTACATAAATACAGTCTTTCTTCATATTATCATACCGAAGTCTTATGTTTGTCAAGACCACCAGCAACACACCTGAAGCTTGTCATTCAAACAGAAGCCTTTTTATCATTACATACAACATAAAATATCTTAACAGAATCTAAAAGTAACCGCAAAACATAAGATATTTAACCACTAAACGACATTCAAATATAAGAAAAACATGTCATCTAGTTAAATACCGACGAAAAATAACCGTAACATAAAAAGTTACGTTATGGTTCAGTGTGAAAACATAACAGGATGCTTATCCGTTACCCAGTGACCCATTTTTTATAATTGACTCTTGGAAACTCCCACAGAAACATCTGATACCGCTGGTGGATTATTTTTTTTATTTTTTTCGTACGTGTGACTTTTATGTGGATTTGTACACATTTTTGTCCCAGGTAGCGTTTGAGGGGTTGTAATAATGTTTTTTTATTTGCAATAAATATACTTTTAGATGAATGATTGTAAAATTGGCTGTTGATTACAATACTTCCAAATTGATCTTCGGTACAGACAGAGAAGTGTTATTGAGTTTTTTGATTTTTATAAATTTTAAATAACAAATCGATGATTAATTTTCTCTATTGTTTGGGATGTTTTGAAAACTTAGAGTAGCAGTTTTTTTTTAAGGGGGGAAAATCGTCGAATTACTGCTCCCGCCTGAGTGAGGCAGAAAGGAGTGTAAGAATCTTACTTACTAAAAACCACCCCGTTCCTTCTCCTGCACGTCGAGCCGGAGCCCCGGTTACCCGTTAGGTTCTCCGCGACATAGGGTAGTAGTAGAGATATAAAATTATGTCGATTTTATATCGCTACTACCATAAGAAAAGTTGTATTTGAAAGTATCCGACATAATATTTCATGTCCATTGTTCTTTTTCCAATGTTGTAAAAAAAAAGTAAAAAATCGAGTTACCAAAATTAGGTCATTTTGCGAACCATTGTGTGTGCTTACCCTAGCGGGAGACACACATCCCAAATATGATTCATCTGTGTGCATCCAATCAATACATTGCGATATATATAAAATTCTTAAAATAGAACATATGACGTCACAATGATATCTACAAACGCCATTGTTAAAGTGACGTCACATTTCAATCTCCGGCCCTTTTAGCGGCTTCCTCAGGAAATTACTAGCCAGTCCGTAGTCACGATTTCACGGAACCATTACAGAACATTTCTTTATTATATTGGACCTATTTATAGCACATTTTTGCCTAAATTCCTTTTTGGGACTCTTTAATCAAAGGGTAGCTCAGCTAGCCCATTAAAAAAGGATCGAATGCTATATGTTACCGCGACCCGTTTAAAGGAATTGGAAGAGTTTTTTAAACAAGAATCTGGCGCTAAGTCACGTCCTACCCAGGGCAGGAGGAGACATTGTCCACTCAAAAAAGGATCAGATCAGCGTTCTGTAATAGACCTGAACCCTTGTAACTGCAATCACTAGCCCTAGCGATTATGATAAATATTCTCTGATGTAGAGGAGATTCATAAGTTTGTAGTGGATTTTGACAACCCCAATAACATAATTAAATAATAATGTCAAAAAGGAGTGTTACAAAATATCTATAATTTCCCAACGTTTTTCGATAAACGGAACCCTTGATTTGCGGTTCGTTTGTCCAGTTTTTGTAAGATAGAGGATCAAGAGTCCTTAGAGGCTGAATTAATATTCATAGACTTTTTGGACTCGAGATTTCCCAAAAGGTAAAGAAAAATTGGAACGGTTTTCGTTTGAAATGGCATCGAGTGAAAAATACTAGAAATGAATGTTAAAAAAGGTTATTGGCACTTATTTTGAGGGTGATAGTATGTTTTATCAAAGCATATAAAACTTTATGTATTAGTGAATAAAAGGTATAATTAAAAGTAGGTACATTATCCCAATTTAACTGTTTAATATTATGTTTTCCAATATTACCTCTAGACTTTGTTGTTACTCATCTTTTTACTGCACATACGTTTAATCGAGTTGTGTAACTATTTACACAGAGTTTCGAAAAATTCGTCCGCATCGACGTTAATAAGGAAAGTACCCAGAAGGCTGGCAGCATTGCCACGTTGTATGGCAATGCTTAACCTCTGACTGACCGAGAAAAACACCAGCCCTCTGGTCACGAGATACGTCGACCAGGCATTTCGAAATGTTTTTGAATAAAATTTTGATAGTTTTCTTTTATTAAATTTTTGTATTTTTGTATCTTAAGTTGTTTATATTTAGTAATTAATTGAATGCATCATTGAATAAAAGTGAAAAAACAACGCATTGTTGTGTAAGGTGTTATTTTATATTCAAGTTTAATAAATTCAAATAAAATGAAATCAGAATATTCATTATTAGTACTACTTTAAATAGCAAAATTCACAAAAATCTAGTCATTTTAAAGCAGTACCTTTGAGTTAACGTTTGACTAATTTAAACTACAATTACATGAAGACAATGAAATTATACGGACATAGTAATTTGAGCAGTGAGCATTTGAACCCGCAGACAAGCTTAGTGTATAACGCACACTTATACGGCTTGTGTGAGCAGATCAGTGCGTATTACGTGTCGTCATACTGTAAATTACAAGGTAGACACAAACAAGAACTATGTACAGTTACTAATTACCGTGTGTCGTGGATAATGTCACATGTTTTTTATAGTTGATAGGTTGGCGTTTGTCTCGCCTGCGAAGCGATGATGTGGCCAACGATGGATCACGCTTACCTATGAGCAACCTGTTCCATCGAGACTTGAAGACACCCAAGTTATATTTGTCGGGAAACACAGATTCCGGCAAAATTCTTCTATTGTCTCTATTACTATCGATTTCAATAACCATTGCTGCTGACTGCCTAGTTGGCGGAGTGGTGGCAAGTGCGACTACCGGGCAAGGGGTCTCGGGTTCGATTCGCGGGTCGGGCAAAGCATTACTGGTTTTTTTTTAATTCTCAGTAGTAGCACAGAGTCAGGATTTGAGCCCGGTATATGGCAATAGGCTCACCCCCTATTACATGGGACGCGTAACATAAATAGTGAAAAGTGGGTGTTACATTGTACAGTGGCATAATGTGCTTTTCTGCCTACCTCTTCGGGGATATAAGTCGTGATGTTATGTTATGTTCACTAACCAACCTTTAGATAGATATCGATCTTTGACATGATTTCTATAGAACTTCTGTCAAAAATCAAGATCGGTCCAGAGTCTTTGCATTAGGATCGGTTTTTGAAGTACACAAAACTGCGATGCGAATTCGCAACGCAAAAAAATACGACACGAATTGCTGCGATGCGATTTCGTGCGACAAGGCGTCTCCCAGGGTGACCATTCCTTCGACGACCGTCAACTATACTAAACGTATTTTAAATTGAAAACTAGATCGTGACATGGATCGTAAAAAGAAGTGTGCACTTTTGTTATTGCTTAGGAGATAAAGGAAAAAGAGACAAAGAAGATTTTGGGAAGATAAAATTTAGATGCGCGATGCGAATCAATTCATAAGTCCTTGCGTTGCGTAGAGGGACCTCGCACATTCTTGCGATGTGACGCCACGTCGCAGTTTTGTGTAGATACGAGCCCTTAGACGGTTGAATTGCACTCCCTATTCAGTCATACAACGGCGTTTATCTTGCTAATATTATAAATGCGATAGTTTGTGAGTGTGTGTGTTTGTTACTTAATCACATAAAAACGGCTGAAGATATATTTGATTTGGATAGAGATCAAATTTGGAACAGGGATAGATTATCTCTTTGGTCTAGAATAATACATAGGTGACTTTTCGCCTCAGGAATGCGCGAGAAGTAGAAGCTAGATATAATATTTACGAATTTCATGTATTTCAATAAATATCACCACACTGATTGGAACTTGTGTAACCTACAATCTTAGAATAAATATTATATGCTTTGACCAAACAATGCGGTGTTTAAGGAAAATAAATCTTACTATCTACAAAATAAAGATGGATGTTTCGTGAGATAGAAGTATAGAACAAAAGTAATTACTGCATATTCTATGAGAAGCCTTGATATTTACTCGGCTTATCATTTATTTAAGCATTCATTTGTATTTAATTGAAGTTTACGTTCTTGAATGGCTTTGGTCAGTATTAAAGGTTAAGTTTGCGTTTTCGATTATACAAAGAAAATGTATATGTATAAAATTAGGTACCTATGTGAAATTGAGGACATTAGGTCATTGTCCACAGAACATGACCTCGCCACGAGTATTCGCTACATCTACCTAATTTTAGATGAATCCTCACCATAAGTGAGAATTACAAATTTTCTTGTAGCTTTAGAGGTTATTTTGTGATACTTAAAATTGTGTTAATTTTAAGTTATGTAACTGCATTTTAAGTTAATTGAGGTGTCGACTAAAAATTGATTTGGCTGAGAATTGGCCGGGAGGTAGCTTAGATCCAGGAGATGGACACACCTTTTATCCAATGATTTAAAACAATCTTTGTTAATAAGTTAAGTATGGGTGTGCGTGTCGCGTTCCGCGCGCGCCTCAAAGAGCCATCAGACCACCACAGATGGGGCCCAATACGGCCGATGCCGATTCGGAGTCGCGGAGAACCTAACGGGTAACCGGGGCTCCGGCTCGACGTGCAGGAGAAGGAACGGGGTGGTTTTTAGTCAGTAAGAGTCTGACACTCCCTCCCGCCTCACCCAGGCGGGGGCAGACATTCGATGATTTTACCCCTTAAAAAAAAAAAAATGGGTGTGCTGACCGGAATGACACCACGGCCTCACAGAAAACCGACCTGAAATAACGCTTGTGTTGTGTTTCGTCGTGTCAATTAGGTTACCGGTAGCCCAAATATCCCCCCCCCTTCCTCAATTTCTTCAATCTCTGTCTATCCTCATGGATAGTTAGGGCTTCAGGCCGGTAACGCAATTGTAACGTTTCTGATGTTCCAGATGTCCATGGGCGACGCCGATTGCTTACCATCAGATGATTTGTCTCGTTTCCCGGTTTATCCGGTTTAAGCCGCGAGCAGACGCAATTTTATAATACCATGTTAATTCGATTGTAATCTTAAATCGGGTCAAATTTGTACGTGACACACACACACACCATTATCAATCGCTTATAGTCCACTAGCTACGGAATAATCGAATCTTATTATCAGTGTGTGCATTGAATATGTCTCTATTGTTCAATATACCGTTCGTTAGCTTAGTATATAATACAAGATGGCTACCTATATACAAGGCTTATGTACACATACGCACCGCTTGACGTCAAGCTGTGATAACTAGTTTAAACAGACCGTGTAATCCGCGGAAAGACTATAGCAAAACAAGACCATAATATAGTGGTTTGTATAGCTTGATATTGAACTGTGTATAACCATATTGTGTTTCATAGAGAATAATGTATTAAAGAATCGTGTCTAATATATGTATGTAGGTGTAAATATGATAATAAAGGTGTAAATGCATTTATTTAATGTTCATGTGGCTTCGTATAATGATAGTTTATTTGCCCTCTATGGGAGAGAAAGGAAAAACTTTACTATAAAATTGTATTTTAGCTTTTATAATTTTCATTTATTTATTTATTTTATTTTCTGCCATGATCCTCCCACTGCTGGGCAAAGGCCTGAATGGAAGGAGGGTAGGGCCCTCCTTCCATTCCTCTCTATGTACAGCTTTTTGCGGTCAATCCTTGTCATGGATGTCTAATAATACATAAATATTATAATTTTCATTGTAAGACTTAACTTACTAGTACCGCGGGACGTACTAAATAAACTAAAAATCGTGGGTTACTCACTGACACTCGTGAATATGCTGAGAAAAGCTCTACTAGTTTCGAACCACAGATGCGTTCTTCCTCATTAGCAGCGCGCGCGGTCGTGGCGATGTCAGTAGGCTGCGCGATATCGCGGTACTAGTATTGACATAGCGATGTCATATGTAGACATCGCGGTGACCGTTAATACTAGTACCGCTTGAAAACTTAGACATATTTTGGATATTTCGTAGTTGTTGCACTTGTATATTCAACCCTTAATGTACGGAAAACTATCTTCTGCTAAAGGCTTCGCCCCCATTCCCGTTGGATAAAAACCGCTACCAAATTTCATAATCTACTTTTGTTCCAATTTTCATTCCAATCTCTTCGGCCGTTTTGACGTGAATGAGTTACAAACAAACGTACAATTTTTCGCATTTAAAATATTAGTAGAATCTAGAGCAACTGGTAATAATTTATGCTAAAAAAACGTCTATTTGAAAAATTAAAAAAATAATTAAAATCCTTTTAAGTTAATATAGTAAATTACTATAAGCTTTTTAAGACCAACAGCTACTCCGCAAGCGAACAATGTCAACACAGGAACGTACTACATTCCTGTTCCTCCAACGGGCATTGAGAATGCTTGCGGTAAGCCCAACCCTCTAATTCCCAAATTTTCTGGACAGTTTGACAAAATGCCGCCATTTTCTGGACGGGTGACATTCAATGCGGAGTTTACAAGATGGCCGAATTGAATTTGCAAATAGTTTCGTTAACTTTTTGGTGGGACGTTTCGTTATATTCGATTTTAAAATTATAATATTAATTAATTATTATTATAAAGGGGAAAGATTTGATTTTCTGTTTGTTTGCATTGAACTGCACGGTAGGTGCGGTGGCTGGGCAACCGGCTGCCGCGCAACGTGTCGTGGGTTCGATTCCCGCACGAAACAACAGTTTGTGTGATCCGCAAATTGTTGTTTCGGGTCTGGGTGTCATTGTGTATGTGAACTTGTATGTTTGTAAACGCACCCCCTACACACGAGAAAATCCTAATGTTTAAAAAAAAATAGGCTCCGAAACTACTGAGCCTATTTGAAAAATTTAAAAATTATAGGATATATTTCAATAGAGACAAAAACAAGAACCGTGTGAAAATATCGATAATGTAACCCGATGTGTAAATAATCTACCAAAACGATCCTTATATTGCTTATGTCGGAATACTGAAACGCTACTCAATTTTAAGTCGCGCTTAAGTATAGTTTTGTCACCACTAATTCTTTGTACAATGACAGAGATGGCACGATATTTAAGCACGACTTAAAATTGAGTAACGTTTCAGTATTCCGGCATTAGCCTGTTATTAGTAAATCCAAATTCTGTTCGAAGTCATTATTCTATGTGGTCGAAGTCGCGAGAAACAATTAGTGTATTATAATTTTGAGGTTGGTGTTTAGTAATAATTTTTATGTTAATTTTATTAAGAAGACAAATGTTTAAATATTGCGATTCTAGCGATTCTAAGTTATGCCTATGTTTGTCACTCCTACACTACAAAACGGCTGTCGGAGTCGGAATGAAATCTTGAACAGGGGTTAATTATTTATCTATTTATTGTATACAGTCACAACGGTTGAAAACAAAAACCAAATAGAGTAACTGGACACATTAATAAAATAAACGATGAAACGATAAAACTAGAACAAAACATACACAACGAACCAGAAGAGTAAAACTTATTTAAAAAATGGTAGCATTAAGTACTTCAGGCATTCCGATAAAATCTCCTTCCATCTGTCAGCAAACAGATCACTAGTTGGATTGGAATCCATGAGACTATTGAGTGCAGCCAGAGAGCGAAGAATTGGTGCTTTAGCACGTGCTACTGTACGACATGAAGGTACGGCAAACAATTTGTGTTTTTTACCCCGGCAGTAATTGTCTGGAACGTAAAAACGTAATAGTGACTCCAGTATGTCTGGAGCGTCAATGGCGCCAGGCTTTTACAGGCTACTACTACATTATGATCTGGAATAACATATAAGCCTTTTTAACCCGACAGAAATGCAAGCAAAGCCGTGAATTTTGCCCTAGTAGTTTATAACTTTAGGCACAAATGCCTTCAGTAACCAAACAAAACAAGCTAGGCCAGCTCCAAGCCTATCTTAGCAAGTTCTTACTTCGTTACAAGCTCCTCAACTTGCCTGAGACTAAGAGCACTCGCCTCAAGTGCACTAGCCTTGTCAGCTGTACGTGAGAACTGCCTGCCGATAAACTTTGACACTTGACACCAAGGGATAAATACTATTTTGCTGAGACAGCTTTCCTTTGAAGATTTTATGATGATTGATTGTGGAGATTATTTGAAAATTTTTTTGTGTTTATTTTAATACTGTGTAGGTTTCAGTAGTTATTGCTCTTTAAGGTGAGTTATAATTATGAATGGGGTTATTTGACCCTGCCTTGGTCGTTTACAGGTAGCCCAAAATTTCGGTCTTCCTAAAATTAAGACTTTTTGCCGCCGTCGTGGTAAAAAAATATATATATGTGGATATATGGTTACTCCTACATGGAGAGATATACATAGATACGATGCAGTCTGTTCTCCATTCTTCGAATCGTCGGTTAAAAACGAACACCTTTAACTAACAGTCAGATTTACGGATTAATCTATATTTTTTGACATTACAAAAGCACCTATGGCGTAATTAAAATAAAATGCTTTAACTTAAATACATTCCTGCGTGTCTGTTTGATATAAATCAAACGTGATAATATTATGTTACAGTTAGAGACTTTAACAATTCATTTTGGTTCTAATTTCTTCTATATCTAGACGTTATTTTGTATTGATACATATAAGAAATTTCTTCTACTAAGTACCATTTTTAACGAAGTTCTGGTCCTAAGTGCTAGATCAGCGGCTGATGTTTCTGTTTGTTCATAAAATTCTTATCTTATATCTTAACACAAGTACCCTTGACATCTTTTTTAAGAATCCTCTAAAATAATTGGATGCCTGTCAATACAGGACCTTCTTAAACATCGGAGAACGTCTTAATTTCATATTTTTGTAGATTTTAGTCTAGATAATCTTTCTGGTGAAATCTAAGTATTTCAACGTAAAAGGAATTGCTTTTTATTTTATAAACAATAGCTACTATTTTAGTATCTATAAAGTCGATATTTAGTGGATATAAAATAATTTATGAGTTTCATCAAATTCGAAAAGACGGTTAATTTTTTCTTATAACACCGCGCCTTTTTTCCGAAGGGGTAGGCAGAGGTGCACATTATGCCCCCGTAAAATGTAACACCCACTTTTCACTATTTATGTTATGAGTCCCATGTAATGGGGGGTGAGCCTATTGCCATATACCGGGCACAATTCCAGACTTCGTGCTACTATTGAGATTTTTTAAAAACCCAGTAATATTTTGCCCGACCCGGGAATCGAATCCGAGACTCCTTGCCCGGCAGTCGCATTTGCGACCACTCGGCCAACGAGGCAGTTATCCTTAATTATAAATGTCAAATTTAAACTCAAACTCAAACTCAGTCTTTATTTGCATGTTAAGGTAATACATATGAAATAAAAGGCACAGCTTAACGGCCTTTTTCAGGCGTTGCAAATTTTAGGGGTGTCACTAGCTTATTACAAATTACATTTGCTTAACATTTATTTATTCAACACTTTTAACGTCTCATGACCAAACCTGATACCTCGTTAAAGTCACGGCTATTCCATCGTATATACTTAAACTGTCAAACACCGCGAGGACACCGGTGACCGCAACCTATTGTTCATTAATTGTGTCTTTAATGACGGTACTCAAAGGGTTAACTGAAAACCTTATGATCATCACCATAATAATTACCAGCGACTAGACACCCAATGTTAAAAATCCATTTTTTAAGGTGGGAAAATCATCGAATAACTTCTCCCGCCTAGTTGAGGCGGGAGGGAGTGTCAGACTCTTACTGACTAAAAACTATCTCGTTCTTACTTCTGCACTTCAAGCCGGAGCCCCGGCAACCCGTTAAGTGCTCCGCTCCTCTTGGAACCACTTCTAAAACACCTGATAAAAAAATTTAACATTGTCAGTTTATTACTAAGTATAGTGTCCTGAAATTCAGAAATTCATAGTGCGCAATATATTCTATGCACGATACTGACATAGTGTCTGAGACTACATGCAATGCCTTTGTGTTCGTCAAAGCTTGTTCGTGTTTCAGCACATTTCAGCGTATTTCAGTGGCCCGCTCTGTTTAATATGGCCGGCGAGGTTCATATGTCGGGAGTATTCATGAAAACTGGGGGTTGTGATATAAATTTTATGAGTGTTTGGTTTGTTAAAATTAGTTTTTGTTGTTTCCTCAGTAATCAAAGTGCTTGGATGTTTTACTTTCAAGGAACATAATGACTTTCTAGGAACTTAAATGGTTTTGACATCGATGCGGATGATTTTATTGACGCTTGTAAATATTAAATATATATAAGTAAATATTATAAAATATTTACATTAGATGGGTAGACGTTTGACCAGTGTCTCGTCTGGTGGTAAGCGATGAAGCGGTCTAGGATGGAGCAAGGTAGCTTCTGGGTCGAGCCCGAGCAAAGCCGTGAAGACACTCAGGCGTGACCCTTTAGGATATTATCTTTATCTTTCTTTTATCTTATTTTAATCTTAATTAATTAGTAATTATTATTTAGTTTACATTTTTATGTAAGTAATTGTCAAGTTTAATATTTTTAAAATAAAGTTAATTACTTTAGTATTTTCAGGTCTTGCTTTTTGAACTGAATAGTTCGGAGTGATATAATTTCGACCACAATTTTTATTAGCACTAAACAAAAATAAAAATCAAACCCATAGTCATTTCATACATACATACATAACATCACGCCTTTTATCCCCGAAGGGGTAGGCAGAGGTGCACATTCTACCACAGTACAATGTAACACCCACTTTTCACTAGTTGTTATGCGTCCCATGTAATAGGGGGTGAGCCTATTGCCATATACCGGGCACATTTCCAGACTCCGTGCTACTACTGAGAATTTTAAAAAACCCAGTAATACTTTGCCCGACCCGGGAATCGAACCCGAGACCCCTTGCCCGGCAGTCGCACTTGCGACTACTCGGCCAACGAGTCATTTCAAAAGTACTTAAAATGTGACACAGGAGTATTTATAGCTGTTTTATAGTTTCAACATCCAGTTACAATGAAGCAAATTCATTTGCCAATCGACGAAATCTTTGGTCCATACAATAAAGAACTTTCTATCTATATCCTGAAAGAAGGTTTTCCTAAACAAGCCTCTTATAAAAGTTATAAATAGAATGAACCCCACAGATTCTAACATAATTTCATCATTTTGAAATTCTATACCCTTGGAATTGAATACTCCTGTAATCTGACAACTTTTGAAGTAGCATTTCAGCTGAAAAAAGAGATAATTACGGACTGAAATAGAACAGAATATTGTTACGAAAATTTTGGAGACAATTTTGAATATAGAAGCCTTCTGCAATGGCTTCTATCGCCCGGGTGAAGCGAGAAGCCTTATTGGGCCCCATCAGTGCTGGTCTGATGGCTCTTTGAGGCGCGCGCGGATCACGATGCGCCGCACGCTCGGGTCTGGTTCTGGTCGGGCGGCTAGTCACCCGTGCTCGCCGTCCGCAGATAGAAGCCTATTTTTACTAAAAAGATTGCGTTCTCATAGCATCTTAGTGACTGAGCAAATAGCTGCCGCAAAACGTGTCGTAGGTTCAATTCTCGCACGGAAGAACTCTTAACATGATCCACAAATTGTTTATTCGGGTCTGGGGGTCTTGTGTATGTGAAATTGTATGTTTGTAAACGCAGTCACGACACAGGAAAAAATCTTAGTGTGGGGCAACGTTTATAAAATAAGAAAAGGAAAAAATTTAGTTAAACCAGCTAAAGCTATAAGAAAAGTCGTAATAAAATCAGGAAATATTAAATCGTTGGCTTCCATTTTGCATTCAAAAGTGATATATATTAATGATTGTCGTTCCCCTTGATGGGAAAATATATCCAATATCGGTGGCCGTTTAGAATATCAATGAGATTGATGTTTTGGGTAACCAAAATACTTGAATGTAAATCTTTAAAAGATAAACGAAATGTATGTATAAATAAATAGATAAGCTTTGGAGATATAGAATTATTAATTGTTTACTTTAATAACAAAATTCATATTAAATTTGGTTTTTAACCTTTATAAGTGATGGTTTAGTTCGTATAAATTATTTTCATGTTTTATCGTCATTTAAATATTTTCAATGCAGGTAATATGCTGTGAGCTAGGACCCTAGGTTATCCCATTATACCACATGCCTACTACACCCAGTTTTAGACTAGACCTTTTTATAGACTATGTACGTTATCTGACATTAATAATCTATCAATTTGTACGCTTCAATCGTATGACAGAATTGAATATCAACACTATTGATCAATCAAAAAATAGAAATAATAAATTACGCTGTTATACGAAGATTAATTTTCGCGAAATATACTCAGAACATATTAATATCATCCGTAATATTATTATGTAATATCCAGTTATCCAGTTAATGAAACAGTAATATATTTATTGTCAAATAATGTTGTCATTATGTACAATATTATATCATCATTTATTATGACACACAGTATAATTAATGGTCGACTTGTTTTTCGATAAATTGCTGTCCATTAGCTACGACCGTGGTGTTGCTCGTGTGTCTCTCATTTGTTTTAATTATTTATTTTATGTTCACACGCTTGATGTTTGCCACAAACACCAAACACAACAAATAAAGTCCCAAACATTGATATCAAGCAAGCATGGATACATAGAAAACTGTTTGCCGAATACTCTTTGATCTGTATTTGACTTCACCACTGTTCGACACCGATGCCGAACAGTGGCGAACACAAACAAGAACCAGGTAAACATATACAAACACCCCTTCCCATGTTTCTCTTCAGTCAAATTTAAAAAGGGAGTGTCCTTTTTTTTTAGGGGGGAAAATCATCCAATGACTTCTCCCGCCCGGGTGAGGCGGGAGGGAGTGTCAGACTCTTACTGACTAAAAACCACCCCGTTCCTACTCCTGCACTTCGAGCCGGAGCCCCGGCAACCCGTTAAGTCTTCCGCGGCTCCGTATCGGCATCAGCCCTGTTAGGCCCCATCTGTGGTGGTCTGATGGCTCCTTGAGGCGCGCGCGGAACGCGACGCGCCGTACGCTCGGGCCTGGTTCTGGTCGGGCAGCGAGTCACCCATGCTCGCCGTCCGCAGGCCCGTGCTTACGGTGGCCGGAGATCGTCTCGCGATCCCCGACGCCCGGAGTGTCTCTCGCGACGGCCGGGTCGTGAGGAGATTCGTTCCCTCACGCGCTCCGCCTTCTCCTTAGCTAGCATGATTGCTTCGCAGAAGGAGGAGACGGCATCCCAGACCACCCTCGCTCCGTAACATGATCTGAACCAGAGCCGGACGCGAGAGGTCGCCGCCGCCGATCACATTCCTGAGGACACGGCGGTGCTCAGTCCACGCAGGACACACCGCCACCGTATGCTCCACCGTGTCCTCCGGGCGATCCTCGCAGTGATGACACCCGGGCGTTTCCTCCCGCCCAATCCGAAACAGGAACCTACCGAAACTACCGTGTCCGGTAAGCACCTGCGTCAGGCGGTAGGTGAGAACGCCGTAGCGTCTCTCAAGCCACTCCTCAAAGAGGGGACTTACCGCTGCAATGACAGCGAGCCCAGCCTTCGGTTGCGACAGTCGTTGCTGCCACTTCGCCATGAGAACACGCCGGAGCTCATCCCGCCACGCATTAATCTGGCGCGGCAGCGGAGTTTCGCCCCGGCTAAGTGCCTCCGCGCGCAAACAAAACACGCGCGCGAGCACCTTCGCCTCCAGATCCCACGGCGGTAATCCGGCAAGGAGGTTCGCCGCCTCCCCGGAGATCGTGCGATATCCGCGTATCAATCGGATCGCCATGACCCTCTGTGATGTGAGCAGCGCCCGAGCGGGTCGCCGCATTAGGTTCGGCGCCCACACAGGGGTGCCGTAGAGGGCCATGGACCGCACGACCCCGGCGTATAACCTCCGGCAGGAGGCGTTTGGCCCCCCGAGGTAGGGTAGGAGGCGCTTAAGCGCCGCCCCCGTCCTTTCCAACTTAAGAGCCAAACGTCGGAAATGCTCCACGAAGTTCCACCGACTGTCGAGGACGAGTCCTAGGTACTTCATAGTCGTCTCGACGCCGATGGTAACTCCTCCCGCCGTTAATTGGGACTCACCCGGAGGTGGCGCGTTCCCGCGGCCATGAAAACACATGGCCTCGGACTTGTGGAGCGCCACCTCGAGTCCCAGTTGCCGGATTCTTTCAACGACTGTCGTAACCGCTCTCGCGGTTAAATTAGCCGCCGCCTGATGCGACCTCCCGTGTGCTAACACCAGTGTGTCGTCAGCGTAGCAGACCACGCTGACGTTGTTCGGGAGGTCGGTGCGCAGCAGTCATAGCCGATGTTCCACAGGAGCGGCCCCAAAACCGAACCCTGTGGAACACCGCGCGACGTCTCTCGCCGGTTCCACTCACCTCGGTGACCGGGGTAAATGACGGACCGTTCCGTCAGGTATGCCTCGATTACACGACGGAGATAGGTAGGCACCCGATGATATCGAAGTGCCTCCAAAATGCAGCTCCAGGGCAGGGAGTTGAAGGCATTGGCGATGTCCAAGGACACCGCCACTACGACCTTACCCCTGGACACTGCAGTCCCCATCGTGAGGTCTCTTACACGCATGATGGCGTCCACCGTGGAACGCCCTCTGCGGAAGCCGAACTGGCCGTCCGACAGGTCCGGCCCAACATCCGACAGGTGCGCGACGAGGCGGTTCGAAATGATCCTTTCGAAAACTTTTCCCACCTCGTCGAGCAACACGATGGGCCGGTACGCGGACGGAGAGTCCGCAGGGCGCCCCGGCTTCTTCACTAAGACCAATTTACCCGCCTTCCACAATAGCGGGAACTGGCCTCTCTCCAAGCATGCGCTGTAGAGACCAATTAATCGAGGCTCGAGAGCCTCCGAGGCCAAGACCCACGCCTTGCCATGCAGTCCGTCGGGTCCCGGGGCGGTGTTCTTGGTGCCCATCCGTCGCACCGCCGCTCTCAACTCGGCCTCGGTCACCTCCGAAACTGTGTCGCCGTCGTCTTCGCTGTGGCCCACATTGGGAACCGACCACCTCCTCCACTACCTCTGGCCGGAGACTCTGAGTCAGCGGGGGAGCCCATGTGAGGAGCTTATCCCGCACCATCCGATAGGGGCGTCCCCACGGGTCTCTGTTCAGAGTCTCCAAGAACTCCTGGAGGGCATTCTCTTTGGCCCACCGTATCTCCGCTTTGAGGGCGGCCTTCGCCGCCTTGTACCCCTCGTACAGCTCCGCCTCTCTGACCTCTGCGTCCTGAGGACGGATACGAAGCCTGCGGTGCCTGGTGTACCGGCGTCGCGCAGCAGTGCATGCACTGCGTAGAGCAGCCAACTCTTGCGACCACCAGTACACGTCACAGATTCTGGACATGGCGTCCTGGAGCCACCTCGCCTCCTCGTCAATGTCGGTAGGCCTGTCCGCTGGTATCACCCAGGCCTGCACGATTGCGGCTTCCAGGAATAGCTCCCGGTCCAGCTGTCTCAGCGCCCAACGCGGGCCACATGGGGCCTGTCTGCCCGGCGAGACGGCGGACTCGGTGGACACGTTAAACCGGATATACCGGTGGTCGGAGTACGTTTCCACCTCCTCCATGACGCGCCAGTCAACGACACGCGGCGACAGAGCAGGGCTAGCGAACGAAATGTCCACCACCGACTCGCCCTGCATCCGCAGGCACGTGGGGACAGAACCCCGGTTCAAGGCCTGCCTCAAGGGCCCAGTCTTCCATCATCCTACCCCGAACGTCAGTAAACCGGGAACCCCAAGCCAAGTTTTTGGCATTGAAGTCCCCGAGGACGAGCACGGGGAGGGAACGGAACCCGACAACGACGGCGACCAACTCCCTCAGGGAGTTGTGGAACTCGGCGAGAGTTCGGTTCGGAGAGAAATACACGCCCACCACAGCGATCTCTCCGAACCGTGCTGCGACACAACCCCGGCCTCTCTGAACGGCCTCGAGAGTCGGGGTACCGGCGGCGGCTGACGAGATGATGGTCACCGAGCCGTCCAAGTCCGCCACCCAGTGATCCCTGGGCGGGCTCGGAGACCACAGTGTCATTTATTAACCACTGCGCCATGCTCTGAAGCAGGAGATCCTGAGCGGCGGCGCAGTGGTTGATGTTCGCCTGAAGGAGGCGGAATGGAGCTATTATTGGCAATCCATCCCAGCCTCCTCCCTGACGGCATTACAGCCAGTGGTGGCCGCGGTGACGGCAGCAGTGGCGACTGCAGCGGCGGCGGCGGGACTGACGGGGGCAGCGGACGGCCATGACCTCTTCCTCCGTCACGGAGTCGTCCAGGCCCATTATACGCAACTCCAGGCACTTGGTTGGCCTTGACACGCGAGCCTCGTCTGCACCGAGGCACACCCTGAGCCTTTCGGTTAGAGCGTCAGCAGTTGGACCGCTGGTCGCGCCGGGGACCTCTAGTAAACGGGCTCCAGTCGCCGTCACTTTCAAAGAGAACCCGTTGGCCCCGTGGGCTCGCTGCCATCGCAGCGGTAAGTCCCCTCTTTGAGGAGTGGCTTGAGAGACGCTACGGCGTCCTCACCTACCGCCTGACGCAGGTCCTCACTGGACATGGGAGTTTCGGGAGGTACCTGTGTCTGATGGGGCGGGAGGAAACGTCCGTGTGTCATCGTGTCCTCAGGGAAGTGATCGGCGATGGCGACCTCTCGCGTCCGGACCTAGTGCAGGCCATGATGCTGAGCGAGGGGGACTGGGATGCCGTCTCCTCCTTTTGCGAAGCAGTCATGCTAGCTAAGGAGGAGGCGGGATGCGTGAGGCAGCGAAGCGCTGCCTCCTTGCAACCCAGCCATCGCGAAGGACACACCGGGCGTTGGGGATCGCGGGACGATCTCCGGCCACCGTAAGCGCGGGCCTGCGGACGGCGAGCATGGGTGGCTCCCCGTCCGACCAGAAACAGACCCGAGCGTACGGCGCGTCGCATTCCGCGCGCTCAAAGAGCCATCAGACCACCACAGATGGGGCCCAATAGGGCCGATGCCGATTCGGAGTCGCGGAGAACCTAACGGGTAACCGGGGCTCCGGCTCGACGTGCAGGAGAAGGAACGGGGTGGTTTTTAGTCAGTAAGAGTCTGACACTCCCTCCAAAAAAAAAAGGGGCCTCGTACTCCGCGGGAGTTACCGCCTACTTCAGTTTGGCGAGGATGTCGCTATATGTCACGCCTCTTTTGACCGCGTCCGGCTGTAGAGTTATCACTACAGCCGCCGTTTTAGGGGCGACAAGCATTGCCGCAACGCGCTTTTCCTTGCGCCGCTGCCGCTGCCTCCGCCGCTGCTCCTTTTTTCGGCGCTTTCGCCCTTCCTTGGCGACCCTCCTCGCCTCTCCGACCACCTGCCATCCGCCGCCGCTGGCAGGGGAACCCGCAGTTCGGGTAGGCTCCACAGCTGGGGCAGCAATAGTCGAAACTCACTTCTATTTTCACTTGAATAGTACTTAACTGACGAAAGAACGTTCTAGAGGTATAGTATCTTTTCTTTACAGAAAATAGCTGCTATAGAAAGCGAACCAATTAAGTTAGCGTGTGAAACAATCATTACAAACAGACGGACTGTTTGCTTGTACATAATAACAGACGAACTGATTTAGGAGTCCGTGGCGTGAAGTAGACTTGATTTATAATGTATTATTAGGTAATGTTTTTCGATTTTGAATTAAAAATAAAGTTTTTATGATGATTCTAGCTGTTACTAGCATAAGGTCCAGTAGGGCTGATGCCTGATATGGAGCCGCGGAAGGCCTAACGGGTTGCCGGGGATCCGGGTCGAAGAGCAGGAGTAGGAACGGGGTGGTTTCTAGTCAGTAAGTGTCAAGAAGTTATTGGATGATTTTCCCCCTCAAAAATATAATGTTGTTAGCGGCGGCTTCATCTGTGTTGTCAATATGAGAAGTGGCTTAAATGTTATGCCAGGTTACTAGATTAATAACAATCTAAGTATCCATCAACATCATCAATATCAACAGCCTATAAATGTCCACTGCTGAGCAAAGGCCTCTGGCCTCTACTCACCCAGACTAACTTTATTTTAAATATTTAACTATATTACTCAGTATTTATGTTACAACTATTTGTGTGATCCACAAATTATTGTTTCGGGTACGGATGTCTCGTGTATGTGAAATTGTATGTTTGTAAACGCACCCACGACACACGAGAAAATCCTAGTGTGGGGTAACGTTTTTTTTTAAGTTATAATTTAATACAATAAATCACTTTTTGAGATGAAAATCTATGTTACATATAATATTATATTAAGTCACTATTCCACGCGAGGTCGCGGGCATCTACTAGTGGTCAAATATAATCGGCGTCGGTTATGGACACCCGCTACACCATAACAGTTACAACTTCTTAAAGGATTAAACCTTTGACATAGGTCGTTAACCTCGACGGTCCAATTTCCAACAAGGTAATACAATAAATAAAAATCCAAATTAACCACAATTGTTGACAGTTATCGTATAGTTCACATTAATGTATTAAATTGTACAGTTTTATTTTTATTGCTACTCCACATGTGACGAATGGGCCAGTTATTGTTACTAAACTGTTATTTTAACTGTTCGTTATTTATAACGGTATTCTTAGAATGGTTATAATATTTTTTTGAATGGTTTATAAGTTAATTACAATTTATGTGTTTGATTTTTAGCATCTACAGTAATAAATTATTGTGTTTTCGGCTTACTCACGTAATAATTTGAGGAGGAACTCGACTAGTTTCAAGACATGCTAGGGGCTCATATTCATGAGCAGCATTCCGCGACCCGCGACGCCGCGAATGTCGCGCTGCCACTGCTATTACGTGAGTAAGCCGAAAACATAATAATTTATTTAGTATGTCTCACAAAAGTTACGTCTACAGTAATGTTTTCTACGGACTAACTCAGTCGAAGTTATTTGAAGGAAAATTTAAGAAATAGTTTTCCTGTCCCTAATAGGGTAACCTACCGAACGTATAATTATTTTTATTCAGAAAATATGCTTGTATTCGAGTAATCTACGAACCACTGATTGATAAATTACTACATTCTTGATATATGTAAGTAATTTCCTGAAAATATGAAGAAAATTGTTGTAATCAATGTTTATTATTGCTTTTGGATAGCATAAGAGATTTAATTACATAACATAGCATAACATCATGCCTTTTATCCCCGAACGGGTAGGCAGAAGTGCACATTACGGCACTTAATGCCACTGTACAATGTAACACCCACTTTTCACTATTCATGTTATGTGTTCCATGTAATAGGGGGTGAGCCTATAGCCATATACCGGGCACATTTCCAGACTCCGTGCTACTACTGAGATTGTTTAAAAATACCCAGTAGGTAATACTTTGCCCGACCCGGGAATCGAACCCGAGACGGAGATCTTTAATATATGGTAAAAAAATGTACAGGCTTGTGGTGACAGCAGAGTACATTTTAAGAGCTTTTACTCCTCCTACAGGGATTTTTGAGGGTCAAAAATCATCCTATGACTTCTCCCGTTTTAGATGAGGCGAGAAAGAGTGTCAGACTCTTACTGTCTAAACACCTCTTTGTGCTTCGGGCTGTGGACTGAGGCCCCGGTAACCCGTTAGGCCATCAGCAACTCTAAGTCGGGTATAGCCCTACTAAGCTCCATCTGTGGCAGTCTGATGACTTTTTGACGCGCTCGCGGAAGTTTAGCGCAGTCTGACACTAGATTTCCTGTTGCCTATTTGACTTGATCAGTTCAGCGCATAGGTAATGTGCCTCGTGATCTGGTTCCCTCTTCCTTTCCCTGAAAAAAGTATATAGTTTAGTATAATCATTCCTACTGTTTCTGAACTAAGTTAGTCTTTATTTTCTTACATGCACAGTAAATAGCTGTATTTTCTGTACCTACATAATAATGTTACTACTAACGAACATTACCTATACATCGACCGTACATTATTTATGCATTAGCTTGTGTTGCGGCTTCGCTCGTGTGCCTTCCCGGTTCATAAATAATTTAGCTACAAGTCGGTCTAGGAAGTTACATACAATGTCTAGGTACCAAGTTTTAAATGTAAATGCGAACGTCGGCATCGTATCGGTTCAAAATCAATAAAAGTTGTTTTAACTTAGACGAAATGTGCCGGATACTAAATTCTAGTTTCTTTATTTATTTCAAGAGTACATAGTATAATCGCTCTTGAGTATAATAATAGTGGCTTCTTGTAGTCGGGTAAATATGAGTAGTCATAGGTCATTAAACATATAATAGCAAACAGGTCTTGTTTGGAGAAAGTGCCCGTATCATCACCTTTATATTTATACGTACTAGCTGTGCCCACGACTTCGTTTTTACTGCGCATACCCCCCGTGATAGCGTAATAATATGTACCCTATATATTGACTCAACCTGTTAGTAATAATCATATAAAATTTGAAGTAAATCCATGCAGTACTTTTTGAGATCATCCCGGATTTTTGGCTTCAGTTTAGACTGTAGATCACGCCCCAAGTATTGTTTTAAAAAATATTCAATGTATAGTTTTGACTTTTCTATGATTTTATAATATGTATAGAATAGAAGATATACCTCTAGATAGATAGATAGATATATAAGATAGATAAGTACCCGATAATCTTATTTGATAGATAGGTTATATAAATTAAGTTCTTAATTTTTCTGGTACATAGCGTTTATCCAGACATTGTGAACCAGGCCCTAAGTCTAGAGGTAGTATATCAATTTTAGTGCCTGTTTAGAAGACAAAGAGATCTAGAGGTAGAATAAGTGCTTGCAATAACAATTTCGTCTTGTATTAGAATAAAAATCACATTCTGTTGGTCTTTATTCTTCTGAAGTATCTTATTTTGAACTAACACAATATCATAATGTACGTATGTAAAGATAGTGTATGTCATGTGTGTAAGGCCCGGTTTAAGACGCCCGCTTCTCATGAATGAGGATGCGGGTTCGAAACCTGCCAACGGCAAGCACCAATGTGATTTTTTCCGAGTTATATGTACTTTCTAAGGCTATTTAGACACCACTGACAAACAGTGAAGGAAAAGATCGTGAGGAAACCTAGAGGTTTAAGATTGTGCCAAACCGCTTTTAGCAAGCGTGGTTGCTCAAACCAATGCTCAAATCTTCTCCATGCGAGAAGAGGTCTTCGGTCACCTAAAGGTGATATTGATGCTTGTGTTAGTGGCGAGTAGAGTGTTGATAGTAGAAAACAACATTTTGTAGGACTGCACTGAATGACTAGCGCCGTTGCTTGGCAACCAATTGCTACGCAATGTGGTTCATTTTATTTCCCGCATGGAACAACTCTTTGTGTGATCCACAAATTGTTGTTCCGGGTCGGGTCGGTCGGGCCGCGGGCGTCTACGCCTGAACTGTATGTTTGTAAATGCACCCACGACACATGACAAAATCGCCGTATGGGGTAACGTTTAAAAAAACTATCAAATACAGGCACAATATCAATTTCTTTTTAAATGACATCCAAGAAACCCTAGGCGTAAAAATTAAGTTACATAAAGGTGAAGAAAATCTACACATCTGACCTTGATTCTATTTGTCCTGAAATTCGATGTCATGAATAAAAGAAAAGTTAATAAAGATAATCAAATTACTTTCTACCCCACTATCTTTTATGGGCGACTAAAATGTCGCATGATGTGCTACAGACAGCGCACGTCGACCTATACTAAACCAGTTAATCTTGATCTCGCTCTGTTCGATCTTTCTTTACATTCAACGGTCATTTTATACTGGACATCAGCTAAACAAAACCAATTTATCATGGTCTGGGTTTCTATGATGTTTTTGCACATTCGACGCTCAGTTTATATTGGTTAAGTATAGCTTGATGTGTAGTCGTATACGAATACGAACTAACATTGTAACAACAATATAAAGGTTACGATTTAGTGTTCTTGCTATAAAAGTGACTCGGTTTTTATATTTATTGTCTAAAAGCTGACAACCCGTTGATGGGTTTTGAGACGTGTTGTTGAAGTTGTTGCTGGCGTAATTTTTTTATGGTTTCTAGTGCAAATTACAGTTAAATTGTTGTTGTTATAGTGAATTGTAATAAGGTATTTACTTTCCTATTTAGTATGGGAATCATTTTACAAGTTTAGTGTGGGAATCACGAAAGAAGGCCTTTAATATTTTTAATTATGTAATAAGCCTGAGATACGAGCAGACTGATCACCTAATGGTAAGCAATCGGCGTCGCCCCTGGATACCTGGAACATAGAGGTGTTACAAGCGCGTTACCGGTCTTTTAGAGATTAGGAATTGGAGGATTGTTGGGGATTCAGGGATTGGAGAGATTGGGGAAGGGAGTCGGGTAATATATGGGCCTCCGGTAACCTCACTCACACGACGAAATACAACGCAAACGTTATTTCACGTCGGTTATCTGTGAGGCCGTGGTATCACACCGGTCGAGCCGAAGCATGGCTCTACTACACCTAAAGTACACCAGATTAGACAGATTAGTATCACTAGATTAATATTAGATACTAGACACATTCAAAATACATAACTTTGATAATCACCTTCAACACTTCAAAAATAAAGGTAACAAAGGGAAAAAATAACATGTACAAAAAAAATCTAAAAAAAGTCTAATTTATAGTCACCATCATATCGAACATTTTTCATAAATATCTCTTTTATATTTTATTACCACTCGTAACACTTTCGAATAATTTTTCCATGTCAGAATTAGCCTTTGATAAATCTCTATCTCGTTACCGTACAAAACTCTTGAATTTCGACCTAGTCTAGACCTTTTTGTGTGTAAAATTGGACCTGGGTTAATTTGTCAGTGCCCATGTTGGTATAATTGAGGATGGTATGGGAGGTTGACTTGTAACTAAATATGATGTTTTTTATGGCATAAACTCGTAAACGGGCAGACGGATCACGTGATGATAAGCAATCGGTGTCGCCCATGGACACGGTAGCCTCACTCACACGACGAAACACAACGCAAGCGTTGCTTCACGTCGGTTTTCTGTAAGGCCGTGGTATCACTCCGGTCGAACCGGCCCATTCGTGCCTAAACATGGCTCTCCCACACTTACAATGATGTGATGTCTGTGAGAGAGAAACGGATGTCTTAAAACTCCGGGCCCTTAGTGGCCCGTTTCTCATGCACGAGAGTGCAGATTCGAAATCGACCAAGACTAACGACAAGTACCAATGTGACTTTTTCCGACTATCTAAGATTATTTAAACATGAACTGGTGAAAGAAAACATCATGAGTAACCAGAGTTTTATTATAATTTCTAATTACAAGTTTGAAATTGCCAACCCGCATTGATCAGGCGTGGCGATTGATGCTCAAACCTTCTCCGTGTGAGAAGAGGCTTTGTTCAGCTCTGGGCACTTATAGGCATTGCTGATGATGATAATGATGATGTTGTAACTAAACATGTAATAAAATCTAAGAATATGAATACCGTGCTCCTAATTGACCAGATCTGATGAAACTGGAGGGGTACTGACGGTTTCTTGGACTGCCTACTAGTAAATATATCGAGTCTGGGTTTTTAAATATTTTATGCCTATTTCTGCTGATGACAAGGACAACAATTACAACCCTGTTTTTAGTTTGTTTTTTAACATAACATAACATAACGTCTTTTACCGAAGGGATAAGCAGAGGTGCACAATACGGTACTTAATGCCACTGCATAATGTACCACCCACTTATCACTATTTATGTTATGAGTCCCATGTAGTAGGGGGTGAGCTTATTGCCATGCACCGGTAATTTGGTTTTTAATAACATAATTTAAACTGTCAAACACCAAGCGGTCACCTGTGACCGCAACCTATTGTTCTATAATTTATTGTGTCTATAATGACGGTACTCGACGAGTTAACTGTTCTCTTTGTAAGAAAAGAAACATAATAGAGTTTTATTCTTCGCAATGGAGATAAAATTTTCTCATCTTTCCAGTTGTTGAGAGTAACAGCTAATTTTCATTATATTTCTTGGTTAGAGCAAGTCTTTCAAGAACGTTTGAAACTTTAATGGTCTGTACATAGTTTGCGAGTTCCATTTTATTATTACTTGGACTAGATAAAGTACTTCTTGAGTATGTACTTACAACTATCCAGCCTCGGAGTTGAGGTGCTGTTTGTCATCATCATCATCGTTATCAATTTCATATAGAGGTAGTCACAAGACTTTCATTGCTGGACATAGGCCTCCACTCTAAAGACTTTCCGATTTACCAATTTGATTGGAAGTAACCTAGATCTAGCTCCTTGCAATGACCTTTATCAGGTCGTTCGTCCAGTCCGTATGCGGCGTTCCTGCTTAGTACCTTTTATCCCATCAGCCGTCGGTGCCCTATCCATGATTATCAGAATTTCAGTGAAAATTTATTAACTGGTTTTAACAAGTCATAGTGATTACGTACCATAGCAATCTATGAACTATTTATGCTTCAGGTCGTCAACCAAGTGTGAGGATTGTCGTGGACATCTTAACATTTTAATTGCCAAGTTTGAAATTGTGAATGTCAAACCTCCAATAGCGTCAGGAACCGATGACTGACGTGGTTCTTTATGAGTTAAGAAGAAGTTCTTGGTTCAATGGTGACCGTCATCAAGTTGATGGCGATAATGGGTCAACTATGAACAAGTAGATTAGTTCTATTTGGAAGTCAAACCCCAAAACTTCGTGTTATTTTCATATTTAGTCAAGTAAACCTAAATTTCTGTCTCAGTGATTATATTATGCTAAGTATCCTATCCTAAATCCGGGAGTTGGGATTGGCCTCACAAGAAATTGTATTAGGTTTTTTCATTTGTTGAATTTCTTAGTAGTAGTGGATTTCTGTGAAGCTCGAAGTTGTGCTTCGCATAGCAATGAGCTCATCTTATTCCTAGATAGAACTTATATCGAAACTGGCGAAGAAGACTAGATATAACCTCTTTATTTTGAGACTGCGCCGATTGCTCACCTTTAGTGATTCATCTGTTAATGTTCCACATTATTCTAAAAAAATGTACCTATTCCATTTCGCTCAATCATAAATATCCCCCAAAAATTTGTTTACACTCTTTGTCAGTTCATTTCATAAGATCGATAATATTGCCCTACTTTTAAATCCAAACACATTGAATCGATTAATCAGTTCAGAAATGTTTGTATGCCATTCTTGCTTGACCCAAATTTCAAACTTGGCCATTTGGCCATCCAAAAATAACTAGAAAACTCACATAAAGGTTTCACTCGATTTAATATGAAAGTGTTTCTTTGGCATCGAACTACAGATTGCAGACAAAGCCATTGAGAACTTTCTTGACAGGTCAAAGAATTATTGCCACTATTTCACACGCTTTATTTCATTCGGCAAACAGTTCTGAATTGCGTGGCAATTTGTTTGAAATTCAATTTTCGAAAAGTTATTTGGAAAGTATAGGTGATTCAGATTGAGATTCTTTTTGTATCATGTGTTGACTTTACATGCTCATTATTCTTGAATCGGTTATTATAACGAAAATTTATTATCTCACACAATCGCCAAGGGCAAAATAACATCCTGGGTTAGACCCATAGACATAGCTAGATTTTTTAGATATCTAGCTAACACGTGGATGTACTAAAGGACTATGTACTAAAGGAGAATTCTTAACTTGCATATATCGCTTTTTAATGTGATTTTGCCATGATAACATGTTTAAGTGACATACAGCCTACAGTAATTACTTTTTTGACAAAAGCCGCATTTATTCAAAACATCCTAAGAATTAAAAGAAAAATAAGCCGCATTTTGCTAAAAGAACAACAATATCAAGCTGTATGCCTATCAGAAACGTGGATCTCAGCAAAACAACACCCCTACGTGCAAGTCGACGGCTACCAGATCGCCTCATCATACTGTCGTCAACAGTGTCGCGGCGGTGGTGTCGCCATCCTGCTGCCAACTGGTGCTGCGTATACTGAGAGGTCAGATATTACGGATTTAACAATAGAATATGTTGTCGAATGCTGTGCGGTAGAAATTAAACCTAATGTATTACTAATTGCTTTGTACAGAACAGACCGTAACATAGATCAATTTTTTACAGTACACCACTACAAGAAACATATAATAATATGTGGTGACTTTAATATTAATGCTGTCTCGAACTCGCATCACTATAAAAAACTTATATCATATATGCTTGAATATAACTTGCGCCAAATTGTTAAAAAGCCGACTAGGGAAACTTCCACATCGTCAACCTGCATTGACCTAATCTTTACTAACAATAAAAATGCGTCAGTATCTATTGAAGACAAAGGTATCTCTGATCACAAAAATTTAGTATACAATTATATATCATCTTCCATGTCACTAAATAAACCCATCTACAAGTTAATTCGGCAGACAAACAATCCAAAATACTTCATACCTTTTAAACTGAAACTGAGAGAAATAACCTGGGAAAACTTACTAATACCTGAAAACAATATAAACGAGAATTACAACCTATTTGAACACATGTTAAAAGAAATAATGTCCTCCACAATTCCACAAAAACGTATCAAAATAACGAAACTTAGAACTAATAACTACATAACTAAGGGAATAAATAAATCGTGTAAACATAAAAGACTGTTAAAAACATTAGTAAATCAAACAAAAGATAAAGTTATACAACACCACTACAAAGTGTACTCAAAATTATTAAAAAAATGTGTAAAAATATCTAAAAAACAAAACTACTCACAAGAAATGGATGTATCTAAACCAAAACTAAGACAATGTGGCAAATAATCAAACGGATAACACGAAAAACCAATAACACAGTTAAAGAAAACCTAAAAATAAATATAAACAATAATATAACAGACTGTCCCTTCACTATCGCAAACGGGTTTAATCAATTTTTTGCTTCAGTAGGCTCACCAAATATGCAAAACAACACCACACAACTATCTAACGACCACGCAGTAATCACACCTACTGTTAATTCTTTGTTCCTAGATTCCGTCACAGAAAGTGAGATACTTGAAATCATCGAAAACCTTGCAAGCAAACAGAGTTGTGGCATTGATGAAATACCCTCAACATTAATAAAATCATGTGCTTTGGAACTCACTCCTCCGGTAACTTACCTTATAAACCAATCTTTTAAAGAAAAAACATTTCCGTCCCGATTAAAAATTGCAAAAATTAAACCTATACCAAAAAAAGGGTGGGAACCTAACCGATCCTAGCCAATACAGACCAATAGCCTTACTACCCGCTTTCTCGAAAATATTCGAAAAAGTTATTACTAAACGCATGAGTAAATTTTTTGAAAAATATAACATTCTAGACAATAACCAATTTGGATTCCGAGAACACCGTTCAACCACACTAGCCGTTTATAAATACACACAGGAAATCCTGACATATATCAAAGACAAAAACTATGCCATAGGTCTCCTACTTGATATGTCCAAAGCATATGATAAAGTGAACCATTCGATCCTATTGAAAAAGTTAGATGGAGTTGGTATCAGAGGAGATATACTGGAATGGCTTAGGTCCTACCTCACAGATAGACAACAATGCGTACAAATAGACTACCTAAACTATGACACAAGTGAACTTTTAAATGTATAGTCGGATACCTTAACTACAAACTGGTCTATACCACAAGGCAGCGTGATTGGCTGTATACTCTTCCTCATCTATATCAATGACCTGCCGAAAATATGCGACCATCTATGTGTACTGTTTGCTGATGACATCTCCATTCTCTTCAAAAGTCCTTCAAATAATCTAGAATACAACAACCAAATTATTGACACATATAACCTCATAAAATCCTGGCTCTTGAATCACAACCTTGAAGTTAATAATAAGAAAACAAAAATCATACAATTCAAACCATACCAAAAACAAAAAATTAACCTTAAGAATATATCTAATACTCTTAAAATAGAAGAAGTTGAAGAATTTAAACTATTGGGTATATCACTAGATTGCCACTTAAATTGGAAAAGACATGTAGACATTACTAAAATAAAACTATCTCAATTTTCATATGGGTTGAATGTGTTAAAAACTAACACCAACACACAGTGTGCTCTATCTGCGTACTATGCATATGCATATGCGTGGTTACGCTACGGGATTATTATGTGGGGACACAGTGTAGATGCCAAAGATCTATTCATTGCTCAAAAGAAATGTCTCCGAATAATTTATAATATTAAACCTAGAGATAGTTGCAAACCATATTTTATACGAGAGAAAATACTAACTTTGCCGTCCATCTACATACTAGAACTAGCCAGTTTTGTTAAGAAAAATATCAAAATATTTAATTTCAATAAAAACGAACGCCGAAATACCAAATTGATCCTACCAGCACCTCGACTACAGATGTATAAAAATAGCCCAGAATACCGAAGTATCCAAATTCATAATAAGTTACCTGAGGAAATACGGTCAACCAAAACTCTTTGTATATTCCAAGCTAGATTAAAGTCTCTACTAATCAAAAAATCATACTATAGTATTCAGGAGTATCTCGAAGATAAAAAATGCATTTACAATAAAATAGTACCTACATTGTAATTTTATAATTTACCAGATGATGTTTATTCACAATGATTTTAATATGTTTTCATTCTAAATTATAGAGCCTATGTATTTTATAACCTATGTATTTTATAGAGCTTTTATAAAACTCAGGTGAATGTGGTAACAGAGATGTGTATTCGTTAGATTATATATCCCCAGTTAAGTTAATTTTATTTTTAATATATAATTATAGTTCCTAACTTAATGTGATAATTTCAATTCTCCCCAATTTCAGTAATGTTGCTACTTTAAATTATTTGTAATGTTTATAATTAAAATGTCTTATAAATAAAGTATAAAATAATATAATTGTATCATATAGGTATAGAGGTATAAGTGATAATTTTTTTTTAATAGTAATAAGTTTATAGTGAGTAATTAAGTTAATAATGAATAGAATAAGTACATAATATATTATATGATTATTTAGTTATTATTTATAAGTTAAATTGCTGCACCCTAACAGGGTGATGTACTGTACTAGTAGTATAATACCACTATGTATATACATTTTGCAATAAATAAATAAATAAATAAAAGAATCTTTTCTTTCACAGAAGAGAAAGCCAAGGAGACAGAAGCTAAGTCTGACGAAAAGTCAGAGGAGCAGGCAGCGACAAAGATCCAGGCGGCTTTCCGTGGACATCGGACGAGGAAATCCATGAGCATGAAGACCAGCAAGCAGCAGCCACAGCCCGAACCCCAGCCTACTAAGGCCGAGCTGGAGGCAGAATTCCGGGCTGATGATAAAGGTAAGTTTCCAGAAGAACGATTTTTTAGAATAATAGACGGATAGTATTTTTGGGTATAGTTGAGGTGATGAGGCGAAATTGTGTAACTACACAAAGTAAAAACGTCTAGAGGTTTATGACACCTAAATATAGCAGCAGCTTAGGTTTCTGCACGCAGTTTGTGATCGTTTTGTACAAGAACTTACTTTGGGGGATAAAAATACTTATTAAAAACGTAAACGGCAAATACTGTACGATAAATATTGTGTGTACTCTATTTTAGAAAATTATTTTGATGATTTATAAAACTTCGGTTTTATCTTACCGAAATCTGTGATGCCTGATATATTTGAAGACATTTTTTTAACGAACTAAACTATTTGAATTTTATTCTTCTATACCATACCTTCGCAAATAGGGCGCTCAACTAAAAAACAACCATATTTTACTGATAAGATAAATCTTTCTGACGTTATCTTTGATTGCCTACTGTTTTTTGGGTAAACCTAACCAGAAAGGGTCTCATTGTCACCAACATTTATCGAGTTATCTGTCAGGTCCTGCCAATATACTTAGGTCTTAAACAAAAAGGTCTAACCTACATCAATAGTTCATTTAAATTCAGCCACAGCCTGTGACAAGGGCGAAAAGGGGTAGCTTTATTGGAACATTTGATGAGTCTGCATCTTCGAGAACTAGAAACTTGTATTTCATATTATCACGGGGGAGTACCATGCTTCGATACGTATCGACCGCATTGATGTGATCCACAAAAAACCGGCGTGAAACATCGCTTGCGGTGTGTCGTCTTGTGAGTGAGGTTGCTGGAACTGGATCAATTAAGCTCAATATGTTCTTCTTCTCAGTCGTATCACACTTTACAAAATGGTCGTGATTAACACTATAGTCCGAATCCGTAATTGACAGTTAATAAGTGGCCACTACTAACCAAAGGCTTCTTCTCGCAGAGAGAAGGTTTTGAGCATTAATCACCGCGCTTGCTTAATGCGGGTTGGCGATTTCAAATTAGAAATTATAAGTCCAGTTTTCCTCACGATGTTTTCCTTCACCGTGTGCAAGTCGTATCTAAAACATCTTAGAAAGTACATATAACTCGGAAAAACTCACATTGATAGGTTTTGAACCCCCATTTTTATGCATGGGAAGCGGGCGTCTTAAACCTCCGGGCCACCATGACTTGTTGTTATAGCCTCGCCATAATATCTCCCAACTGTCTAGTAATATCGACAGTAAAGGTGTAAATATACTAATTTCAAGAACAATAGCATGCAATAATTCAGCATTGTATTCAGCTTGTCACTAGAGGTAGTAGCATGTGTGTCAGAATGTTGCTCAAAATTAGCATGGTCATTTCGGGCGTGCTTGCGAATCGACAGGCGTTAGATTTTTGAACATATATGAGCATACTCATTAAACCGCCTTTTAACAATAATTCAGAATTTTATAATTGACTGACTTCACTAAGGTTGTTTAACTAACTACATCGGAGTTAACGGATGAAGATCCCGAATCCCGAAGTACAGTGTAACAATGATTGATGACGGTCTGGCTTCTGTATTATATTAGCGGTTTTACCTTTCAATCTTAATTAATTATGTTAGCTGACATTGCTAGGTTGAATCTGAAGACTGAGAGTTAGAATGATTTGTAATGGATTAAATTAATAGTTCTTATATATTGTGAAGAAATAATTAGACTGGGGTCGCAAGTGCGAGTGCCGGGCAAGGAGTACTTTGAGAATACTTTGCCCGACCCGGAAATCGAACCCGAGACCCTTGCCCGACAGTCAAACTAGCAACCACTCGGACAATGAGGCAGAGCAGCGATATAATATAATCCATAAAATACAGTACAAAATTAGATTTTATATGAAAATACATATACCTATATGAAATATGGAAACTCAGAAAAATATTACTCAAGATTTAATATTAAGACATTTTCTCGTTTTAGTATATTAAAAGATAAGCGTTTTTTTTTCCTTGTAGGTAGGTAGGTACCATTAATAAATCCCAACTTTTTAACATAAAAGTTTCGGATTATTACGTCTCGAGTTTTCGATGTTACTTCACAAAGTTTAATTAAAGGACTTATGGGAAGGAAAAAGATTTTATTATTTCCATATAATATGTGAACATCCAACATATTTACTTGTATTTTTATATATCTTTTGGAACAAGTTTTAAGGGCTATTAAAATTGTATGCCTGCTTGACTGAATTGGAAATGGAGGAGTGTAGAATAGGGTATTTGACAACTAGTGAAATTCAACACATTTTTTCGAACTGTAAAAAAGGCAGTTTTCTATGAATTCGGACTAGGGACTAAGTAATTCGGCCTTGCCTTGGATTGCAAAAAAACATTTAGTAAAAAGAGTAACGATCGAGTTTCTTGCTCGTTCTTCTCCATTCGAAATTGCACTTTGGACCGAGCGCCTAGCTTCACTAACAGTTCAATTTGACGTGTCAAAAGTTAAATAAATGCTTTGAATTTGACTTTGAAAAGTAAGAGGGATCGATTTTAGAGTCAAATAACATTATTCGAAATTTGAAAATTTTTGGTAAAAGAAAACATATGTATATTATTTAGAAACAAGCTCAAAGTGCTTAGCTAAATAACTTGAGAATATTAATTTTGTAGTAACACAATATATTAAAAAGAAGTCGCGGAGAACCTAACGGGTTACCGGGGCTCCGGCTCGACGTGCAGGAGAAGGAACGGGGTGGTTTTTAGTCAGTAAGAGTCTGACACTCCCTCCCGCCTCACCCAGCCGGGAGAAGCCACTCGATGAATTTTCCCCTTAAAAAAAAACACCATCTACCTAATAAAAATTCTAAAAACCGCTAATAAGACGAAAGCCTATCAAACTGATTGGCCTGAAAATCGAACCGAAGACATTGTTACGAGGCAGTTAAGACTGTAAATTAAAACAACAGTGAGCTTGTAAAAGGACAATTAGTTTCGTGGACGATCAGATTTTATGAACCTCCCTCCAGCTAGGCTTTAACTCGTCGAGTACCGGTTTTGTAGACACAATTATAGAACAATAGGTTGCGGTCACCGGTGACCGCTTGGTATTTGACAGTTTAATCGCTGTTTTATGGCTTATTTGATCCTAAATGGTATAATAGGGCCATTTACCTAGTACAATTACGTACCTATAGTTTAATTTCTATTGTAAACATAGTTTAAGACATGGGGATTATGTCAATTTTTTTGTTGTAGGGGCTACTGATAGTCCAGTAGTGGACTCTCTCGGGATGATCATGAAGGAATTTTTTATATTGTTACTAGATTTTGCCAGCGACTCTGTCCGGGTTCCTGTGGGATAATAAGTGTATTATCTACCTGCCTGACTGCCTCGTTGGCCGAGTGGTCGCAAGTGCCTCTGTCGGGCAAACTATTACTGGGTTTTTAAAAATACTCAGTAGTAGCACGGGGTCTGGAAATGTGCTCGGTATATGGCAATAGGCTCACCCCCTAGTACATGGGACTCATAACATAAATAGTGAAAAGTGGGTGTTACATATTGTACTTTATACAGTGATATAATGTGCACCTCTGCCTACCCCTTTGGGGGTATGTTATGTATATTATGCAGATCATAATCTACCGTTGTTCCAAATTTTATCCCGCTCTCTTCAGCCGTTTTGACGTGATTGAGTAATGGATGTGCACTCAAATTCACAAAATTCTTCATCCTAACTAATATTATAAATGCGAAAGTAACTCTGTCTGTCTGTCTGCTACTCTTTCACGCCAAAACTACTGAACGGATTTGAATAAAATTTGGTATACAAATATTCTAGACCCCGAGATAAAACATAGGCTACTTTTTATCGCGAAAAAGGGGTTAAAAGGGGGGGAAGTTGTATGGGATTTCATAATTTTTAAAGATAAAACCATGAAACTTTATATTTAAGCACTTGATAAAAAATAATAAAACATTTGTTCTAGCGTTTTTGAAATTTCGACCTGTGAGGGGATGAAATAGGGGTTGAAAGTTTGTATGAAGTTCATCATTCTTGAAGATACCTTACATTTTATATTTAGGCACTAAATAATAAACAAAAAATCGTTTGTTCTAGCATTTTAAAATTTACACCAGCGTGTGGGTGAAATAGGGGTTGCATGTGGGTGTTCGTCATTTTTGGAGATAAAACCATGTAAATTGGTACATGGGTCTCTTAGGATGTGCAAAGTTTTTATATAAGTAGGTACCAAAGGAATTCCAGAAATTGTAACTTGTTTTGTATCAATAAAAAAATCGACTTTTGAAGTATCTATCAACGCACAGCCCAAACCGCTGGACAGATTGGGCTAAAATTTGGCATACAGATAGATGTTATGACTTAGGCATCCGCTAAGAAAGGATTTTGATAATTTCTACCCCCAAGGGGATAAAAAGGGGGATGAAAGTTTGTATGAAACTTTGTCAGTTTTTAACTGATCGGGTTGAAATTTGGCATGTAGATAGATGTTATGACGTAAGCATCCGCTGTGATAGGATTTTGATAATTTCCACCCCCAAGGGGGTAAAATAGGGGATGAAAGTTTGTATGAGACTTTGTCAGTTTTAAACCGATCAGGTTGAAATTTGGCATGCAGATAGGTGTTATAATGTAAGCATCTTCTAAGAAAGAATTTTGATCATTTTCACTCCTAAGAGGGTAAAATAGGGGGTGAAAGTTCGTATGGAACTTTGTCAATTATAAAACGATCTGGTTGAAATTCGGCGTGCCGATAGATATTTTGACGTAAACATCCTCTAAGTTGATCATTTTCACCCCCCAAGGGGGTAAAATAGGGGTGAAAGTTTATATGAAACTTTGTCAGTTTTACACCGATGGGGATGAAATTCGGCATGAAAGTAGATGTTGTGACGTAAGCATCTCCAAGTAAGGATTTTGATCATTTCCACCTCCAATGGGATAATTTAGGGGATGAAAGTTTTTATGAGGCTTTGCCAGTTTTACACAGATCGGGTTGAAATTCGGCGTGCAGGTAGATATTATGACGTACACGTCCCTTTAGAAAGGTTTTTGAACATTTCCACCCCAAAGTGGGTAATATAGAGGGTGAAAGTTTGTGTGATACTTTGCCAGTTTTAAACCGATCGGGCTGAGACTTTGCATGCATAAAGTTACTATGACATAGGTATCTCCTTAGAAAGGATTTTGAATAGGGAATGATAGTTGACGTGAAATTGGGAATGAAAATTGGATCTAGAATCATTGAATCTTTTTGAATTACAATCGGTAAAACGATGATTTGGGACCTGAGTAACGTATGATAGTTTTTATCTCAGAAGTCCCTCGGGAACGGGAACTATGCGTCAATGCTCCAGGACTCTCTATCTTTTAACCACTGAACTTATTTCATAGAGATTATGTACAACAGTCGAAGTTTTTATTACTCAAAACTTACGTGATCGGGCCGGGACTGGTAAGAACCCTGCGGGATTTTTAATTTATTGAAATTACGATAAATCATTTCACAATAGGTAAATCTTAATTGGGCACTGAATTGATTCTGATGAATTCTGTCAGAAGGCATTAATCTACGCGGACGAAGTCGCGGGCAACAGCTAGTATATAATATTCGTAAGATGTTACTCTGTCTACCCCTTCAGAGAATATAAAACGTTGTTATCATCATAACATAACATGACATAACATCACGTCTTTTATCCCCGTAGGGGTAGGCTGAGGCGTACATTACGGCGCTATCACTGTACAATGTAACACCCACTTTTCACTATATACGTTATGACTTCCATGTAATAGGGGGTGAGCCTAGTAAGTTATCATTATACTAATATATATGACTGCCTCATTGGCCAAGTGGTCCCAAGTGCGACTGCCGGGCAAGGGGTCTCGGGTTCGATGTGGTATTATGTTACTATTATATAAAGCTGTAGAATTTATTCGTTTATTTGAACGCGCTAATCTCAGGAACCAATGGTCCTATTGGAAAAAATCTTTTTGTTTTGGATAGTCCATTTATCGAGAAAGGTAATTATTCATCTGCTCATCACTTATTAATCAATAAGTGATGAGCAGAACGGGTGAAATCGCGCGCTAGTAGCTAGTCTTATATAACATCTTCGATCCTTCATTGTAAAAAGAAAAGAAAGAAAACAAAACCATTTATTTCTGCGCAGAAAACACATAACATAAACTTATATTATTTGTATATTATACTATTTGTATATTCGTGAATATATTCTACATACAGTTTCCTCTTATACTAAAATATTAATGTCTATACACAAGACAAGAGCGTCGATGCTCATAAACGAACTCTTTTATTTCGAGCGACCAAATAAAGTATTCTATATTTTGCAAATGTTTTGGTAGAGGCGATACTATATCCATAAACGACTGTGTCTAGAGTAAGGCGATAAAAAGTCCCTTAAGGACTATTTTTGAACCTAAAAATTTGAATTTAGGCCGAAACAAACATTTGGTTGTGAGTTTAGTTAACATTTACGTGATAATGTCAGGATTATTTTGTTATTTTTGGACTTTATTGACCTCTTTAACTTAATCGGATGTTAAGACCGCTTCAGAAACATGAGAGTGCGGAATCGAAATCTGAAAAGTGCCAATGTAACCTTTTCCGAGTTATATGTGCTTTATAAGATTATTTATTTATTTATTTATTTATTTATTTCTTCTTCACAAAATACAGTGATTGGCGGACTTAATGCTTTAAGGCATTCTCTTACAGTCAACCATAGGGAAGTGCAGAGAAATGAAGTGGTTGCGAAGCCAGAACACAATCAAAAAATAAAAAAAAAAGTTATGTAATATGTATACCAAACACATAAATACCTATAGAATAAATATATTAATACAATATTTTATAAATAGACATATACATACCATATAATATATACTACTAAACAAATACTTATACTGCATAAATACTACAATATATTATATAAAAAGAAAACGTTGTTAGAATATGTAGTTTCCTTAATTGTTTTGAGTCTGCCAATGCTTAAATAGTTGCTCACGGACTTTAAATTTAAAGGTATTGCGACTTGTTGCCATTCTGATCTCCTTGGGCAACGCATTCCACAGAATAACAGCTTGAATGAAAAAGGAAGAATGAAAGAAGTCAGTGCGATGAGAGATACATTGAAGATGTCGGTTTTGAGACGAACGAAGAAATTTTGTGTGGTTTGCGCACGTATATTGGAAGTAAGAAGCAAGGTAAGTAGGTGAAAAAGGAGAGTCAAGATAAGAGAATAAAGTGGTTAATGCCCTCTGCTGCCTGCGCAAGCGTATGGGCAGCCACTTCAGTTGCATCCTATGTGCAGAAATATGATCATATTTACGTAAGTTGAAAACGAATCGAATGCAGTTATTTAGAAGTCGGTCTAACTTATTGAGTAGATCTGCATTCAGGTCGTAATAACAGACATCAGCGTAATCAATAATCGGGAAAATCAAGGTCTGCACAAGCTGCGTCTTCACAGAGGACGGAAGAAAGTTCCTCAGACGATACAGAGCCCGCAACGATCCAGTCACCCTTTGGCAAACACTTGTAACCTGAGCACGCCAGCTCAATGTACTGTCAATAATCAGGCCCAGATCCTTCACGTCCCGACTGAACGGAACAGTCACACCATTATACGAGATAGGGGGCAGTGCTGCACCATCAATCGATCCAAGATTCCGAGAGCTACCTATGATTATGGCCTGGCACTTGTTTGGGTTTACAGCTATGCCAAACCTCTCTGACCAATTTTGAACAGCTGTTAGATCACTATTAAGTTTACTGATAGCACTGGGCAGATCGTCCACCACAGATTGACGGTACAGCTGCAAGTCGTCCGCATACAAATGGTACGCACACTGAAGTTCAGGAGTGATAAGGTTGATAAAAATAGAGAAAAGAAGTGGAGAAAGGATGCCGCCCTGAGGAACGCCTGCCGTCAAGTCACACCAGTCAGAGAACTTCTCATCATACTGGACAGACTGCCGACGCTCCCGAAGGTATGAAGAGAACCATTCCAGTGATTTGCCAGAGATCGCAAGATGGGATAAGATTGCCAAAAGGATATCATGACTGACCATATTAAACGCGTTAGAAAAATCAACCAATACCAAAAGTGTTACTTTGGTATCCTCCATACCAGCCCTAACATCGCCAGTCACTTTAAGGAGGGAAGTTATAGTGCTGTGGCCAGGTCGAAACCCAGATTGCAACGGGCTTATTAAGCTATGATTGTAAACAAAGTGAGACAATTGTTTATGGACACAGGCCTCCAGCACCTTAGATAGGAAGGGAAGGATTGAGATAGGACGGAAGTGGGTCAGCAGAGTGGGAGTACTAACCTTAGGTAAGGGTCGAACAAAAGCTTTACGCCAAACTGCTGGAAATACACCGGAGAACATGGAGAAATTTATAATATGAGTAATCGGTGACAGCACGTGGTCTAGAATATATGTGATCATATCTCGGGATAAGGAGTCACAACCCACAGCTTTTGATTTAATGGAAAGGATAATCTTACGAATCTCCGTCGCATCAGCTGGAATGAAACAGAAATTGTTTATTTTGGGACGTGTCAGACCACTGATAAAAGACAAGGTGTTTAGTCTGGTAAGATGATCTAGAGTAGGAACAGTGGAGAAATGTTGGTTAAGGTCATCTAAACCAATTGTTATAGACTGGTCTGAATTTTGAGGTTTGCCAATACCAAGAGTCCGGAAAAATTTCCAGATATTGGCAGGAGATGAACAAGAAATATTATTGAGAATATGACGGCGCTTAGCGTTACGTACCACTTGGTTACATCTGTTTCTTGCAATTTTAAAAGCCTCCCAGTTCTCGTCAGTACGATTTCTTCTATGCCTGCGGAACGCGCGGTCCCTACGACGCATTGCCATCTGTACTCCTGCGGTCATCCAAGGCGCCGGTGGTCGCCTAACCTTGATCCTTCTGATGGGTGCATGACGGTCGTATAGACTAACGAGAGACGCATTAAAAATTGCTACCTTCTCGTCAACCGTTTCCGCCTCAAAAAGCGGCCCCCAATTGAGTGTCGATGCATCACCCCGAAGTCTCTCCCCATCCATCCCCGCAAAACAGCGCCTGTACAGAACCTTGGGTTTCACCTTGGGTGGTTTGAGGGCATAGGATAGGTAAATAAGGTCATGATGGGAAAATCCGGGAGCGTCGTGCTGACCATGGAAGGGAACCAAGGAAGGATTCGAAGTGAGTATAAGATCGAGCCAAGAGTCATCAGCAACAGTATTGTGATGAGTAGCATTCAGCGGTAAGATGTGAAGACTCGCTGACTCGATAAGATGAAGGAGCTTATTAGATCTAGAGGAGTTTGGTAGAAGGAGACTATTTAGACTCTACTGACATAATTATGGTAAAATATCGTAAAAGAACATCCTTACTAATATTATAAATCGGAAAGTGAGTTTGTTTGTTTGTTCCGCTTTCACGCCATAACTACTAAACCTATTGCTTTGAATTTTTGCAGATGTACCTCTATAGTTAGAAGTCCGGATTAAATAATAGGGTACTTTTTATCCCGGAAAAATTTGATTCTCCCGAGGGAAAACAAAAGTGTTGGTATAGATGGCGATGTGTGTTTTGGTATATGTCACATTGGCCTTTTATCCTTTTGTGACGCGAGCGAAGCCGCGGGTAAAAGCTAGTGGATTTATAATTTTAAAATTATAAGTTTTAATTCGCCAATTTATATTGAGCAAGCATGCTTCCTTCTACGTATTAACACGTTAAACGCCACGGGGATCACCGGTGACGGACGTCAACGAAGGATTTGCCTTCAATAGTTTTTTATTGGCTGACGGGTCTTTTTATTTTTCTTAGTATTAAAGGGTTTTCTTGGATTCCAAAAGGGTAAAAAACTATGTTTTTTATGGGATTAGTTTAAGTGCACGCTAACTTTTAGTTATTAAATGATTATGAGGTTCATTGGTGACAACGGCCATTAGCCTCTACTAGCCTTTGCACGCGGCTTTGCCCGCGGGATGTGTTATTCCAGACTCTTAACTAACCATATTTCAAATTTTATTTCAATATCTTCAACTTGTAATATATGTGATTGTGTGTGAAGTGAGATCTTGAAACTCAATTTTGAATCAGATATCTTCAACTGATTGAGCTGAAATTTCCCATTTCCTCACGATTCTTTCCATCTCTAGCCAATGGTGATTAAGTTCATCCAAAATATATTGTTACTGTATTTCTAACCTATTATTAATTATATTTAACTTCTAAATTAATATAATACCTACATATGAGGCCATATAAACTTCAGCCTATTAGCTCGAATTACTAAAATAGCCTCGAAATCTAGAATATTCCACTAATAACATTTCTATCCCGTCAGATGAACTCCATTTACGGATCGTTTCTATTATTAAACACAGCAAGGCTCCTTATAAATATAACCACTTATATAATATAATATTTATTATACAAATTGAATAATGAAATAATGCCAGGATATTTATAACTCAGAATGAGTTGAGGGCAACAGCCGCGCTAAAACGACGTGGCAACAATATTGTTTATTCATCGTTTATTTATTGTTTTATTTACTTTGAGAAAGTTGGAGTTTTAAGATGAAGATGATTCTTACATAACATCACACCTTTTTTCCCCGAAGGGGTAGGCAGGGATACATACCACGACACTTAATATCACAATGTACTTAACACCCAATTTTCACTAGTTATGTTATACTAGCGACTGGCCTCGGCTTCGCACGGATGCAATGCCTATAACTGTAAATATACCTACTACAGTATGTCCTCATAAACAACGTTCACAGCTTTTTTGTTATCAAGTATTATTATATGTATAAACCATCCTTAAGAATCACTCTATCTATTAGAAAAAAACACATCAAAATCCGTTGCGTAGTTTTAAAGATCTAAGCATACATGGGGACAGACAGACGGCGGATTGCGTCTTTCTTTTATATTATGTAGTGAAGTCCCGTGTAATAGGGGGTGAGCCTATTGCCATATTATACCGGGCATAATTCCGGACTTCGTGCTACTACTGAGATTTTTTTACTTTGGCCGACTCGGGAATCGAACCCGAGACCCCTTGTGACGATAGTCAAAGATGTACCTATATTATATTAACTAAAATTGCGGGTTACCCACGTGAATATACTGAGAAAACCTCTACTAGTTTCGAACCTTCGAACCGCAATTTAGTTATCTTTAAAATGAATGCATTTTGTAAGTGAATTTAGGACACGATACTGGCTCTGTTTGATTCGTCCCAAGTGTATTTTTGTTTTGTGGCCGGATAAGTAAGCCGGTAAACGAGCAGACGGATCACCTGATGGAAAGCAATCGGCGTCGCCCATGGACACCTGAAACACCAGAGGTGTTACAAGTGCCTTACCGGCCTTTTGGGGATTAAGAGTTTGAGGATCGCTGGGGATTCAGGGATTGAGGAGATTGGGGAAGGTGAGGGTAATTGGGCCTCCGGTAACCTCACTCACACGACGAAATACAACGCAAGCGTTGTTTTCTGTGAGGTCGTGGTATCACTCGTGCCGGCCCATTCGTGCCGAAGCATAGCTCTCCCACACTTATAAAAGTGTATAACATTTACTGTTCACCCACAGTAGCCCGCGTAGATAAACTTTCTCTTATATCAAAAGTAACTTGTATTAATTTCTGGAAGTTTATCCCTAGGTGACAATAATGGTGTAATCACAAACATATCACGTTTACTTATATATTGAACGTGACTTGGAAGATATTGCAAAGACTCAGACATTAGCACCTTTTTATATACACATTTTTGGCTAGAGTTTTGGTGTGGCCGAATATTTTAGAAAGCCATATACCTCTAAGGTATATGTACGTTATGTATGTTTTATTAACCTATCAAGATATTAGACAATAGAATATTATTTGCCAAACAATAACTTAACCTTTTATCCCCGAAGGGGTAGGCAGAGGAGCACATTATGCCACTGTACAATGTAACATCCACTTTTCACTATTTATGTTATGAGTCCCATGTAATAGGGGGTGAGCCTATTGCCATATACCGGGCACAATTTCAGACTCCATACTACCACTGAGACTTTTTTTTTAAAAACAAGTAATAGTTGGCCCGATCCGGGAATCGAACCCGAGACCTCTTGCCCGGCAGTCGCACTTGCGACCACTCGGCTAACGAGGCAGTCTTAAATTTATTCGAGAAAGCAATATTAAAAAAAAAATTTTAGGTATCCAGGTATATGTATAAATATGGTATCGATCTCTTTGACTGGATTTTGGGGTTGCATTGTTCTCACACAATTTAACTAACAAGACTATGTAACTAAAAATTGTATTAAGAACCTGATTGGAAAAGAGTAACCTATGGAGTTTCTTGCTCGTTCCTTTCCATAGGAATTTACACCTTGCAATGAGCAAATAGATTCATTTTAATTTTTTTGATTACGTTCAAAAATATGAATTAAAATAAATGATTTCGACTTTGAAATAAATAATAACAGAGCTGCATTTGGAATGCTTACACTTATCCCTAAAAAATACCCTACCTAACAAATGAATTGTAATTAATTTATCCAAACCATAAACAAAAGAGAGTAAAACCCAAAAATAGGTACAATTGTACATATATATAACATACAATATACAAATACATATCAACTTACCCTTCCAGAAAATAGAAGCATCCTCATAATTCCTTCCTCAATATCAATTTACGTTTCGTACAAATATAATTTTCTGGGAAAATGTTCGTTTCGGGGCGAAGTTACTAAACTCTCTTAGGCTACGTTGACAGTCGTGTGATTTATTTTGTGTGAGTTGCGATTTTTTTTATGGCATAAGCCGGTAAAACGTAAGAGAGCCATGCTTTGGCACGAATGGGCCGACTCGACCGGAGTGATACCACGGCCTCACAGAAAACCGACGTGAAACAAGGCTTGCGTTGTGTTTCGTCTTGTGAGTGAGGTTACCGGAGGCCTAATTACCCCCCTCCCTAGTCCCCGTCTCCCGAATCCTCCACAATCCTCAAAAATTCCCAATTCCCAAAAGGCTGGTAACGCACTTGTAATGCCTTGGTGTTTCGGGTGTTCATGGGCATGGATAGATAAATAATTTAAATAATTTATCTATCTACTTAATTAATTCACCAGTTATTGCCCGCGACTTCGTTCGCGTACAATGATTCCTGTTTTTCCCTTGGGAGCATTTAACCGGGATAAAAATTATCCTATCCCCTATGTCAGCCCATACCCTGCCTGTATACCAAATTTTATCAAAATCCGTTCAGTAGTTCACCACTCAATAGTTGTGTATCTCTCAGTATACCTACCCGCAATGCAGCCGTAATTGCTCTGGTGTTCAGTTCTGCTATTTGCTTTGCCATCCTATGCCCAACCCGAGTTGTGTGTATAGCGCGTCGCATTCCGCGTGCGTTTCAAAGAGCCATCACTCCACCACGGATGGGGCCCGATAGGGCTGATGCCGATACGAAGCCGCGGAGAACGTAAAGGTTACCGGGGCTTGCACTTAAAATTATGGAGCAGGAACGGGGTTGTTTTTAGTCAATACGGGTCTGACCTCTCGCCTTAGCCGGGTGATACAAGTCATTCGATGATTTTTCCCCCTAAAAAACAGTAGGTATGCTCAAAGGTAAAATTGCCCAGTCGAAGTTACCAATGTGCTTACAGCCTTACAATTTAGAAACAGCTGCGAACGTAAATCTTGTTTGAATCCGGATTCGACACTTATTATTAGTAAAATGTTTACCTATTCACAATGAGCATTTGTATATTTTATTCTAATTTAGGGTAACGGAAGATTCCATTTATTTCTTTTGCCGAAACGTAAATACTAAGGTATTATTTATTTGTTACAATTTATTTTCAATAAATTTTGGAGTGGTCGCAAGTGCGACTGCCGGGCAAAGGGTCTCGGGTTCGATTCCCGGATGGGGCAAAGTATTACCTACTGGGTTTTGAAAAAAATTCTCAGTAGTAGCACAGAGTCTGGGATTGTGCTGTAAGGTTGGGTGTTTGGATGAGTGTAATGAAACCAACAAGCTCCGAGAATACACTGAATATATTGAATATAGGATGCTTAATATATATCTTACGACTACTACACCACACCTTCCCCTTTATTAAAAAATAATAATAAAATACATGATTATTTATTATTTTTGAAAATAACATAATTTATGAATATAACTGTTCATTTGTATAATAATATACCTGCGCAGGGTATATTCAATTACATAATGCACGCATATAATATTATGTATAGAATAAGTGCAATATAAGCATAGACATGATTAAAATAACAATACGATTACATTTTTGAAATAGTAAAACTTAAATTCTACAAAAGAAATAAAAAATTAGTAAATTTTATAAGGTTTAGTTCTGTTTTTATGCACTACATATTCCTTTCCGTCTTTTAAGATATTCACATTACAATCCAAATCTTCAAGTACTTCATAAGGTCCCAAATATATAGGATCCATTTTACTATCGGATGTATTCTTTAGTAATAATAAATCACCCCTTTTATAATATACTGGGTTTTTGGTAGAATCATAATAGTGCTTTCTCTTAAGCTTAGACTTAATTAAATTATTATGTCCATCCTTTTGCGCTAATTGGAGTCTATATTTTAACTCAAGAGCATAATTATCATGAGCATATAAAGGATCTACGATATGACCTTCTAAATTTGTAGGTAATATACAGCGTTTACCAAAAACTAACTCGTGCGGTCGTATGTACTGCATTATTATAACAAAAACACCAATACGGTAACCAAGCACTCCACGCATTTGGTTGATTTTCACAATGAATTCTTAGATACGCACCCATTGTTTTATGGTTGTTTTCCAATGCCCCAATGCTTTGGTGATGGTAAGCTGTAGAAGAAATTTGATTGATTCTTAAGATTTGGCATATCTTTTTCATGGTACTTGATATAAATTCTGACCCACGATCGGTTGCTATTTCTCTCAGCTCAGTAACTGTCTCGTATTTTGATGATAATAACAATTTGGCACGCTGGGATAACCTGCTTTTCAACACAAACTGAATTAACTTAGTTTTACATGTGTAAGGAAATTGTACATTCTGAACGTGACTTTAAATCTGCATAAAGCTCTGCCATACAGTAAACCCCAACAAGACAGAAGGCGAGGAGGTATCGTGGTGCACACTTCTAAAGTCCGAACAACTCTTGCTAAGAGACAGTATGTGACGCAGGCATCTTATATCTACAATAAAATAAACGCAAAAATCAAAATTTATCCCAGACTTCTCAGTGTATGTAAGAGGTTATTAACGGAATGGTTAAAAACTTTGTCGTACGAAGACACTGAGAACATTTTGATTAGAATTCAATAACAAACATACAAACACTATACAAACAGATACATACACACATACATACATACATACATACATAAACTCACTCGCTCACTCACTCACTCACTCACTCACTCACTCTCTTTCTCACACACACACACGCACATCGATTCATACATCTACTCTCACAAAAAAAAAATACAAATCAATTGCTTTAACATGTCGTACCGTTCTACCATAGTTTTTTTTTTATATTAGTAACTTTTTATTTCTTATTTTACTATATCTACTTTAATTTTTGTTGTTTTCCTTTAATTAGCAGATCTCGAGGTTATTATTCTTAAGAGTGTTAAATAAATAAAGAAAGGATCGAGTCAGTCCCAACACAAGTATTGTATAATAACTTACTGGGACTGCCTCAATGTTAGACAGATATTGTAATTCTTAAGATAATAAAGAATTTTGAATTTTTTTTTTGACATGTTGGTTTTTCTAGCACAGAATTATAGTACTCGATACTTTCGATCAGCTGTTTTGTGTTATCAATGCTGTCATCCATGACAGACAATAAATGCAACGCAGTTTTAAGATCAAATGAATCCGTAGTCATGATTTCTATCGAGGGAATGCCCTCGCCCGCTGTAGTACAAAAGGAAATTACTTCTAAAAATAGGCTATCAAACTCTCTACAAATCCTTGTAATTAAATTAATCTCAGAACTTGCAATAGATTTTAACTTTTCTTTATATAGTTCTAAAAACTTATTATACTTTATTAAAATATTATCTGCCTCTTTTCTTTTCGTCTCTAATATTTTTCCTTGTCGACGGCTGGGACCAATTTTTATTAAATAGTTTCTTACAGATTTTAACTCATTTAGTATCAGACTTAATTCTTCAGCCATAACAGGTTAACAAAACATTTAACGCAAACTGCGACTAATGTAAACTCAGCGAGGATACACATAATAATTTTACTTAACATTATACTCTTATAATAAACAGACCTGTACTAACATGTTGTAGCTCTTAACATAAAACGTTACTGTCTCTATTTACTTAATAGTACGCCACTGATATTGAACCGATCACGTCACTACACTAGCACTCTACACATATTTTCGGACGACACCGACACTACACTACAGCTTACGACGTTGAGAAGGCTCTGTCGTGAAGATACCATCTGCGTATTGTCACCTCCCCAGCTATACATCAAATTCCTTGGACTTGTCAGTTTGTGGCATAGCAGTCAAGTGTGCCTGTTGTCTGCGTAGGATACTGGTGTATCGTTTTAACGTCATTTCGTTCACACAACGCTGTATCTTCTTCTTGTGGCAATGGTTATACAGCTTGTATGTTACCAGCAGTAATCCAATCAATAAAACGGTGCAAATAACCACCAGAATTACATTAGTGGTTTCATGAAGTTGCTGCACACGAGCCGTATTGCTACCGACTCCAGCTGTCTGGGCAATCACCACTTGTTCTTTGACTTCTTTGGAACTAGAACCGCCCATTTTTCACCAACAATGACGAACAAAGATGCGTAACAATAAGACGTTGTATACGCCGTGAGCTCCGATGTTATTCTATTCATTTTAAAGACGCCTGTAACTTTCCACTTATTGTTTAGAATATTTTGCCCGTATATGGAGCACACGCGCTCGGCCCCGTGCCGTGCTATGGTCCTGTCACGGTCGCCATGTAAGGTTGGGTGTTTGGATGAGTGTAATGAAACCAACAAGCTCCGAGAATACACTGAATATATTGAATATAGGATGCTTAATATATATCTTACGACTACTACACCACAGTGCCCGGTATATGGCAATAGGCTCACTCCCTATCACATGGGGCTCGTAACATAAATAGTAAAAAATGGGTGTTACATAGTACAGCGAATTGAGTACCGTAATGTGCACCTGTTAACTCCTTCGGGATAAAAGGCGTGATGTTATGTTCTAATTATAACACAAATCTAGCTATATATATGATCAAAGAAATCCCAGAAGTATGTTTGTAATTACTAATGTACATACAAACTAACTCGGACAGTTCATTTATATTAGCTTTATTTTTACACCATTACTTATGTTCTGTATATACCTCTATGTACTTATAAGAGTATAGTAATCGGTAAAGTTTTGTATACAGTATAGCTATGATATATTTGTTATAATAGGCCTATAATATTGTGACAATCTTATCTACAGATGAAAATCGAGACCTTACTAGGCTTAAACTGTCAAACACCAAGCGGTCACCGGTGACTGTACCCTATTGTTCTTTAATTGTGTCTGTAATGACGGTACTCAACGAGGTAAGTAAAAATAATAATTTATTCCAAGCAAAGTTATGATAAAGATATGAACGTCTATAGAAGGTGTGTGACTGTACCTCATGCACGGTGTGTGACTGCACCAAATTGTACACATGATATGCAATAAAAGAATTTGAATTTGATTCTGTAAATTACGGAAATCCGTAAGTGCTAACTACACGCCGCCCGTCTTGTAACTAGTTTCATAACGCGGCTCAACACACACAAACTCAAACACGTAATTGATATTATTCCTAATTCCATAAAACTCCAATAAGAACCATATTGCTGTCGCTTATTCTGAAACACTGTCGAACTCCAACGATTTATTATAGTCGTATTTTTAACTACAGGCCCGAAAATTTTACTTACATTGTACCTTTATGCCTTCTGTGACATGCCCCCGAGAAATGACACGGTTTCAAAACTACACCTTGTATAAATAATCTCCCATAGTCATTTTAAGAATAGAATCAAGATAAAAAAAACTAGTGTCGTGGTGGCCTGGAGGTTTAAGACGCTCGCTTCTCATGCATGAGGGTGCGGGTTCGAAACCTACCAACGGCAAGTACCAATGTGACTTTTTCCGAATTATATGTACTTTCTAAGATTATTTAGACACCACTGACAAACGGTGAAGGAAAAACATCGTGAGGAAACCTGGACTTATAATTTCTAATTATAAGTTTGAAATCGCCAACCCGCATTGAGCAAGCGTGGTGATTAACGCTCTAACCTTCTCCGTGCGAGAAGAGGCTTTGCTCAGCAGTGGGCATTTATAGGCTGTTGATGATGATGATGATGAAAAAAAACTATTTATTTGTTTAGTTACATACATTTCAGAACACGAAATCATAAAGTATCTAAATTAGGATAGTTCTAATGACACCACTAAGAATATTTATATTACAGTACTTGAACAACATATTTTCCCTATTACATCACATAAGTTCTGTGTTAAGTATATCACTTAAAATATAAACAAAACATACTTGGGAACAGACTCTAGTCCGCGATTTTTTACTACGTCGAAATGCATAAACATGCTACGAACGGGTGCTACATGCTACGAAATGCTACGATACTTTTTTTGTAGAGTTCCGTAGCACGAGCCGCGATATTACCCACTTATGGTGATATTATTGGGCTCGCTGCCATTGCAGCGGTAAGTCCCCTCTTTGAGGAGTGGCTTGAGAGACGCTACGGCGTCCTCACCTACCGCCTGACGCAGGTCCTCACCGGACATGGAAGTTTCGGGAGGTACCTGTGTCTGATGGGGCGGGAGGAAACGCCCGGGTGTCATCACTGCGAGGACCGCCCTGAGGACACGGTGGAACACACAGTGGGAGAATGCCCTGCGTGGGCTGAGCACCGCCGTGCCCTCAGGGAAGTGATCGGCGATGGCGACCTCTCGCGTCCGGGCCTAGTGCGGGCCATGATGCGGAGCGAGGGGGATTGGGATGCCGTCTCCTCCTTTTGTGAAGCAGTCATGCTAGCTAAGGAGGAGGCGGGACGCGTGAGGCAGCGAAGCGCTGCCTCCTCGCAACCCAGCCATCGCGAAGGACACACCGGGCGTCGGGGATCGCGAGACGATCTCCGGCGACCGTAAGCGCGGGCCTGCGGACGGCGAGCATGGGTGGCTCCCCGTCCGACCAGAAACAGACCCGAGCGTACGGCGCGTCGCGTTCCGCGCGCGCCTCAAAGAGCCATCAGACCACCACAGATGGGGCCCAATAGGACCGATGCCGATTCGGAGTCGCGGAGAACCTAACGGGTAACCGGGGCTCCGGCTCGACGTGCAGTAGAAGGAACGGGGTGGTTTTTAGTCAGTAAGAGTCTGACACTCCCTTCCGCCTCACCCAGGTGGGAGCAGTCATTCGATGATTTTCCCCCCTTAAAAAAAAAATGGTGATATTATAATGCTACAGTTTTTTTTTATTTCCTGTAGTAAAATTTTTCTGAATTTATCTTCTCTTTTTCCACATAAAAATGTTCAGCATCAATTATATAGCATGCATTATAAATAAATAATCGAATGTTATTTTTAATATATGTGCTTCGTCATTTATTTAAAAAAACATTAACTTTCTTGATTTATTTCAATTTTTTAAATAGTATTTTTATGAGGCCATCGGAGCGAAGTATCACTCCATCGATTCGGCCTAGTACGCAGTGCCAAAGTCATTCTATAAAGCAAAAATGTTACCAACAAAATACAGAGTCATGCAAATAATATCCGGCCTAACATAAATATTCAGTCAATTTATAAGGCATATATTAACGTCAGATAGTTATCATTATATCAGTGACACTATACTGAAAATACAGATACATAAATACAATTAACATAAGATTACGCCTTTTTATCCCAGAAGGGGTGCACATTACGGCACTTAATGCCACTGCACAATGTAAATCTCACTTTTCACTATTCATGTTATGAGTCCCATGTGATAGGGGGTGAGTCTATTGCCATACACCGGACACAATTTCAGACTCTGTGCTACTACTGAGAATTTTATAAAACTAAAAAACATAAATAGATACATTCATGGGAAATCCATTCAAATATATACACACGCCTATTATCTACATACACATGAAATAAATCCTAGGCTTAATACCAAAACGTTAGTAATATACTAAAATATACTACAATAATAAACTACAATATCTAGTGTATACTGATTCACATGTAACTATACAAATCCAGTATAAACTGACCTTACAATATACAGAAGGATCGTATAAAGCGAGACCATAATATACTGGTTTTGTATATCTCGTGTGTATACATCATACTGTGGACTATTTAATAGGATTAAGCTTGCCTTAGTATTGGCCGGGTAAAGTTCTGGTTAGAACGGAGATTCTGTGATTATTATTTGTATCTTTTTTTATTTTGTTTGTTTATTATTTTTTCGGATTACTTACGTAACTGTTTGACGAGGATCTCGACTGGTTTCTAGCCATGCTAGAGGCCTAATTCATGAGCCGCATTCCGCGACATGCGACGCGTCGAATGTCGCGCTGACAGTCTAGTTCCTTGTCGAGTTCCTCGTCAAGCAATTAAGTATGTACGTACAAATGCGAACTTTATGCCTTAGGCATTCTCTCTTGGACAATTTTTCGGTGGTACCTAGATACTATTTCAATATAAACGAGTAACAGGGACAGAAAATATTGAACTTAAAGCGAATTATAAACACAAGCCGGACATCAACGCTTGAAATAAACATCCTGTTAAAAAAGCAAATATCTCAAATTCACTTGAAACAGCCATTAAAATTAAAGCCGGGGACGAAATGAACGTGAAAAGTAGCAGAATTAACTGTCGGACGCTGAAACTGGAATATATTATTCAGAAACTGAGGTCGCGAGACCCTCTGTCGTTAAAATAGTGGGTAAAAGCCTTCTGAAAGTTTTAGAAGGAAATAATTTCTTTCAGGGAGATGACGGAATGGAACCCGTAGTAGGGGGTCGAAGCGCCCCCTACTCGGTTTATTAGTCATTACTAATAAACCAACTATTTCCTCAAAGACAGTTATCTCGTATTATTTATTGATAATAGTTTGGAGTTTTATGAGTATAACGTTGTGTTTTTGCGAATGTTTTTTGCTGTTTTCGTCCTTGAGGATGTCAGATAATTTTATTGTTTATTTTTATGTTTTACTAACTTATTCATATTTGTGCTTTTTATTATTTAATCAGTCCTGAAATATCAGCTGCGGTTAACCTAACAGGTTACCGGGTTCCGCGGTACCGGCTTAGGAATTAGGAATTAGGATTAGGAACAGTTTTATGTCAGTAAGTATGTGACACTCTCTGGCCTCACCCTAGATGGGAAAACTTATTGAATAATTATGCCCTATGGAAAAAAATCATACTAAGATATGGAATAACTAAAATTGCGGGTTACTCACGTGAATATACTGAGAAAAGCTCTACTAGTTTCGAACCACAGAGGGGTTCTTCCTCATGAGCATGAACAGTAAGGTGCGCGACGCCGCCGTGACCGCGCACGCGTTCCTTATTCCTTGTTTCTTCATATTTTTAATATGCTATGAACGTTTACTTTATTAAATACCATAAATCTACTTGAAGTATGGAACTTCTCTAGTGTTGCGAGTTTCTAAATCACCATGGACCACTTACCACCAAGTGAACCTGTCGACTCGTTTACCCCCCTTTTCTTTAAAACCTCCAGTCAATTTATAGACATTTGGTATGAATACCCATATATTTTTTACAAAATGTGTCATGACATGACACTGAAAATAATGATCTAATAAAGTTCTTTTTTCTTTTGAGTTACCTACATAACCCAAATAATATAGAGAGAAATTGCATCTTACATAATTCTTGTACACAAGACAAGGCTACGCATACAGACTATATAAAGCCAATTTATCATAGTCTTCTTTTGTGTGAGCTTTCCTTACATTCGACAATCAGATTATACTAGTTTCGTATAGCTGTGTGTACTAAACAGGAACTTGGCAGCTCTATCGTGCCAAGACCATAAATTCCGCGAAAGAAAGAGACAAAACATATATGTTTGTTCATAATGAGCGCATAGCTTCTTTTAAGTATAACAGCTTCTTGGCATTCCGCCGACGTCGTGTTTAAAGGAAAATGTGGTTTAAGGTTTTAAAGTTATAGTTTCAAATAGATTCTACAGACATTTTATTTAATAAACGCTACTATTCTTATTTTAAAAAGGGTTTATGATAAATAGTCAATAAATAGACAATCGGCGAAGCGTCACCGATTTATGGTAGATGTTCCACTCACACATACGAAACGCTTCGCATCAAGCTTCCTTGTGCGTACTGCTAAGGAGTGGAATTCTTTGCCAGAGTCTGTGTGTGTATTTCCTGAAGGGTATAACCTGGGTGTCCATGAGCAAGGCCCGAGTGAATTGGTGGCTTATGTATGAGACGACGTGCTCCATCGTAGATCGCATCATTGCTTACCACCAGGCGAGATAGTGGTCGAACGTGGGAACATTAAATATAAAAAAATCAACTTAGTTTGGGTTTAATCATGTGTAAACTAAAATTAATGTATTTTCAGCAGCAATAAGACAGGACAACGAAACATTGAGTGGTATTTTTAAGCCTTTATGTTGTGGTCAAAATAAAAAATAACATAACATCACGCCTTTTATCCCCGAAGGTGTAGGCAGAGGTGCACGTTATGCCACTGTACAACGTAATATTTCACTATTTATGTCATGAGTCCCATGTAATAGGGGGTGAGCCTATTGCCATATACCGGGCACATTTCAAGACTCCGTGCTACTACTTTTTAAATTTTTTTTAAAAGCCCAGTAATACTTTTGTCCGACCCGGGAATCGAACCCGAGACCCCTTGCCCGGCAGTCGCACTTGCGACCACTCGGCCAACGAGGCAGTCAAAGAGAGAAAGTAAAAAGAACTCTCAAAACCAGTTCCTAAATATTCCAAAAATGTATTTTAGTACTCAAATTCCTGCAAAGCTAACATTTCACTATTCTTTGGGGACTCATACAAGATGATAAGTTTCATAACACGCCTCCACATTTTACGCAAACTTTGAACGTTTTAAATATTATAAAACTTGGTTTCGGTCTTAGAGACATTTTACTCTGTAATTTCTTAAGTCCAAACGTTTTTTATTTTACTAGATTTTTTCTTTATCTTCAGGGAACAATTTATTTGATTTGAATCTTAAGTTGATGATCCTTATCCAAGTTTTTGTTTCGTTGAAACTTGAAGATTTAGGAGATTTGTGTCTATACTTTTATCTGATTTCTGGAATCTGTTTAGGGTCAACCTTAGGGTGCGACCACATCTGGCGAATGCGTGTGCATTTAAAATTATTATTTATACGAACCTTGTATAAGTTGAGTACCGAACCATTGCTGTGACTGCACGCGCGTAGCTCGCGAGCGGCTCGCGAGCTGCGTCACATGTGGAATTATCCTAATGTACCTCTACAAGTAACCAATTTATTTAACGGCAAATTGTTGTACAATTTATTTTATTTCTTCAAATTTAATACTTCATACAATAGTGGTCCATTCACCCAAAGGTTGCCTGGTAGAGATCGCTTTTAGTGATAAGGCCGCCTTTGTACCCTACTATTCTTTATTATAACATTACATGTATATTCTATTGATTTAAGGTGTACAATAAAGATTATTATTATTATTTCCATATATTTATTTAAAATTCTCTATAAATTACATTTTTAAATACTACTTACAAGAAAAATAAAAAATAATATTTAAAAATATAAAAAATAGGAGCCGACCAGTAGCGGGAGCATGGTCCAAGCTACCGGTGGTTAGGGCTCCAGAGACAGAAACCTCCTCACGATACGTGCCGTTTCTAGGAGAACTGCCTTCTGTATCAGGCCCTTGATCCATCCATCTAACGCCAGCCTCCTAAGATGGATGTCGAGGCTTTTAGGGATTAACCCATTGGCCGACACGACTATCGGCACAATGATAGCCGAATCCACACTCCACATGTCGACAACCTCGTGAGCTAAGTCTAGATATTTTATTTGTTTATCTTTCTCAGCTTTTACGAGGTTCTCGTCATGGGGAATGGTGACATCGATTATCATCTTGCGGCGTACTTGTCGGTCTATCACCACTATGTCAGGTTTATTGGCTACAATAGTCCTGTCAGTAATGATAGACCGGTCCCAGTACAATGGATATGGTCATTTTCCAGAACTGGGTCGGGTACATACTTGTAGTACGGTACCTCAGATTCAACAAGTCGATAGTGTAAAGCAAGTTGCTGATGGATAATCTTGGCTACTTGATTATGCCTATGCAAATATTCACTGTTAGCCAAACGACCACAACCAGAAATTATATGTCTAATGGATTCACCAGGATTATGACATGCCCGACATATGTCAACCGTCCCATCCTTAATTATATATTTCCGATAGTTATTCGTAAGGATAACTTCGTCCATTATTGCACAGACAAATCCTTCAACGAGATTACTGAATTCGTTTCTCCAACGAGATTACTGAATCGTAGCCAAGATACGGACGCTAGAAAATCTACACTGGGCCCATGAAGGGCCCAGAAGAAGCGTCCGTGGAGCTCTTTGCCATGCCATATCTCCTTGTGTATTATTATTATTAATAATTCTTTTTATATTTCAATGTAGTTATATTCGCAAATTCTTTAGCCATTTTTATAAAGTGTCCCAATTATTTTTGCACCAAAAATTGCATTAATATCAGTTTAGAAAGAACGTTTTAGAAGCATTACGAAGTGACTAACCGTGGCCATTTCATTCATTTTCAACATTCATGTTTAACCTTGGGATGTAAGGGAGGACAACACCATCTAAGTACCCCCAGCCAACCTCACCTGCTCGTGGTACATCCTGCCGATTAACGGACGAGGCTCTGGCGACCGGCACATGGCGGTATAACCATGCTATATAGGCGTAGACAAATTAAATAGACTAGTGGCGGGGAGCAGCGTCCCTAGTGCGAGAAACTACGCCCTGCGATCACCAACCCGCCTGCCCAGCGTGGTGATTATGGGCATTACCTTTAATGGCGCACCCAATAAAAAAACGGCCCCTAGTTCCCGGTCGCCCCGCTATTCCCGGCCAAGTCGGCGGTCGTGGTAACGGCGGGACAAGGGGTGCTAAGAATCCCCGGGCTACGAAAGGCCGACAACACCAACTGACCCTGGCTACGTACAACGGACGCACGCTACGGCTCGATGAACATTTGGCGCAGCTCGAGGTGGAGCTAGGAAATGTGAGGTGGCATGTTCTGGGGTTATGTGAGGTCCGAAGACAGGGGGAGGATACCATAGCCTTGGAATCCGGCCATCTCTTGTATTTCAGAGAGGGAGACCAACCATCACAGGGTGGCGTCGGGTTTTGGTCCACAGGTCTCTCGCAGACAGCGTTGTAGAGGTCTCCAGTGTGTCGGCAAGGGTAGCGTACCTTGTGATCAAACTCACCAAGAGGTATAGCCTAAAGGTCGTCCAAGTATACGCGCCTACCTCGACATACTCGGATGATAAGGTAGAGGAAATGTATGAAGACATTTCCAGAGCCTTGCACACCACCCAAAAGGCCCACTTCAACGTTGTCATGGGAGACTTCAATGCCAAAGTGGGAGTACATAATAGCGGCGAATCGGTAGTAGGACCACACGGATTTGGAAGCAGGAACCATAGGGGGCAAATGCTAGTCAACTTCCTAGAGAAGGAGGGACTGTTCTTGATGAACTCCTTCTTTAAGAAGCAGCCTCAAAGGAAGTGGACGTGGCGAAGCCCCGATGCTATGACGAAAAATGAGATAGACTTCATTATGACGGACAAGAGACGAATATTCAGAGATGTCTCAGTAATCACAAGGTTTAATACCGGAAGTGATCACCGACTGGTACGAGGCACTCTAAATATCAAATACAAACTCGAGCGTGTCCGTCTCATGAGGTCTACGCTGCGACCGAACTTGCTTCAAACCGTAGCTGGATCTGAAGCATTCCAATTAAAGCTGGAGAACCGGTTTGCTGCTTTGGAAACCACAAATGACGTTGATATTGACCAGAAACTTGAGGAAATGGTCGGGATCCTCCGGGATGAAGGAACAAAATTGTGCCGGACGCAGAATACCGGATGGAGGGCCAAGCTTTCGGGAGAGTCTCTGCAGCTAATGGAGAGACGACGGGAAAATCAAACAGTCGCTTCGTCAGATCTTAACAAAAAGATTTCAAAACTGGTGAAACGCGACCTCCGATGCGCCAATACACGCGAAATAAAAGAAGCAATCGAGCAAAATCGGGGGTATAAAGTCTTCATCCAGCAATTGGGTCGAAGTCATCTGACGAAGCTGACCACATCAAGTGGGAAAGTCGTATCTTCTGGGCCGGAGATTCTCGCGGAGGTTCGGCACTTCTACGGTGAGTTGTACGCGTCAAAAGCACCCCGTCCTCATTCAGATTCGGGGGATTCCAGAGCCACACTTGTCCGCCACTTCACCGAAGAGTTGCCAGAGATCAGCCTAGGTGAGATCGCGGTGGCTTTGGGGCAGCTTAAAAATGGAAAAGCCCCCGGAGACGATGGAGTCACGACGGAGCTCCTAAAAGCAAGTGGAAAACCGGTGCTCGAGCGACTCCGACGTATGTTTGATTCCGTTCTCTTCTCGGGGAGAACTCCAAGGGCATGGAGCAGGAGTATTGTCGTTATGTTCTTTAAGAAAGGAGACAAAACCCTCTTGAAGAACTATCGACCTATTTCCCTTCTGAGCCATGTCTACAAGCTGTTTTCCAGAGTCATCACTAACCGTCTCACCCGAAGACTCGATGAGTTTCAGCCCCCTGAGCAGGCTGGGTTCCGAGGAGGATACGGCACCATACACCACATACATACAATGAGGCAGATTATACAGAAGACTGAAGAGTATAATCTGCCCCTATGCCTAGCCTTTGTGGATTACGAGAAAGCCTTTGACTCTATTGAAACCTGGTCTGTTCTGGAGTCCTTGCAACGGTGCCAAGTCGATTGGCGATATGTCCAAGTGCTGAGAGATCTATACGATGCTGCAACTATGGTCGTCCAAGTACAGAACCAGCAGTCTGAACCTGTCCACCTGCATCGGGGGGTAAGACAAGGCGATGTTATTTCTCCCAAATTATTTACCAATGCTTTGGAGGATATGTTCAAGACGCTGCACTGGAATGGACGGGGCATAAATATAAACGGCAAGCATCTCTCACACTTGAGATTTGCAGATGACATCGTCATCGTGGCTGAAACCGTGCAAGACCTACAATATATGCTGAACAGCCTGGCTGATTCTTCTGCTCGCATTGGACTCCGGATGAACCTAGACAAAACGAAGGTCATGTTCAATGAACATATTCTTCCGGAGCCGATCACCCTGAATGGGTCTACTCTCGAGGTTGTTCAGGAGTATGTCTACCTAGGACAAACCCTACAGTTTGGTAGAAACAACTTCGAGAGGGAGGCTCGTAGAAGGATTCAGCTTGGCTGGGCGGCATATAGGAAACTCTATCGGGTCTTTTCGTCAACTCTACCGCAAAGCCTGAAGACGAAAGTCTTCAACGAGTGCGTCCTACCAGTCATGACATACGGAGCCGGAGGTGGACACTAACAGTGCGACTGGTCCACCAATTTAAGGTAGCGCAGCGAGCTATGGAGAGGGCTATGCTCGGAGTATCTCTGAAGGATAGGATCCGTAACGAGGTCATCCGACAGAGAACTAAAGTTACCGATGTAGCCCATAGGATTAGTAAGCTGAAATGGCAGTGGGCCGGTCACATTTGTCGAAGAACCGATGACCGCTGGGGTAGACGTGTTCTGGAGTGGAGACCGCGTCTAGGCAAACGTAGTGTAGGGCGCCCTCCAGCTAGGTGGAGTGACGATATACGTAAAGTGGCTGGTAGTGGTTGGATGCGTAGAGCTGAAGACCGAGCTCAGTGGCGTGCCATTGGAGAGGCTTATGTCCAGCAGTGGACGAAAACAGGCTGTTGATGATGATGATGATGTTTAACCTTACATTTGAAAACAAGTATATTCCTATAAACCTATAATTACGTTGGAAAATTGATCAAGGCCCGTCTTACGTGATTTTCTGAAATTGTATTAAGCTAGGTGTATCTAGGACATGTTTGATAACAAGATATAGTTGCTAGCTATTTCCCTAAGGGTCGATGTGTGGCCGAGCATTAAGAGATGACAAGATGCCTTCCATAAATATATTAATTGCTTCATTGATTTGTAAATACCAACTAGGTCGTGAATATATTGAATAGTGATCGCAAGAGCGACTGCTGGTCATGGGGGTCTCGGGTTCGATTCCCGGGTCGGTCAAAGTATAACTGAGTTTTTTTTTTCTTAGTAGTAGCACGGAGTCTGGAATTGTGCTCGGTATATGGTAATAGTCTCACCGCCTTTTACATGGGGCTCATAACATAAATAGTGAAAAGTGGGTGTTACATTGTACGGTAGCATTAAGTGCCGCAATGTGCCCCGCCTGCCCCTTCGGGGATAAAAGGCGTGTTGATATATTATGTTATGTAAAAATGAGGTACTAAACTAATTTAACTATGTTAAATATCGAAACAACTTAGGAAGCAGTTTATGAGTAAATATTGACCAACTAACCCTTTGACCACCAACGGCCACAAACAGTGGATGATCACACAATTAGATTACTCAATACTTAAGTCTATAAACTAGTTTCTAGAAGATATTCTAGTAAATTTAGTTCTTGTTATAAACTAGAACGTTGTTAACGAATGATCGTAGACATTTCAATGACATACAAGTTCTTTGAAAAGGGTAAACTTCTATTAAATAAAAACCGTGGGTTACTCACGTGTATATACTGATCCACAAATTGTTGTTCCGGGTCAATTTGTGGATCACACAAAGAGTTGCTTCGTGCGGGAATAAAACACGCTACACGTTGCGCGGCAGTCCACCCAGGCGGCGGCCCAGCCACCGCACCACCCGTGTTTCTTACAATAAGTACAAGATACGGTTCATGCAAGATTTATGTACCCCATAAATAATGCGATATATTGATTGCTCATGATGCTCTTTCAGTTTCAGTCAGCTGAAAAAGAGGAAATAAACAAAATAAATTTTCGTGAAATTTTATGTGTAGATATTTTCGAATGTTTATTTGTTTCATTTCATATGTAAATACAAGCCTGAAACTGAATATTGGTTGGTATTTTTAATTCAACGTTTCGACTGAATCATGAAAATTGATAATGAAAAATGTTAACAGACATATTTCAGTGGTTTTCAACGTCCACATTGAATATTCGAGTTCTCCTTTCAGCTGAAATTCTTTTGATATTTGTTGAAACAAATGAATATTTTATCTATTTCTGCTTTGTAATATTTCTTTTTTGGTTAACAAAATGTCTGTGTGGTGGCTATAGTACTTTATTTTGTGCTATTCAGATGTTTTTCAGAGGTGTATTTTAATTTTCAGGTTACTTAATATTATATCTCAAAAGATTGTATTAACTTTTTCTTACGTTACATTCATCATGGCTATTATTCCCTGGAGGGGTAGACATAGGTGTTAGGATCTAGACTCTAGGGTAATCATCATCAGCAGCCTATAAATGCGCAATGCTAAGCAAAGCCTCTTCTCACATGGATACGGTTTGAGCATTAATCACCACGCTTGCTCAATGCGGGTTGGCGATTACAAACTTATAATTAGAAATTATAAGGTCAGGTTTCCTCACGAAGTTTTCCTTCACCGTTTGTTAGCGGTGTCTAGATAATCTTAGAAAGTACATATAACTCGGAAAAAGTCACATTGGTACTTACCACTGTTAGGTTTCGAACCCGCACCCTCATGCATGAGAAGCGGGCGAATTAAACCTCCGGGCCACCACGAAATTGTCTTGATCGACTCTATGGTAATAGCTAGGAGTAAAATTTTGGAAAATCTTAATCTTTTTTTTATATCATAATCCGGTAAACAAGCAGACAGATCACCTGATGGTAAGCAATCGGCGCCCCCCATGGACACTCGAAACACCAAGGCGTCACAAAGTGCGTTACCGGCCTTTTGGGAATTGGGAATTTGAGGATTGTGGAGGATTCGGGGATTCGGGAGACTGGGACTATCGAGGGGGGTAATTGGGCCTCCGGTAACCTCACTCACATAACGAAACACAACGCAATCGTTGTTTCACGTCGGTTTTCTGTGAAGCCGTGGTATCACTTCGGTCGAGCCGGCCCATCCGTGCCGAAGCATGGCTCTCCCACAGCGTGGTTTCACGTCGGTTTTCTGTGGGGCCGTGGATCTAACGTTATTAGGGCATCAAACTCTGGATAAGCTAGAACAGCAACCTAATCAAACATGTTTACTATTAAGCTTCATTTTAACAAAGCTTCATATACTACCTTCTCGAGCAAAAACAGAATGAACGAGCATTTTATACTCGTAGCAAAAAACAGTTGAACAACGCCATTAGGTTCAAGGGGCATGTTGCTTCAGTTCGTCTCGTAGTAATGCAGTATTTTGTGGTCAGCTACTTCGAAATAATACTCGAAATACACGATGGGTCGTTCACACAAGCTCATTACGTGGCTAGCCACTCCAACTTCCCCTTAAATTTTGCTGTACGGTTAGACATAAAGTTGTTTGTGTTTATTTTTGTTGAGTAGTTAAAAATGGTAAGTTGAAATGTGTTGTGGGTATAGTGAATTTTTGCTGACGTCGCCTTTGGTGTCAAATTATTAATGATTTTTAAATTGAATGTAATAAGATACATGCTTTTATGATTGGATGGTTTCGCCCAGATATGTTATTTTATATCAATCAATCATCAACAGCCTATATAAATGCCCACTGCTGAGCAAAGCCTCTTCTCACACGGAGAAGGTTTGAGCATTAATCACCACGCTTGCTCAATGCGGGTTGCTGATTTCAAACTTATTATTAGAAATTATAGCCCATGTTTCCTCACAATGTTTTCCTTCACCATTTGTCAGTGGTGCCTAAACCGTAAGTATAACTCGGAAAAAGTCATATTGGTACTTGCCGTTGGTAGGTTTTGAACCTGCACCCTCATGCATGAGAAGCAGGCGTCTTAAACCTCCGAACCACCACGACATTTTTGTTATTTTATATATACTTTTTAAAAAAAACGTTGCCCCACACTGGCATTTTCTCCTGTTTCCTGGGTGCGTTTACAAACATACAAGTTCACATACACATTGTATTCTAGTTTTATATCATATATAATATTTTCAGATACAACACGAAATCTTAAGTGGTGTTCGTTATTTGATAACAGATAATGTAGAAAATCACGTTTAAATAATTAATGTCACAACATAATAATATAATACGTATAAAAACATAATATGTGTAACCCCTTCTTTTACCTCTCTACATTAGGACAATGAGAATTTTCTTTTACAATACTCCTCTTTTGTCTAACTGTACTAACGAGTGTATAATGAACACCATTTTGCGCTAACTCAACCATTGTTATATCTGTTCGACCGGTAATTGGATCATTGCGGACCAACTGCGCAGTGTACGCTGCTCAGTACAATTTTGATCGTATTACGATATGTTATTGTTTAAAAGACTGCCTCGTTGGCCGAGTAGTCGCAAGTGCGACTGCCGGGCAAGGGGTCTCGGGTTCGATTCCCGGGTCGGGCAAAGTATTACTGGGTTTTTTAAAATTCTCAGTAGTAGCACGGAGTCTGGAAATGTGCCCGGTATATAGCAATAGGCTCACCCCCTATTATATGGGACTCATAACAACTAGTGAAAAGTGGGTATTGTACTATGGTAGAATGTGCACCTCTGCCTACCCCTTCGGGGATAAAAGGCGTGATGTTATGTATGTATGTATTGTTTAAAAGAACAGATAGTGGTATAATAGTGGTGGAATGACAACTAATTTTGTATTACAAGAACTAAACAACTACATATTATGTTTGCTACCTAGCCCACACTCCTAAACTTTGATATGTCTCATCTAAGTATTGTTTTTTACACCACAAAATAAGAAAATACGTGTGTAACATTTTTTCTTTGTCTAAGTAACCTAACATCGCCCCTTTTTATCCTCGAAGGGATATGCAGAGGTCCACATTACAGCACTTAATGCCACTGTATAATGTAACAACCACTTTTCACTATTTATGTTTTGAGTCTCATGTAATGGGAGAGAGCCTATGGCCATATACCACAATTCCAGACTCCGTGCTATCACTGAGATTATTTTTTTAACCCAGTAATACTTTGCCCGACCCAGGAATCGAACACACGAGACACCTTGCCCGACAGTCGCACTTGCGATAAATCGGCCAACGAGCAAAAGTAGATTTATTTTTATTTCAGGAGATAATATTTCGGATTGGTTAGGATGATAAGAATGAAAATATTGTTATTATAATTGTAACTGAGTTTTTTGCTTTGGAGGAAGAAATTGCTAAACTTAGATTACTGTGAATTAGGAAAATATTAAAACGTAATAAAACATTTTTCAATCTTGGCAAGATGGGCATAGGTCTAAGGTATAATAAAAATTATAAATATCTATAACAATATTGCATTATAACTCTCGAACGACATGTTAAATTACAATCCTGCTCATGGATAAGAGTCCCTCGCGTGGTTTGAGACTACCTCTAGTAGAATTCTACGAGTAATATAAGGCTTTAAACATAACAAGTAATTCCTAGAAAATATTTTTAATGTTATACGGTTTTAACGCGGTATATTGAACCAATCAAAACCATTTCGTTTGATATCCATAATGGAGGTAGTTGTGTCATCAACATTAAGAGTGTGTACCAAATATCAGATTGATCTGTCGTCAGGAAGGCCGGAAAAGTTCAATTATTTTTGACCTCAACAAACAAGCGAAGTAAGCTAAATAAAATCGTTATTTTTTTAATATCATTATATCCTAAAATAGTGATGTCACGTTACACAGACTACTCAGAACTCGCCACGACTGCGCACGCTACTCATGAGGAAGAGTTCCACTGTGAATCGAAACTAGTAGATCCTTTCTCTGTATACTCATGTGAGCAACTCGTAATTTTAGATAGTTATTATAAAATCATTATTCCCATTAATGGTTTTTTTTTCGAGCAAAGAGTCAATCTGAAACTTTGCGTCCTGAAGCATTTTTGGCCTGAAGCTACTTACAGAGATAGTAAAGTATGGGAGAGCCATGCTTGCGCACGAATGGGCCGGCTCGACCAGAGTGATACCATGGCCTCACATAAAATCGACGTGTGAGTGAGGTTAGTCTCCTCCCCTCCCTTTTTTTCTAATCTCCTCAATCCCCCAATGATCCATGAATCCTAAGAATCATCAACTTTCTATATCCCAAAAGGCCGGTTTCGCACTTGTAACGCCTCGGGTGTACTGGGTGTCCATAGGCGACGCCGATTGCTTACCATCAGGTAATCCGTTTGCTCGGTTACGGGCTTATCGCATAAAAAAAGAAAAAAGTCTAGAACACTTTTATCTATACCTATAAAAGTTTATTGTATTAGGAACTACTTACTCGACAAACAAGCGTGATGCCAAATAAAACTAATTTATCGTTAGGCGTAATCCAACTGTAATTAATTAGCCATCGTTGCCATCGTTACCCGTGCCTAATACCGGCCACCCAAACTTTGCTCAAAGTTATTTTCGTCAACATCTTTGTAATTATTTGATTGATTACTCACTGTATAATATTGGTTGATATATAATATAATCGTTATATATTTATTGAAGAATTGTTATTGTATTTGATATGGGTTATTTTAATATAAGTGTGACGCCCACTCTTTAAGTATTTTTCATAATCTCACTTATACAGCGAAATACAACGCAAGTCTTATTATTTCGAGTCCTACTTTCGGGAATGAATCCGTACCGATAACCGATCAACTAGAGCTTCTTGGCGTAACTCTGATGCCCATACTCACTCACTTTTGCACAACTTGATTCCCCCTAGTCCTTTCCATCGTCGTACCACAAGACAATCGGCGAAGCGTCACCGATTGATGGTGAATGTTCCACTCACACGCACAAAGCGCTTCGCTTCAAACTTCCTTGTGCGTACTGCTAAAGAGTGGAATTCTTTGCCAGAATTTGTACTTCCTGAAGGGTCCTGAGAGTCTTCAAGGCCCAAGGTAATGGGTTGTTTAAGAGTAGTGGTGGCCCGGAGGTTCATTTTATTATTATTGTTCCTTTATTTTAGGCTGCTGTAACCAATATAAAATATAATACACAAATAAATAAAATATACAATACAAAATACATACCAAAAAATTAATATATCAATAAATAAATATACAATAACAAAACTCATAATTGTAATTATTGTACACGAAGAGACGGTATCGTTAAGACCCACGCTTCTCATGCATGAGGGTGCGGGTTCGAAACCTACCAACGGAAAGTAACAATGTGACTTCCTAAGATTATTTAAACACCACTAGATTATACAAACGGTGAAGGAAAACGTGAAATCGTGAGGAAACCTGGGCTTATAATTTCTAGTTTAAAGTTTGAAATCGCCAACCCGCATTGAGCAAGCTTGGTGATTAATGCTCAAACCTTCTCCGGATGAGCAGATGATGATCATGATGTTATGTGAGCCATAATATAATGATTAATATATAAAATTTCCTTACTTTTCTGCCTAACTCCCAAATGGACTAAAATATCGTAAATTACATCTCGACCACAAGATGTGGGTACATTCAGAACTTTGTTCCCAACTCTAAAAGATTGCTTTGTAAGCGATCGTATCTTCAAACTTAATGCCATTGTGGGGTAAGTTAAGATGTCTTACTTCAGAACAAATTACCTCATGTGTGGTGTTTTTATATTGTTTTGAAGGAGAAATAAGTGAAATTTAGAGTCTAGTTCCACGTAAGTGGTAACAACGGGAAAAAAAGACGGTACCGTCTTTTTTTCTCACCGAATGGCTGAAATGTGAGAAGAGGTTGGTCCAATCACTGTAGCTATCAAAAAAGGTGTGATACTATCTAATTCCCTATTGGACGAACAGAAGATAGTTGCGCATTAGGTCCACTAGGTGGACAAAAAGGGTAATCTTCATTTTAGAAAAAAAAATCTGTCCATTGAGTTGTCTCCGGTTCGATTTCTGGATCGTACAAAATATTTTTGGAGCTTTTTTTCTTCTATCTATTTAACTTAATTATACAAAAATTAAATCTCGATGTTTGACAATAGGCGCCTACTACAATTGGTGCAAAGTGTGTATTTACTTTGTACCTACCTCTGCCGATTCCATCGGAGATCTATGTAAAGAGTTTTATATAAGGTTACCTCTGAATCACTCTATCGCATTATTTAACCTGAACCCTGCCTAATGTTGTTTGAACAAGTCCAAACAAACAAACAAACAGACCAAATACTCCCCAGTGGCTTGTTATCGAGTTACAGTTCAATAAGCTGAAAGTAATTTATTAATGTTATCCAAATAATACTGTTACATTCTATTATTCCCTAAAGAGGTAAGCAGAGGAGCATTTACAGTATACTTTTTAAAAGATTAAATATTGTTAGTGTTGTTATATTAGACTGCCTCGTTGGCCGAATGGTCGCAAGTGTGACTATCGGGCAAGAGGTCTCGGGTTCGATTCCCGGGTCGGGCAAAGTATTACGGGGTTTATTAAAATAAATTCTCAGTACGGAGTCTGGAATTGTGCCCGGTATATAGCAATAGGCTCACCCTCTATTACATGGGACTCATAACATAAATCGTAAAAAGTGAGTGTTACATTGTACAGTGGCATTAAATGCCGTAATGTGCACCTCTGCCTATCCCTTCGGGGATAAAAAGGCGTGATGTTATGTTTTTTTTTTAATTTGTGTTATATTAGAGAGAGTTTTGAATTCTTAAATCCTTTAAAATTCTATAATGGCTGTAGGCTATAAAACATCACGCTACGACCAATAGGAGCTCAGCAGAGCGTGTGAAACCTCGTGCAAGTAGCTAGTCAATAAATAAACGGTGACTAATTCGCAAAACTAATATTAAAACCAAAAACAAACAACATTTTGACCACAGTTTCATGCAAAACATTCAAATCTAACCGAACAAAATAAGCCATAGGAAGTGGAAATATATAGAGCAGCTATTGACAATAGTTTCTTTCCCTTTTACGAGTTTATGTCTATCATGGCGTCTCTATGTCTGACGCAAACTTTGCTGTTTTGTAACTCAACTCAAGGCTTGGGTTTCGGATCGTTTTGAGGTCTTAGTTTTTGAATAACATTGTTTACTTTTAGAGTATTTTTTGTAGGTCAAGTAGGGATAATATAACTTTCGTGGGACATGCTAAATTCATTATTATGTTTTTGACTTACACACGTCTCTGTTTCACAAGGAATTAGGCTAGTTTCAAGGCATGTTCAGCTCATATTCGTTTTTCTGTGGTGCCTAAATAATCTTAGAAAGTACATATAATTCGAAAAAGTCACATTGGCATTTGCTGTTGGTAGGTTTTATGCATGAGCATAAGAAGCGGACGTTTTAAACCTCTGGGTTAAAGTCACTCACAATGTATTAAACAACAAACAATAAATGTAAATTACTCAGTAAGTATTATTTTTTTAAGTTAATGTTATGAACGTAAAGTTATAAGTTAGAAAACTCAATATTACTTGGCTACCGGATATGGAACCTACCATCTGCTATTTAACAGCTATGCATTCGAAACACTGGAACTGCAATAGCAGTAGAACTGTACCAAAACTTACAATAAATACGAAAATACATCGAAGTAAATTATTATGTTTTCGACTTACTCACGTAATAATTTGACGAAGAACTCGACTAGTTTCAAGACATGCTAGAGGCTCATATTCATGAGCAGCATTTCGCGACGAAATTATTACGTGAGTAAGCCGAAAACATAATAATTTATTTAGTATGTCTCACGAAATTTACAATACAAACACATAAGTAACTATAGTACCATTTCTCAATTTTCAAAAACCTATTTAAAATCAAATGTTGTTTGTGTTTGCGTTCGTCCATTTTGTTGGCAATACATTCGCGTGTAGAATAGTGCTTTTCAGTCTCATTAAAGGAAGTCTCGTGCTGAAATGCAGTTTTGTAAAATCGTTCCGATGTATCGGCTCGATTATGATAAACTTTACTACTATCTGTTTATAAGTAGGTACAAGGTTCGTACATGGTAAATACCAATATGACTTTTTAACAGACTTCAAAACAATAGGAGTGTATACAAGGTGTTGTTCTAAAGCCGCGTCATTTTCTAGGAGGTAACTCGGCTATTGATTCTGAGTCCGAATCAATAAAAAAATTGTAGGTAAATATTTTTCATTATTCTGTACCTAAATTACGAAAATCCGTAAGAGCGAACTACACGCCGCCGTCTTGTAACTAGCTTTATAACGCGGCTTAACACACACAAACTCAAACACGTAATTTATATTATTTCTCATTCCATAAAACTCCAATAAGAAACATTGCTGTCGCTTATTCTGAAATGCTGTCGAACTTAAACGATTTATTATAGCCGTATTTTTAACTATTGGCCCGAAACTTTCACTTACATTGAACATTTATGACTTCTGTGACATGCCCCCGGGAAATGCCACGGTTTCAAAACTAAACCTTGTATATGTATGCATGTTTCTGTGCGATTACTTGGCGATTGGCTGAACTGATTTTGATTCGGTTTCAGAAAAGTGTTTGTTACATTTGGGAAAAGGTTTTAGTATATTAATTAAAAGACTTAAAAAAATGGTTGAAGACGGTTTTTTAAACGTACCTAGTTTATAATTATTTCTAGTTATTATGTACTTTTTTAAGATTATTTAGACACTACTGACAAATGCTAAAAGACAAATACCGTGAGGTAACCTAGTCTTATAATTTCTTTAATAGGTTTGACATCGCTAATCCTTGAGCAAACGTAGTAATCAATGCCTTCCTTCTCCGTGTGAGACGAGGCCCTTATTTCAGCAGTATAGAGGTAAGTTCGTAAACTATAAAGGAAAAATATCACTAGGAAACCTGGTTTTACAATTACTAAATTATAAGTTTGAAATCGTCTATTCGCCTGGTTCATGATTATTCTAATGCTCATTCTTTTCTATGAGAGAAGAGCCTTTTTCGGCTGTGCAATGTTCGATACAATCTACATAATCTTACAGTTGGACACAATTTAAATATTTTACAATTAACGTTTATCCTCATGCTTTATTTTTATGCTTTGCCTCGTCGGCAGAGTGGTCGCAATTGCTATTGCCGGGCAAGGAGTCTCGGGTTTGATTCCAAAGCATTACTGGGTTTAAAAAAAATCTCAGTAGTAGCACGGAGACTGGCATTGTGCCCGGTATATGGCAATAGGCTCACCCCCTATTACATGGAACTCATAACATAAATAGTGAACAGTGGGTGTTATATTGTACAGCAGCATAATGTGCATCTCTGCCTACCCCTTCGGGTATAAAACGCGTGATATTATGTTTTTGAACTCACGACCGTATGATAGGTATACGTCCGTTCCATAAATAAATTACTTGATCCCAGCCAATTTCTCCCTTCTACCGTAAAATAGGAATTAACAAAACATTTCTACCCCTAAGTCTTGATACACTGAATGAACAATTATTGGAAAACCTCATTCTACCCTCGGCTTAGACTCGTTTACGTACAAACAAACATACACATAATATTATGCTTATACACGCGTGCCTATAAGACAGTTGTGTGGGAAGACTGACTGAAGAGACTGACGGAGTGTTTGGGAATAAAAGGAATCAATTTAGAAATGTTATCGATTAGGTACAATTCAAAGAGAATTTATGAATTAATGCGTAACTCAAAAAACTAAAAACACGGAACGCTCGAAAAGAAATCAATTTTTATTTTTATAAAAGTAAGGAATCAAAAATGTATTTTATGTGTGTTCTTTTAATAACTAGCTTCTACCCGCGACTTCGTACGCGCAATCCCGCTTTTTCTAGTTCCCGTTCGTGATTTTCGGTAAAAAACAAAAAAAAATATTATTGGATTAAAAATATCCTATGTCCGTCTCTTGGTTCTAATCTACCTCCCCACCAATTTTCATCCAAACCGATTTTGCCATTCTTGAGTTATAAATACGGTAACTAACACAGCTTTCTTTTATATAATACATGAGAGGTATAATAATATGTAGATAGTAAACTGACCTGATCAAGGTTGATGTTGCATAAATAATGCGTAAACAAAAATGATTAAATTGTTAATACATTTTTTTTATCAGCGATCTCTTCACATCCAGCATAGTAGGTAACTGAAAATTCCATCGCCACCTTCCAATTATCTCATCAGTCGAGTTTCAAGATTTTTTTTTATTTATCTATTTTTTTATACAAAACATGTTGCCCCACACTAGAATTTTCTCCCGTGTCGTGGGTGCGTTTACAAACATACAAGTTCACATACACATGACACCCAGACCCGGAACAACAATTTGTGGATCACACAAAGTGTTGTTCCGTGCGGGAATCGAACCCGCGACACATTGCACGGCAGCCGGTTGCCGTACCAACCGTGCACTTAAGTCAAGATGATCCAGAAAATAATCAGAAGTGTGTAGAATTCAAATTCTTAGATTGTATTACAGGTAGACCTAGTTAAAGTTTATCAAAAAAATTCAACATTCCTATTTCAATAGTCTCCAAAGAAAATATTACTATAGACAAAACAAAACAATAATTCCGAAAGAGTAATGGACCACGAATAATACAATCAAACAAAAAAGTAGGTCTTATTTGTCATTTTATTCAACAAAGACCATAGCGTTGGTTGTTAAAAATAAAACTGAGAATTGTACCCGAGACGGAAGTTTGTTATTGTTGTTAAAAATGAAATGAAATTCCGCCACCATTTTTAGAGTTCCCTAAAGAACGATATGAAAGCCTTGGACTATAGTGTCGTGGTAAAATTATTTGTTATTAAGTTCAATATTGTTAAAAAAAATAAACATCTAAATAGTGAAAAGTGGGTGTTACATTATACAGTGGCATTAAGTGCCGAAATGTGCACCTCTGCATACCCCTTCGGGAATAAAAATGCGTAATGTTATGTTATGTTCAATATTGTTTAAGTCTTAATATTGTTTCTCTTATGTGTTTTTGATAACTTTAAGTAGAATAGGTTGGGTAATCAATCCATGAGGTGTGTTGTTTACTATTATTTTTGCAGTAAGTAGCCTTATGCCTAGTAAAGAAAATGTATGCTACAAAAGGTTGGTAACAAATGCAGAAAGGTGTCGTGGTATCCCGGAGGTTTAAGACTTCTCATGCATGAGGGTGTGGGTTCGAAACGTACCAACGGCAAGTGCCAATGTGACTTTTTCCGAGTTATATGTACTTTCTAAGATTATTCAGCCACCACTGACAAACGGTGAAGGAAGACATCGTGAGGAAACCTAGGCTTATAATTTCTAATTATAAGTTTGAAATCGTCAATCCGCATTGAGCAAGCCGTTGATTAATGCTCAAACCTTCTCCGCGTGAGAAGAAGCTTTGGGCATTATAGGTTGTTGATGTGATGTGAAATACAGATAGTAAGAACAGACCAGAAGACGATTATTCGGTATTACATTACTTTCAGTATAAAAATGCAAGGTGAGGTTCTCGCATTTCCTGCATTCATCAATATTTTCACGCATGCTTGTCGATTGAAGGTACTCCAAAATGGGCTAACCCATATCTCCCCAAGCTGTCACCGGTGACCACTCTCAACTAACTACATTATAGACCTTATTTTCAATGTTTAGAGACTACTTTTGTATGAACAAATTTTGGGGATGATTTTGAACAATTTTCAACAGTTTAATATATTTTTGTTGTAGTTTTAATTAATTTGCCCTCTCGATAAAGGGTGACCCATTTCCTAAGGACAGATCAAAAATATGCAATTTGTTGTCTCCAAAAATTGGGCAATCTTAATTTGTACCTGACAAACATCTTGAATGGTTTGACTATTTATTAAAAAAAACTTTTTTTTATTATGAAACATGTGGTTTCGTTTCGGTAAAGTTCTCTCCTGTGTATTAGATGTATTTATAATGAATTATTATATTATGATTTTAATACAGCGAGACAAACCAATGATGATATACATAACAAAGTTTTAAACTAAACACAAATTATTTAATACATAGTACGGAACCATTCACGGAACAATTCATTCTCGGCAGAATATTTCTTACGAAAAATATTATCTTATTTTTGCGTCACGAGAATCAGATTAAGCGTCGTTGAATAAGATTTATGTTATTTACAAGTTCTTGTGTTATTGACCTACATTTTCAATGGCTGTATTTGGATTTTCTTACTTAAGGAAAGGGAACAATTTTATAGGCAGTAGCTATGTCCCGATTACATGGGGGTTATGTGTATATGAGACAAAATAGTGTTAGGTTTAACATTCACTGCTATCTAAGGTACAGTCCATTTCTGTCTATTCCTTTGAGTAAAAAATAGCATCAATTATGGGTTGAGCAAATTCGTAAACATTGACTTAGGACAATTTTTGAATTTGTTCATTATTGAAGTTACATTTCATACCATTACGCCTTTCATAATCGAAGGGGTAGGCAGAGGTGCACATTACGTACGGCACTTATTGCCACTATACAATGACTCGAGTCTGCTACGGTGCGGGCCCAGCAGCAAATGCTGCTCACGATATGAGCCTGTAGCGTGGCTTAAAACTAGTCGAGTGCCTCGTCAAATATTCTTTCTTTATTTCTTTATTTTATGGGACTAACTGGGTAGGTACTAGATAATTACTAAATATCTTATTAAGTAATCTTATTCTACACTCTAATCGTTTAGCTATTTTAGTTACTAAAAATAATATTAGTTGTTTTGTTTGCATAATACAACATAACATCACGCCTTTTATCCCTAAAGGAGTAGGCAGAGGTGCACATTATATTTATTACAAACAAACAAATATATTTATTTCCATTTTGTTCACATATATGTACTTAATCAAAGCTTATTATTTAACTATTCTAGGTAGGTTACAATACATTGCCTGTATAGAATTAAATCTGTACCACAGGCTTTGTGGTCGCGTGCATTATACATTAGGATAATATAACTAAGCCTTAACAATATTATTTTTACAGTCACTAAAAATTACAAAACCTACATATGTAGAGGTATGTATACATAAGTTAGGAAACACTAACTTTATACTTGCATTTATTAAAATAATTATTATCTATTTATATCTATATATTATTTATTTCATGACAATCAACAAATCCTCGCTTTTTTCATAACTTAATGATAGTAGATACTGAGAAATGTGCTGTTTTGCTCTGGTGTAATTTACATTGTAAACCAAGGTTTCTTTATTAATTTTATTGTACAGATATGGCCCTAAAAATGCAAAAAATCTATGTGTAAATACGTACTTTGATTCATAGCTAGCAGTACAGACAATATCTTTCCGTCTCTTGGTGTTAGTGAGGTTAGCGTCATATGTAAGTGTAGTATGCTGTTTTAGTACAGTGGATAGTATGAATAATTGTCGCACTGTCAGCACTTTACTAGACTCATACAGTAAGCCTGTGGGGTAGCGGTACGGTCTGTGCGTGGCGACTTTCAAGATGGCTCTTTGCGCTCGTTCGATTGGAAGTATCAATGTTTTTCCACTTCCGCCCCAAGAAGTAATTACGTGGGTAAGCCAAAAATATAGTCATTAATTTAGTATGTCTTACGAAAGTTGTAAAATGACTAGAAATACAATAACGTACATCTAAAAAGTCTTCCATAAACAAAAACTTAGCATCAACATTTTATCTTCATTGCATTTAGTAGTCATCACGCTAATGCAACTGCACAGTTGCAGTTGGTATTCAGTTGCACAACGATAATGGTACTGTGTGAAAGTAAGGCAATTACATCAGACTGGATGCGAAGCTTAATGGGATTGAAACTTTATATTTCCTGGGTTGTAAGTGCAAAAAATGTTAGTATTTTTTGTTTAGAGTCTGTACTGTGCGGAGAAAAAAGATACTGTAACAGATCAGGGCTGGTTGTGTCCACAAAGAAATTAAGAAATTGAGGAAATTGGCGGGAACCCGAAGCGTTTTTAACACTCACTAACTCCATCAACGTTTCGGCAGCGACTGTTGGCGCGAGCACAGGGCCCGCTCGAGCGATTTTTGAATTTTAGCGCGAAAGCGAATTCACAATGTCACCACCATTTTTCTTATCACGCTACTAAGGAGGTTTTTACGTCCTTAAAAAAAAGGAGGTTTTTACACAGAGTTGCCTACTGACACATAAACAACATAACCACTTTTGTGTACCCATTCCAATTGCTACATATTTTGAAGGGTTATGCAAATATGATCGTACAGAAAATAGACTTATGTAGTATCTGTCTAATTATCAAACAGATTACCAACTACAGAGTCCTACATTCAGCTAGCAAGTGCGACTGCCGGGCAAGGGATCTCGGGTTCGATTTCCGGGTCGGGCAAAGTATTACTGGGTTTGTAAAAACCTCAGTAGTAGCACGGAGTCTGGAAATGTGGTATACCTATGGCAATATTACATGGGACTCATAACATAAATAGTGAAAAGTGGATGTTACATTGTATAGTGGTATTAAGTGCCGTAATGTGCACCTCTGCCTACCACTTCGGGGATAAAAGGCATAATGTTATGTGTTACGTTCAGCTAAAAACCACCCCGTGGCTACTCGAGCCGGAGCCCTATACAGCTACCCCTATATATGTACGTAGCTCGTAAAATAAAACAGGCCGATGTTATTTATATAACAAAGAGTATTTCAATATATGAATAAACAATGGCCACTGGGGCAGGTCATTAGTTCGGTCCGAAGTCGACACGGACTATTTACCCGGTACCGTCAACCTTTTGTTTCATCATTGCTGTGCAAAAATGTACCGTATATTTTAACGTTTTCTTTTTATAGGGTATATATAAAAGGGTTGTGGCGTAATTTGTGTGTTATTCTATACGTACGGTTCATTTTACATTGTGGTTACTAGAGGTAAAAAATGTAATGCGTAAAAACCTCATTTGTCAGAACTTTTATCAGTTAGTGTTTGTGGGAGTCGGAAGAAACTCAATATTGTTTTAATAAAATAAAAAACGTTGCCCCACACTAGGATTTTCTAATGTGTCGTGGGTGCGTTTACAAACATACAAGTTCACATACACTTGACACCCAGACCCGCTGTGATTTTCGTACGCAATTTGTAGATCAACAACAACTAGAGTATTTTATAGGAATAGTTATTTGCACTCTAAAATCCACCACTTCTAAAATCATCTTCTCTTTATATTAATTTCATTTATACCAAACGCTCGCAACCACGAATATCTGCAAATTCCTACTATACTGGATAAAATAAAGAAATACTTAGCCAACTACATGGACAGTCTGACAGATTACTCAAACCCATTGCTCAAACCCATTGTCATCTATGCTGTTGCAACCAATCCAATTTAGATGACTCAAGAGCACGGATGTGCTAGATAACTACCCTTAGTTGAGAGCAATGGCTCCTCGTCTCCAAAAGATCGCAACAATAACAACAAACCTGGTTATAGTCGTAGAGACAGATCGCAGGATAAACCCAAAAAAATATACATATATACCAAACAGAAAAGGAAGAGGTTTCTTTATAATTATGTACAATATGCCACTTGTATTAATATGTAAATAACGAATTTATGTACATATATCTACACCACTTATTTTAACAGTCTTTTTTCCTTTTTCAGGTAAATACCAAAACATCACTAACTCAGTGTAAAATCATGCCAGGGTAAGAGTTTACTTAAATAAATTGACAATTTAGAAACAAAATGAAAACGCTGCGTGCGCGTTCGCGGCGCTTTCGTACAGCCCACTGGCTAACGTCGGCGCTTGCGTTGATATTGTTACTTGAATTGCGAGCCCATCGCGCCCTCTGCCGGAAACCACGCAAGTTTGCTTCCAACTCCAGCGACGCTTGCGACGATGTTAAAACGCACGGTATGTTCACCAGTGGCGCGGGGAAAGTGTTGATAACCACCCCGCTTTACTTGACTTTTCGTTTAGTACCAATGTCACAAAATGTTTCAATATACGTAATATATTTTATTTATGTAGGTACCATAATGTCGTACTCAGAAACATTTAATGATGACTTAAACTATTTCTTAGTAACGCTTTAGTTTCGAAAGCAATTCCTAAAGACTGGACCTAAGTAACCATTAAACGACTCCAAATACGAGGGTAATTCTGTACAAAACTAAACCTCATTGATTGCTCTCACACAATCGAAACAACAAAACTATGTAACTGGAGAATTGTATTGTGAACTGATTGAAAAAGAGTAACTTATGGAGTTTCTTGCTCTTCTGCATAGGATTCTGCACTATGGAATGAGCAAATAGCTTCACTTATTAAATTTTCAAAAGGGCCTTCTTAATCTAATCTGATTAAAAAATTATTTCGACTTTGACTTTGATTGAAAATCGTTCCCAAAAAACACGATTTCATTTCACGTAAACAGTCTCAGTAGCAAAAGCGGTAGGTCATCTAATGACTACAGTTTTTCCCGACGCTACGCTACATAATCCAGGTATTTCGACGGAACCACTTAAATAATTCCCCACTGGTGTGCGACGAAATAAAATAGGATTTTAATTGGAGAATTCTCGAGGCACGTTGGAACGTAAAATTAGCATACTCAAAACAATCCCAAGGAATTAAGTTGATTTATAGAAAAAGACCGTAGTCTTTTGTTTTACGAGTAATTCGTAGTTCGATGATGTGCTCGAGAATTGTGAATGGAGATTGTTTTAGGACGTAGAGGTACATAATGTAGAAGTTAGTTAGTTAAGTTAGAATAGGGTAGACGACTAATTTTTATTTTAATGCCCATCTAGTAGATTATTTAAAAACATTAGAAACGTATTTTTATTTTCTTACGGTTAATAGTTTCGTTACATTTTCGTTTTCGTTCTCAGTATGTTTTATACTAAGAAATGACGTTCTAGCCCCCACTCCTTTCGGAGTCGCGGAAAACCTAACGGGTAACCGGGGCTCCGGTTCGACGTGCAGGAGAAGGAACGGGGTGGTTTTTAGTCAGTAAAAGTCTGACACTCCTTCCCGCCTCACCCAGGCGGGAGCAGTCATTCGATGATTTTTCCCCCTTAAAAAAAGCCCCACTCCTAAACTTTGATTCGTTTTATCTAAGTACTGTTTTATTATACGACGAAATAAAAAAATACGTGTCTAATACTTTTTAATTATCTAACTTTCGGACTAATTACATTTTTTAATTTTCAAACCCTGTCATCATCCCCATTATGGTAATTACGACTATATAAGAGACATTATTCTTAAAACATTTTATATTAATCCTTTTTATGGAATAAGCCGGTAACGAACAGACGGACCATTTGATGGACAGACAGACCAGTAATCGCGCCATCTATGTACACCCGCAACACCACAGGAGTTACAATTGCGTTACCAGCCTTTTAGGGATTAGGTATTTGAGGATCGTGGTGTTTTCTTTTGTTTAATTCGAGTGTCGTGGTGGCCTGGAGGTTTAAGACGCTCGCTTCTCATGCATGAGGGTGCGGGTTCGAAACCTACCAACGGCAAGTACCAATGTGACTTTTTCCGAGTTATATGTACTTTCTAAGATTATTTAGACACCACTGACAAACGGTGAAGGAAAAACATCGTGAGGAAACCTGGACTTATAATTTCTAAGTAAGTTTGAAATCGCCAACCCGCATTGAGCAAGCGTGGTGATTAACGCTCTAACCTTCTCCGTGTGAGAAGAGGCTTTGCTCAGCAGTGGGCATTTATAGGCTGTTGATGATGATGATGATGATGATTTGAGGATTGTTAGGGATTCGGGGATTGAGGAGATTGGGGGGTAATTGGACCTACGCTAACTTCCCCTACACAACGAAACACAACGCGAGTGTTGTTTCACGTCGGTGTTCTGTGAGGCCGTGGTATCACTCCGGTCAATCCGGCCCGTGCCAAAGCATGGCTCTCCCACACGTGAATCTCCCAAACTCAATTACTACATAATTAAATAAGAGCTAAGCATTCATTATCTCACCAGAAGTAAATGTAAAGAAAGCGTCAGCGACTGGCTAAATAAACTAGACTATGAGGAGACTGAAAAAATTCTGAGACCACTTTCCTAAGCTACAACTGATGCAGAATTATCAATCACTACATTCATATCAACACTTCCACCTCATTCACTTACCTATACATACCCACACATAATACACATCAACTCACTCACTTACATACACATATACACGCACTCGCACATTGTTACACACCCACAGTCACACACACACACACACACTCATACAATGTTGTCCATTTTCTTTAATTAAGTAAATACTTTATATTGTTCAATGTCTCCGGGGGTAACCCGGGCCTGGTGTTCTGTAACACAGGTTATACCTTTAACAGACACCAGTCTCTTAATTGTAACATATTATATAATTTGTATCCGTAGAGTATTTTTGAGAAAATAAAGATTTTTATTATTATTATTATTATTAATTATTAAGCTAAGCAACAAACTTTATTTATCAAATCTGTTAATCGAATGGTCGCAAATGTGACTGCCAAGTTAGGGGACCTAGGTTCGATTCTCGAGTCGGACATAAAGTGTTGAGATTATTCAGTTTCTCAAAAAAAAATTTAGTGAGATAACACAAAACGCGAATTTGTACTTGGAATTGGGTTCATATCTTTTGAAAAGTAAAGAATAAATTATTTATTTTATAAACGTTATATGTACGTTTATAAAATTTTACTTCGAACTTCTCTTTTGTTGAAGTCGGTCAATTATTATACGAAAACCTTCTCCAAGATGTGACAAACACTTCTGAAAACCACATCAAAATCGATTCAGCCAATCGTGAGATAAACGCGCATAAACACATACATGTTAAGCAGAAAACCAATTTCTTTTATAATTCGGTTTAAAAATCCATCTTGTGTTATCTCCATCACTGAACCCATCTGAGGATTAATACAATTTATTGTGATATGATATTATGTTGGCAAGATCGCTAAGAACAGCACCCCACGTGAAGGTCACTGACCTTATAGTAGACGAGCTGGTAGTTACCCCAAGTCCTTCATTTCGGGTAATGTTCCTTGGACGATAAAGCTTGGACCATAAAGCTTGGCTCTGTTTAAGCTACATGATGCGTATCTCTTTGCTGGGTTTTAGCACTGATTTTATCTAAAAATTTATTTTTATCTAGCAAATTATCTAGGAGGAATAATGTCTATCCTATTTTATTATACCTGAATGGATAGGCGTGTGTTCATTACTATGAACACACGCCTATACTGATACTTAGGTATACTTACCTAAGTATCAAAATGTAAAGGTACTACAATTATTATATACTAATATGTGTTGTTATTATTATATACACATATATACTACATCTGTTGATTGTAACTATTCCATTTTGACTTTTACACATTAATTTAAATTATAAGTTACATCTTGATATTAGATATTAGATGATAAAAATGTTAACTTTATTTATTAAAATAAATGTTGATGTGCCCTTACGGGGTCCATAAAAGTAACTTAGCTTTAACCCTATTGTAACACCTTATTCACTTTATGGTATGCAAATAAATGAATATGAATAACACATGCTATAAAATAGCATGCTAAAAGACATTCTATTGAGCATGCTCAAAAATGTTCAAAAATCGAACGCCTGTCGATTCGCAAGCGCCCGAAATGAGCATGCTAATTTTAAAAATCGAACGCCAGTCGATTCGCAAGCGCCCGAAATGAGCATGCTAATTTTAAAAATCGAACTCCAGTCGATTCGCAAGCGCCCGAAATGAGCATGCTAATTTTAAAAATCGAACGCCAGTCGTTTCACAAGCGGCCGAAATGAGCATGCTAATTTTAAAAATCGAACGCCAGTCGATTCGCAAGCGCCCAAAATGAGCATGCTAATTTTAAAAAAACGTTCTTAAACACATGCTACTAAGTGACAAAGTGAAGCATCCTTTTGTGGTTGAAATTAGAATGTATAATACCTTAAATCTACTTAAGCATCGAATGCTGGACTATATGATAGTGAAACTTTTTAGTGAGCCGATAAACGAGCAGAAGGATCACCTGATAGTAAGCAATCGGCGTCGCCCATAGACACCTGAAACACTAGCGGCATTACAAGTGCGTTACCGGCCTTTTGGGAATTGGGAGTTTTAGGATTGTGGGGGATTCAGGGATTGGGGAGACTGGGGAGACTGGGGAGGGGGGGTGATTGGGCCTCCAGTAACCTCACTCACACGACGAAACACAAAACACAAAGCAAGCTTTGTTTCACGTCGGTTTTCTGTAAGACCGTCTTGTCGATCATTGAGCCAATGAGGTAATTCTTCAAACCTTTCAACACGTTAACCGCCACGTTGGTTACCGGTAACCTAAGTTAGCGGTGGATTTGCCTTTAACAGTTTTCTGTTGGCAGTCAAAGGGTTAAACCGCAATCTGCAATCTGCCCACTTGAGGTTATAGCAAACCGTCTCATGAAGAGGAGGCCCATAGAATAATTTGTGGTCGATCAAAGACTGTTGTATTAATAATGGACTTTGATGTTGAACCTACTACGTCATATTCGAGAGTCATACTAACAAACAGTAATTCACCAAGGAAAGTGGAAACTATCGTTTTTTTTTTCTTCTCCTCTTCTGATTCACTTCGTTGCGGGAACTAAGACAGTTATTCATATCTCTGGGACGCGCCGGACTTCAGTGTTCCGGTGTTTTCATGGTTGTATCTACTGTAGATCCTGGGATACAGGAATTGCAGTGGTTTTGGAAAGTTGTGGCGAGCTTGTCTCATAAAAAAGTCATACTAGGTGTTAGTATGACTTTTACTTAACAATATTTTAAACTTTAACTGCTTAGTTTAAAATGGTGAAAGTCAAACATCCAAAAGCGTCAGGCACCGATGACTGCCGTGGCACTTTAAAAGTGAATGGTCGAAATTAATATCATATCTCAATATACAAAATCTGTAGAATAACATCGATTTTTGTCAGATACTCCATATAGCTAAATATCAAGAAAAAGTGTCCATAAATCATTTCATACCTGCAGATTTCGAATTAAGATTAATTTCGGCCGTAAGTGGATTTTTATATAACATAGCATAGGTGAACCTAATACCACTGTACAACGTATCACCAACTTTTCACTATTTATGTTATGAGTCCCATGTAATAGGGGGTGAGCGTATGGCCATATACCGGGCATAGTTCCAGAATCCGTGTCACTACTGACATTTAAAAAACATCCCGTAATACTTTGCCGGATCCGGGAATTGAACCCGAGACCCCGAGGCAGTTTTTAGCCAATAGAAAAACCTTTTCCACCGTGTGACATAATCTTTTAGTATTATTTAAGTGGTTGTACAACAATTCATACAAAACCGACGTTAGGTAGGTAATCCCTAACTTTTACTGCGCGTGGGGGATCATAATCAGGTTATCGAGCTCATAACTTTGAAGTGCGCGAAATTTAACCGAAATTTTTACCTCATGTTGTATAAAACATGTACTTCTTTGTTTCTGTGAAGTTCTTAGGGAAATGTGTTGAAGAAATTAATGTTGAATTTTAAGAGGTGGTTTTATTTATATACAGTTTGTTCTCTTATTTTATAACTAACTACTTCCGCGCGGCTTCACACGCTGTGCTCAGTTCCTATTGGGCGTAGCGTGACGTTTTATAGCCTATAGCTATCCTCGATAAATGCGCTATCCAACACAAAAATAATTATTCAAATCAGTCTTGTAATTACGGAGCTTAACGCGTTCAAACAAACAAACAAAAACAAACTCTTCCGCTTTATATAATACCTCTAGTATATATGCATATAAGATGCACTAGCCGACTCAATAACTTCGTATTACCTAAATTGGTTTTCTTACCTTTTAAACCCTCCCCTGGACTTCCAAGAATATTTCAAGACCAAAATTAGTCAAATCGGTTCAGCTGTTCTCCAGTTTTAGTGAGACTAACGAACTGAAATTCGTTTATATTTAATAACATAACATAACATCACGCCTTTTATCCCCGAAGGGGTAGGCAGAGGTATACATTATGCCACTGTACAATGTAACACCCACTTTTCACTATTTATGTTATGAGTCCCATGTAATAGGGGGTGAGCCTATTGCCATATACCGGGCACAATTCCAGACTCCGTGCTACTACTGAGATTTTTTTAAAAACCCAGTAATACTTTGCCCGACCTGGTAATCGAACCCGGGACCCCTTGCCCGGTAGTCGCACTTGCGGCCACTCGGCCAACAAGGCAGTCGGTTATAGGTCGAGCATTTATGCATATTTATGACACTTATTACACTGTTATACTCTGAGTAATAATTGTTACTTAATTCAGTCTTTACCAATTGTTTTCTACAGTTTAAGTAAACATTATAAGTCTCTGAGTACAGCAGTTACTGTTTAAAATGATACTAATGACTAAAAGTTTAAAAAGTTCGGATTTAACTATCAGCTCTTTTACTTAAACAATGAAACCAAAAAGAAAAGTAATTCCATTAGAATCTATTTGTAATAAAACCGAAATCGAACCTTTTTTGAATTTCTTTAATTATAGAACAATAGGTTGCGGTCACCGGTGACCGCTTGGTATTTGACAGTTTAATACCTCTATGTATTAAAACCTTTTTCTAAATGTAACAAGTGACTTTATTGAAAACTGCGGTTTAGCCAATCGCGACATATTCGCAGACAAACATACATTCATACACATAGGTCAAACTGGAAACATCCTTCATTTTTTGAAGTCGAAAAAGAAAAGTGAATTCAATCACAATATAACAATATAAGCCCTTTAAAACAGGCAATAACTTTGTGAAGCAAAACATTATGTATGTACCTCTACAGAACACTTCAAATTCTACTGTAAACAACAGATAAGACCCTTCTTTAGGAAACAAAGTGAGCTGTTACAATTTGTCTTTGTCTCTTGAGCCTCATGTGCGCTTTCAACGCGAACGGTTAGCAAAATTAACTGGATCCAATGTAGCATTCCTGGAGGAAAATTGGTTAGAAGTACTATGGAATGGAAATAAGGTTTGTAATTAAAACGTTCTGTTATATTTTTGATGTCCAACTTTTATTTACATATCCTTAGCTTTAGCTTAACCTTAGCTAGGACTACCTAACGAGTTACTGGGGCTTCGGTTCAAAGCAGGAGTAGAACTAGAAGACGAGCTGGTAGTTCTTCGTCTCACCTCACCCCCCTATTAAAAAAGGTTTACTATAAATATATCTAGATTTTGTATTGGAAAAAGACACACTATTACAGCTCAAGACCTATTTTATTATTGTTCAGTATTTATCGGTCAAGAAACCAGTTACGTGTGGTCTAGTTTACCGCTTATCTGCAAAAAAGAATAATGAATAAAGCGAAGGATACCAATGGACAAAATAATGTCCCCACAACAGGTATCGGTGATACTACAATGGGGTCCGCATATAAAGGCGCTTTCGGGGAGATTGAGCTCAGCTGCTTTTGCAGTTAGACAGATTAGACAGCTCACGGACGTAGATACAGCTAGGCTAGTCTATTTTAGTTATTTCCACAGCATTATGTCGTACGGCATTTTGTTGTGGGGTCGAGCTGCAGAAATAGAATCAATATTTATTCTGCAAAAGCGGGCTATCCGAGCAATATATAACTTACGCCGTTGCGAATCGTTGAGAGAATTGTTTAAAACGATAAATATTTTAACGGTGCCCTGTCAATATATATATGAAAATATAATGTATGTAAGGAAAAATAGGCAATTGTTTGAAAAAAGAAGCGATAGACACAATTTTAATACTAGAGGCAAAAATAAGTTAGCTATACCGCAATTCAGACTGTCCAAAGTACAGAAATCCTTTATGGGGTTAGGTATTAAATGCTATAATAAAATACCAAATAGCATACTAGATCTCAATGAAAGTAAATTTAAAACATATATTAAGCGCGAATTATGTAATCAAGCTTACTACACACTGACAGATTATCTTGAAGATAAGAATGCTTGGCAGCATGTTGGTTCGGCTCCACTGGACAATACTCAAATGTAGTCAGTAGTTAAATTCCAATAGTAGGTAATATAATACATAATTTAATACTTTAATTCTAATGTAGACAATCTAGTTTCCTTATGGCATCGAGCACTTCTTTCTTTATTGAAACAAAGAGTTTCCTTTTTCTTGTATAGAAGCACTATTTCTATGGATTGTCAGTATGCATATGTGAGCACCATGTTAGATTTAAGATCTTATTATTTTTATTTTTATTTTAGTAAGTTATTAGTATAATACGTCAAGCGTGTCTTTGCATTGTTCTTACATATGCGTACAGTATTGAAATATGTATCAGAGACATTGTAGAACATACTTTTTTAAAAGAGTAACGAATGGAGTTTCTTGCTCGTTCTTCTCCATTCGAATCTACGTTTTGGAATGAGCACCTAATCTAAGCACCTAATGTCAGACTATTATTTATTTTGTATTTGTTGACGTTTCAAAAGTACCAAACTATGGTTTAACTAACTACCTCACTCGCTCGAAGCCTGCCGATTTTGCCTGACATATTATAAGACGACAACGCGTGCTTTATGCTCAATTGCCCACAGCGACGTTGATGTTGCCAGACATGTCGACTAAAGTAACTATGCGGAAACAGCACTTCTCCGTAAAAGTGTGTTTTGTATGGCACATCTTTACTAATATTATAAATCGGAAAGTGAGTTTGTTTGTTCCGCTTTCACGCCGTAACTAATAAACCGATTGCTTTGAAATTTTGCAGATGTATAGTTAAAAGTCCGGATTAAATAATAGGGTACTTTTTATCCCGGAATTGGATATTCCAGAGGGAAAACAAGAGTATTGCTATAGATGGTGCTGTGTGTATTGTATTTGTCACATAGGCTACTTTTATCCTTTTATGACGCGAGCGAAGCCGTAGGTAAAAGCTAGTATAATATAGAGGTATAATAAAATTCCGCATAATTTGAAACATATAAATAATAATAATTTATTTAAAAAAGAACTGAATAATTTACTTATTAAGCATTGTTATATTTAGGATATTTTAAATTATAATTTATAAGTTCATTGTTTCATATGTTTTAACTTTAGTTGTCTCTTTAATAGTTTTTATAAATTCTATAATTATTTTTTACGCCAATTGTGGCAAAACATCTTGAGACGTTACAGACGTTACAGTATTCCCTTTATCATCTGCATTTGCAATGATATGTATAATGTTATCCACACATGTTTATACAAATAAATATATCTTTATCTTCAAGTTTGGCAACGTCGCGCTACTCCTCTCAACGTCGCTGGCGACACGTGGTGCACGACTTTTGTCCCCTAGTGTATCCTTGACTGATACCCACTTCATCTCAGCGATTGCATTTTATACCATACTAGTGACCCGCCCCGGCTTCGCACGAGTGGAATATGCATGTATTACACATAAAACTTGTCGTAAGAATCACACTATCTATTAAAAAACCGCATCGAAATCTGTAGCGTAGTTTTAAAGATCTAAGCATACATAGGGACAGACAGATGGCGGATAGACAATTTGTTTTTTACTGTGTAGTGAAGAATAGCTGACACCATATTGTTAAATGCGATTCTTCTGTCTTCCTCTACCATTAAAAAACACCTTACCAAACCTAATCACCATAATTTTCCTTTTATACCCAATTTCGAATAAAGATAACAGTTTTATAGCCACTTAAATTCCTATTTACAATAAAAAGAAACCATCCATCAAACATCTCTGCCGACCCCCTTTCTTGTAGGATTACATTGGCAATACTAAATAATGCAAGGGCGCAATAAATTTTATAGTACAAATTAAATTTTAATCTCTCAATCTTCGTGGGGTAGACGGACAAGACTTTCTTAAGGGTCCGAAGAAATATATTATAAAGCTTCGGTATAATTTGAGCTTCGTTGTTCGAGTGGCATAAGTTTTATGGCATAAACCGGTAAGCGAGCAGACGGATCACCTGATCAAGGAAGTGTAATTGGATGCTTCCTATTCCTAATATATATAAATAATTTACCAACATATATCCACGATCCATGTGTCCTATTTGCTGACGACGTGTCTATATTGACTTCTTGTGAAACAAACACCAATGTAAGCGAAAAACTAGGCTCCATTCTTAACATTACTACGAAGTGGATGGCAGAACACAACTTGGAAATAAACCTCAGTAAAACTAAATAAATTGCATTCCACCCTCATCAGAAATCTTCTATTAACATTAATTTACAATTAGAAGTCGTTAATAATTTTACCCTACTCGGCATAGATATAGACACGAACATAAATTGGAAAAGTCATGTACAAAAAATTGAAGGCAAAAATATCAAAGTACTCTCATACGCACTCCGAGAAATAAAAAAGACCACCGATTTAAAAACCGCACTCGTCACCTACTACGCTTACGCTTATGCGTGGCTAAAATATGGTATAATATTATGGGGAAATAGTACAGACTCCCAAACGCTATTCACTCTCCAAAAAAAGTTAATAAGAATTTTAATAAATATCAAAGAAACAAACAGTTGCAAACCTCACTTTCAGGAACAAAAAATACTCACCTTACCTTGTATTTATATTTATGAAATGTGCAAATTTGTTCGTAAATATCCTGAATTCTATTCCACTAGAGAACACACACAATGTAAATTCACACTGAGACATAGAAAAAGACTAAATCTACCAATATCACGATTGAAAATACACTCTTCCGGACCTCTGGTCATGTCAATAAAAATTTACAATAAGTTACCTCAAGAAATAAAAAATGAATCTTCATTTTTATTTTATTATATTTATCTAAATATAATAAATTTATGATGAAATTAAAACAGTTTCTACTAAATAAGGCCTATTACAGTATTGAAGAGTATTTTAAAGAAAGATTATAACAAAAACATATTTATAGGAGCACACAAGTAGTGTATAATACAGTACTGTGTCTACAGACCACAAGTACACAAGGTTAAAGGTACAGATGATTATTTAGTAAATTTAGATGATTTAAATTTTGATGTTCATTAAATTCATCGAAAATGAAAATTTTGACTACTGTCATTTTGAGTTGACATATTATTTTGTGTACTTACTTTGTTTTGATCGATTCAATTTGATTTTGATTATTTTGAGTTTATTTTGATTGTTTTAATCTAATTTTGATTGTTTGAGTTGAATTTGATTGTTTTAATTTGATTTTATATTAATTTGTCTTTTTATTATTTTGATTTAATTTTAATTATTTGACCTAACAATAATTTTATTTACTTACATATTTTATTTTGATTTTTTGATGACCTCTGTTATTTTATTTCCTATTGTAACTATTTCATTTTGACTTTTATTAACTAATTTAAACTCGATTATATGTTACATTTTAATATTAGATATTTGATGATAAATGTCAACTTTATTTAAAAACAAAAATGTTATTTAAAAAAAATGTTAACTTCATTTATTAAATGTTGCTGTCCATAAATGTAGCTTTAAGCGTATATTGTAACACCTTATTCACATTATGGTATGCAAATAAATGAATATGAATATGATGGTAAGCAATCGGCGTCGCCCATGGACACCTGGAACACCAGAGGCGTTACAAGTGCGTTACCGGCCATTTTGGAGATTAGGAGTTTGAGGATCGTTGAGGATTCGGGGATTGGGGAGATTGGGGAAGGAGAGGGTAAGTAATTGGGCCTCCGATAACCTCAATCACACGACGAAACACAATGCATGCGTTGCTTCACTTCGTTTTTTTGTGAGGCCGTGGTATCACTCCGGTCGAGCCGGCTCATTCGTGCCGAAGCATGGCTTTCCCACACTTGAACTTGGTTTAGTTAGGTTCAATGCTGAACCGAACAGTATCAGACAACAAGTCAATGAAGTGATCTCGTGATCGATTATTTGAGTCAGGTAATTGTATTTGTATTATATACCTCTAACTCCCGTGAGACACGCTATATTAATTACTAGCTACTTCCGCGCGGTTTCACATGCTCTTCTTAGCTCCTATTGGTCGTAGCGTGATGTTTTATAGCCTATAGCCATCCTCGATAAATGCGCTATTCAACACAAAAACAATTATTTAAACCAGACTTGTAGTTACGGAGATTAGTGCGTTCAAACAAACAAAAAAAACAAACTCTTCCGTTTATATAATAGTATAAGATTATGTTTTTTGTCTGACTCACGTAACTGTTTGACGAGGAATTCATTTCCACCCATTCTAGAGGCTCAAAGTAGCAGCGTGATAGTCGCCACGTCGTGTGTCGCGGAATGCTACTCATGAATATGAACCTCTAGAATGGGCTGAAATTAGTCGAGTTCCTAATCAAATAGTTACGTGAGTAAGCTGTAAAACATAATAATTTATTAGGTAAAGTACCTAATTTTGACTTTTTAACGATTTTAGGTAAAACAGGACAATAATAAAACAAGAGAGGTAAATATTATATCTATTCCCTAGTAGAACAAACGTAAATATTATGTTTCTTGATTAGAACATTCCACATTAAGGCCGATACATAAGCCATGTTGATGTAGGAGCTCTGCTTACCCTCTCTGAGCACTCTCTACATTGTTATCTTATAATTATCTTGCAGCTAAATATTAATTTCATTGTTTTAGATGGGTAGGAATAATAATGAGGATTCTAAACCGTTCCTCAAAGTCAAATGCAATTTAGGTAATGAAATAGAAAATGTCATTAACTGGGCTGTCATTAAAATTTGTCATTATCGCTATAGCTCCTCCAGGGTGTAATAATATTTAAAATATTACTTAAATTAGTCACAAGAAATTAATTTCTATCGCTTATACCACGGGGACTGCCCTGAGGAAATGTTTGAAGTAGTGATGATTCACCGGTTCTGGCTCACGCGTTTGACAGGTCAAATCCGGGAGAATCAGTCGCACCAAACCTAAAAAAAAAAAAAAAAAAAGAAAAGGTTTTGGCATGCTCTGATCACGTTTCTGCAGTCCTTTTTTGCGTAGGATGCGTGGTTCTGGAGTTATGCAAATCAATTGCAAATCCATTTATTGTTATCTCATTCATTTCCGGTGCTCCTGACCCTCATCAACGCTCCATTGTTATTATCTATACTTCGAACACCCTTTTGACGTTCTTATCTATTACTCACTGGTAACCCTCATTATCTTTCATTTCCTATGTCATCAATAAAACACAATCATTCATTTTAATTTTCTAATTAATTTATTACTTTTTTCTACAAAATATGAGTGGAACATCTCATCCACAAAAATATCATTGTACAGTGTGTTCCCTGTAAATATGTTCGTAAAACTATGCATTGAACATCCCTGAAACTTAAATAGCAAATACATTAAGCAATATTCACCACAAACTGAAGTCCAATCATTCTGAATCCTATCAACATTCCAGTCCCATCTACTGTAATTTGGCAATCGAATTTTAACATATACAATTAATAGTAAAACACATCAATCAGGGCAATATTTTGAAACGCCGGAATCGTTTTTAAATTCATTAAAAATCGATATCTTATTTTTGATAAATGAATGTATTCAACAACACACAATTTGTAAAATAAACTTCATATTGCATGCTGATTTCATACAACAAACTAAAGATATTAAAAATACGTTTGATTTTCAAACGTTTAATTACATAATATGTCAAGGAGATGACTTAAATATTTTTTATTCATCATTAATAGACACAGTAGTCGGTAAAATTTGTCAATTTGAAAAAAAAGATAGTGGTTGGAGTCTTAATCAAATTAAATACATAGATATGAATGTTAACAAATTCAACCCCCTACGTGGTAGTTCATACATCAACCTTCCTCAAGATATTAAATCAAAAAAAGCTGTAATCAATGTTAAAAATAATGATAATATGTGTTTCAAATGGGCATTACTCTCCGGTTTATATCCTGTATGTAAAAATGTAGATCGGGTAGCATCTTACGCAATTCATGGAAATAAATTAAAATTTACTGGTATTTCTTTTCCGGTTAAAATTGCAGATATATCAAAAGTAGAGAAATTAAACAATATTAGTATTAATGTTTTTGGTTTAGAGTATAATAAAGAAAAAAAGTGTAATTCTGTTGTAGGTCCTTTATATTTATCAAAATGTCGTACACCTAATCATATTAACCTACTATATATATCGAATGGTACTAACAATCATTACTGTTATATTAAAAACTTATCGCGATTAGTAAGTTCACAAATATCAAGACAACATCATGCAGTTTGTATATGTGATTCATGTTTACTTCATTTCCCATCAAAGGAAAGACTTAATAACCATCAACAATATGATTGCGCGCACATTTGTACAGAATTACCAAACGGTGTGGATTCCAAAAAGGATTGGTTTGGTAAAGCAACCTCAAATAATAAATTAAAATTTGATAAATTCGCGAAAAAGTTGGAAATGCCGTTTGTGATTTATGCAGACTTTGAGGCATTTTTGAATCCGATAGAATCATGTAGTAACGATCCATCCAAGCCTAGTACAATTAATATTCAAAAACATGAAGTGTATAGTTTTGGATATTACATTAAATGTTCATATGATAACAGATTATCAAAATATGAGACATATAGTGGATCAAACTGTGCACAAGTGTTTATGAATCGCCTTTGTGAAGATGTGAAAGCAATAGTTAAAAAAAATAGTTTCCAAAAATGTCCCGTTCCATTATCAGATGAAGAGAAAATTAAAATTTCAAATTCAAACATATGTCATATTTGTGAAACTGAGTTAAATGAAGATCTTTTTTACGATTTTGATTGGCACACTGGTAGTTTTAGGGGTGTTGCACATCAAGTGTGTAGTTCTAAGTACAGAACCCCTCGTCATATCCCAATATTTTTACATAACCTCAGTCACTACGATGCTCATTTCATTGTCCATGCATTAAACCTCGATGATAACAAAGTTGAAGTTATTCCACAAAACAAAGAACGATACATATCATTTTCAAAACAGTTAACAATAAATAATCAACCAGTAAGTTTAAGATTCGTAGATTCACTGAAATTTTTATCGTGTAGTTTAGATCAACTAGCTAAAAATCTTAATGATGATCAGTTTACAGAATTAAAAAGGAACTATCCTAATAATGAAGATTTTTCACGTTTAAGACGGAAAGGTATTTATCCTTATGAATTTATGTGTAATAGTGATTGCTTGAAACATCCATCACTTCCTGATCAACACCAATTTTATAGTTCACTCACAGATTCAAATATTTCAAATGATGATTATAATCACGCAAAAGATATTTGGCAACATTTTAAGTGTAGTAGTATGTCTGATTATTCCAATTTATATTTAAAAACTGATGTTTTACTTTTGACTGATGTATTCGAAAACTTTAGAAAGCTTTGTATAAAAACTTATGGACTAGATCCTGCTCATTACTATACTGCCCCAGGTTTAAGTTGGGATGCAATGTTAAAATTTACAAAAATAGAATTAGAATTATTAACAGACTATGACAAAGTTGCTTTTTTTAAAGCTGGTATTAGAGGGGGTATATCTCAGTGTAGCAATCGTTTTGCTAGAGCAAATAATAAATTCATGGAAGATTATGATAGCGAAAAACCTAATTCATATCTCACATATTTTGATGCGAATAATTTATATGGTTGGGCAATGTCTCAATCTCTTCCTGTTGGTGGTTTTGAATGGGTAGATTCTAATACAGATTATAATGTTTCGGATAACTCTGATTTCGGTTATGTTTTAGAAGTTGATTTGGAATATCCTGATGAACTTCATGATTTGCATTCTGACTTTCCGTTATGTCCTGAAAACATATGTGTGGGTAATACTAAAGAATCTAAATTAGTTCCTAATTTAAATAATAAAAATAAATACATCATTCATTACAGGAATTTAAAACAATGCGTTGAAATGGGGATTAAATTAATGAAAGTACATAGAATTTTAAAATTTAAACAGAGTTCTTGGTTAAAGAAATACATAGACTTAAATACTAGTTTGAGAACGTTAGCTACATCAAACTTTGAAAAAGACTTTTTTAAATTAATGAATAATTCTGTCTTCGGTAAGACTATGGAAAATATTGAAAAAAGAGTAAACGTTAAACTACTAACTCACTGGGATAATCGTGGTAAAGTTTTAGGTGCTCAGGATTGGATTGCAAAACCAGAATTCCATAGTTTATCAATATTTTCAGAACATTTAGTCGCAATACAATTACGGAAAACAAAGTTAATTTATGATAAACCGATTTATTTAGGATTTTGTATTTTAGATATATCTAAGACCCTTATGTATGAATTTCATTATAACTACATGATTAAAAAGTTTCATAATGAAATTAAGTTATTGTACACCGATACCGATAGTTTGATATATCAAATTTTTACAGATAATTTTTATGAGGATATAAAACCAGATCTACTTCACTATTTCGATACATCAGATTACCCGGAAAATAATATTTACGGATATCCAAAAATAAATAAAATAAAGTTAGGTTTTTTTAAAGATGAGAATAATGGTAAAGTATTGAAGGAATTTGTAGGGTTGCGATCAAAAATGTATGCCTTAGAAATAGAAGATAAATTTATAGCAAAAGCAAAAGGAGTTAACAAAAGTGTTACCAAAAAAATGAATATGGAAAATTACAAATCGTGTTTGTTTAATAAAAATGTATTATATTGTAGTATGCTTCGATTTAAGTCAATCAAACACACTATTTTTACACAAAAAATAAATAAAACATCTTTGTCATATAATGATACCAAACGATGTATTATGGACAACAACATTGATACATTGGCTTGGGGACATTATAAATTACGTTAAGTGTAATACTTTTATTTCTGTGTGTATATACAAAATTTGTATTGATTGCAAATTATATGTTTTAGGTATATAATTTTGTCAATATATAGTAATTTTACACCGACATTTTCATTTTTATTTCATCCCTTTAAAACTCTAGACGTGTGAAATGTATCACTTTATCCATCCGTTTACTGCTATTGTGGCAGGACCAAGTGGATGTGGGAAGTCAAATTTTGTAACAAATTTCATAAAATCAGTTAAAGAAATATGTAATTGTGATTTTAATCAGATCACATGGTGCTTTGATGAAATGCAGCCTTTATATAATTTACCAAATGTTAACTATCATCAAGGAATTCCAAATCTTAATATGTTTGATGGTGAAAACCCACACCTTATTATTATTGATGATCTAATGAGAGAGTCTGATGGAAGAATTGTGGATATATTTACAAAAGGTAGTCATCACAGGAATCTTAGTGTATTTTATTTAACACAAAATTTATTTCATCAAGGTAAAGGTCAAAGAGACATTTCTTTAAACTCAAGTTATATAATTTATTTTAAAAACCCTCGAGATAAAACTCAAATAAGATATTTAGCACGTCAAGTGTCACCAGATAACCCAAAATTCATTGAAGACGCCTACAGGGATGCAACTTTCGAAGCGCATGGATATTTAATGATAGATTTAAAACAGAATACAAATGATTTTTGTCGTATCAAGACAAATGTATTCCCATTTAATGGTTACTGCACAGTCTACGTCCCCACGAAAGAGTTTAAATACACCAAGAATCAAACAATTCAAATCATTTCTAAATGATGCATCGTCGACTCACCACGCATAAACATTTGCTAAACGCTTTGCATACGCTTAAACCAAAATATCAAAGAGCGTTACTTAAAACGTGTGATGAAGAAGAAATAAATTGTATTTGTGAATGTATTCATAACGTTTTACAAGGAAAGATACCTCTCAAAGATCAAGATAAACAAAAATTGAATAAACACAAAAATATACTCCGTAAACTGGTGCATAAGTGTACACATAAACTAAGAAAAAATATTATTATACAAAAAGGAGGGGCTTTCTTACCAATAATATTAGGTGCAATATTGAGTGGATTAGTAAGTGGACTAGACAGTTAACATGGAAAATGCTAAGAAAATGATACTTATTGAACCTGGATTGATTGAAAAATTAAAACAAGAAAATAAGGTTACTAGTAATTTGTCTCGACTAGATATTGAAATGCAAAATATTATGAATAGTAAGACGGAAGACCGAAAGAAGTGGATGTTATATTTACAAACACTACAAAGATACCTTCACTTTACCGAAGAGGATCGTCAACCACTCAGATTACCAATTTATTCTGATACATCTAATGAAGATTCAAATGGATCTAAAATTGGTTTTAAAAATAAAGATAGAGATCTAAAAAGTTCAGTTGATGCTGAATCTTTGTTAGAGGAGAAAGGATCTATTAAAAGTATAGAAAGTGAAGCAAATCCACTGTATTCACCAACACAAATACTCAGTTTAATTCCAAAAACTTATAATAAAAAAGGTGAGTCATTATTAAACTTAATTGGAATAAGTAAAAGTAAAATACGTTGGGACAATGAAGGCACAGTCATAATTGATAATGAAAAAATTCCAGGAAGTAATATTGTTGATTTAATAAATGATTCACTTAGACCCTTAAAAAAAGTGATCCGATAGGGTGGGATAGATTTGCTAAAGCATTAAAAGATATTAAAGTACCACTTACTTATATTGGAAATCCAAAGAGATGTGAGTTTATTAACCAACTTCAAGCAAAAGATCTGAACAAAACCTCTGAGATTGAAGTTCAAGAGTTTTCTACACCGAGCAGTGGAGATAAAAGATCTATAACTAAAATACGTAAAAAGATCGATTGGGAAAAATGGACCCCGTACTAGAAGAAATTAACAGGATTTATTATGATCCATCTAACCCCGCTGGTTTTGGTAGTATTGATAAATTATCAAAAGCTATGAAGGAGAAAATGGATAAAAAGCAAGTAAAGGAATGGTTACAATCACAAGAAACATATACACTACATAAACCCATTCGGAAAAAATTCCCGCGTAATAGGTACATTCTATCAAACATTAATGAGTTGTGGCAAGCTGATTTAAGTGATATGCGAACTTATGCTCAATATAATGATGGTTTCAACTACATACTTTGTGTTATTGATGTATTTAGTAAATATGCTTTTGCAAGACCAATGAAAAAGAAAAACTCAGAAACAACTAAAGAATGTTTTGAAAGTATATTTACTGAAAGTAATTCAACACCTACTCACATACAATCTGATAAAGGTACAGAATTTATTTCAAAAGATGTACAAAAATACTTTAAATCCAAAAAGATAAATTACTATACCACTAACAATCCTGATATTAAGGCTAGTATTGTTGAACGATTTCAAAGAACTCTAAAAATGAAAATGTGGCGTTATTTCACTCATAATAATACTTATAGATATGTCGATGTTTTACAAGATTTAATATACTCTTATAATCACAGCATTCACTCGAGTATTAAGATGTGCCCATGTGATGTAAGTTCCAACAATATTATGACAGTTTGGACTAATCTTTATGATAGAGGATCAAACAAACTTTCTTTAGAAAATTCTAAACCAAATTTCAACGTGGGTGATTATGTTCGAATAACTAAATATAAACATGTTTTTCAAAAAGGATATGAATCCAATTGGAGTGATGAAATATTTATTATATCTTCAATAATTGATAGATCTCCATGGATTGTTTATACAATAACTGATTTACAAAATGAACCAATAGTTGGTACTTTTTATGAAAGAGAATTACAGAAGGTCACTTACAACCCCACCTCACAATATAAAATAGATAAAATAATTGGCACTCGTTATGAAATTAGAAGGTGAATGGTCGGTTGGAGTTGTCGAGTTTCAATATCCATGCACCATGTTTACTGTTCAAGATCATGAAAATGTTGTATACATCACAAAAACCATGATAATGCCTAATGAAGATAAACCATCAACAGTGTACTACAAAAAACATATTCCCGCTACCAACTACGATAACGTTGAACATATTTTAAAAACGTTAAATAGTATCAGAGAGAACTTGAAATTTCGTTATGATGAAATAACAAAATTTGTGTCTGTTTCTGTTTTGGATAAAAATATAACTTCCATAACATTATCACCCAAATTAAGTTTACAACTAGGTTATGAACCAAATACAAATCTCCTAGACAGAAATTTTGGGAAGTGTCCTGCTAATTTACACTTAGGGTTACCATCACAACTATTTCTATATTGCGATATTATCGATCCTCAGATTGTGGGTGATGTTATGACTCCGCTATTAAGAGTCATTTCATTAGATCCTTCAAAATACATTTATGGTGCGAATAAAATGCACATTTTCTCTCCACCTCACTACTTACCTGTTATGCGAAGAGAGTTCGATACGTTAGAAATAGATATAAGATCGAGCACAGGACAAAAAATCCCATTCCAGTTTGGAACCGTGTGTATTAAACTACATTTCCACAAATTATAATAATGTATTCTCATCAGGATCATCATAAATGTCCATACGAAAATTATTATTCTCATCAAGCTGGATCAGGAGTTGGAGTAATTTATAAGGGTTCACCATACCAACGTGGTCATGGTATTGGGAGCTTCTTAGGAGGGTTATTTAGATCAGTTTTACCTTTACTTTCAAGTGGTGTTCGAGTGGTTGGTAAGGAGGCATTAAATGCTGGAGTAGGACTTTTATCAGATATGGTTCAAGCCCGTCCTATGGAAGCCTCAATAAAAAATCGTCTAAAGCAAGTTAGTACGAACTTAAAACGAAAGGCTGATGACAAAATTGATCGATTTAACATGACAGGATCTGGGTATATAACTAAAAGAAAACGATTGGCCTCGTTCATTCCACCACTAACAGCGAAAGTGAAAGCTACGAAAAAACTTGGTCGAAAACCAAAAAACATCAAAGATATATTTTCAAATTAAGTATGTCTTTCCTTCATAATCATTCTTGTGAGTGCGTTAAGTCAGAATTAGATTTGTTTGCATTACCGTCTACACAAACAAGCATTGAAAATGGATTGTGGATTCATTATAAACCAATTTCATCTCTTGCTGATGATGGACCTATCGAGTTTCAAGTTCCTGGAACAGGCGATGACTACATAGATTTGTCTCATACATTACTCCACATAAAGGCAAAAGTATTAAATCAAGATTCAACAAACTTGATATCAGCTACAGCAGTAGCACCTGTAAATAATTGGTTGCATTCACTTTTTAGTCAACTCGATATCTATTTAAACCAAAAACTTGTGTCACCACCTAATAATACCTATGCTTATCGAGCATACATGGAAACCCTTTTAAACTATGCACCTGCTGCTAAACAATCTCATCTTACTTGTAGTCTTTGGTATGATGATACAGCAGGAAAAATGGATTCCACAGATGGTAAAAACATTGGATTTGTTAAAAGACAGGAATTAGTTAATGAAAGCAGGGAAGTAGAAATGATTGGTCATCTTCATGGTGATATTTTCAATCAAGATAAATTTTTAATTAATGGCGTTGAAATGAGTGTAAAATTAGTTCGGTCAAGAGAGAGTTTTAATTTAATTGCTGGATCAAATGATGTAAAGTTTAAAGTTTGCATTACGGATGCAACTCTTATTGTTCGAAGAGCACGAATTAATCCAAGTGTATTACTCGCACATCAGAAAGTTTTAGCTTCTACCACTGCTAAATATCCTATAACTCGTGCTGAAGTTAAAGTTTTAACTATTCCATCGGGTGTTCAAGGGAAAACTCTTGATAATATATTCTTAGGACAGGTACCCAAAAGATGTATTATTGGTTTTGTGAATAATTCCGCATTTAATGGTTCACTTACTAAAAATCCATTTAACTTTGAAAACTATGGTATTAACTCTTTCAGCTTATATATTGATGGTCAACAAATACCTTCCAAAGCTTTGCAACCATCTTTTAATAATAATATGTTTACATCAGCATATCATACTCTATTCTCGGGGACTGGTATTCACTTTCTTAATGAAGGAAATGCAATCTCTCGTGAACAGTATGCCAAAGGTTACTGTCTTTTAGCATTTGATTTAACTCCTGATTTATCAGCTAACTCATCAGCCCATTGGAATCTCATAAAGCATGGTAGTGTAAGATTAGAAGTACGATTTGAATCCTCACTAATACAAACAATTAACTGTATTGTTTATGCTGAGTTTGACAATATTATTGAAATAGATAAAAATCGAAATGTTACTGTAGACTATAGTAGTTAGGATTATAATTTGTGTTGTGTTTTAGATATATGTGTAATGCTTAATGCATTTTTGTGTGTGTGTAACTAAATGTAACATTATAAAATTAATAAAACAAATTATATGCAATATATTATTTTTTATTTCTTTATATACCTCCCCTATTTAATCTTAAACAAAACACTGTTCGAGTTTAAACTTTACATAAGCACATTGACTAAACCACTGAACATGCTGCTGCCAAGGATCATCGTCATCTTCCCAATCTTTTAAACCACCACCACAATGGAAACACTTGGTCCTGTCTCCATAGCCAGTATAAAAGAAACCGGCTTCTGCAAGATCTTCAGGCTTCTGCTGCATAACGAGAGGCCAGTTTTCGAAACTCATCAATCGTCTAGATTTTGAACTGAAAAATGGATATTCAGCTCTTAGGTACTGCATATTCTTCACTTTTTCTTCTCCAATCAATTTTGTAGTTTTGTTTTTCCATGAAGTGTTCTGTACACGTATACCGCACTCATCTCTTCCTTCTGCTATTGTTTTTCTCTCAGCATCACAAGGCGACAGCTCCTTGGATCTAATGAGTACACAGAAGTACTTTAAGTAAACAGAATCACATTCACTAATCCACTAATGAGTGTCATTGTTAAAAAAGTATTTTTTAACTTTTTCACTTTCTGCTATTGTCTTTGTAATATTGTATACGAGACCGTTTGTGTTGTCGTAGATGCTATCCTTATTATTCTTTACGTAATATTTAATCCTCGTGGTAGCGTGCTTCCAGTGATCACTAATTGGAATCTTGGATAGTTTCTTCATATCATACATTTCAATTTTTATGAGATGCGTCGCTTGGTCTCCGTCGTCAGAATTTGTAGAGATGTATGATACGCCATCTCTAGCAGCTCGTGCCACAGTCGACGATAGCAGCTTCTTCCTTTTTATTTTTGGTGTCACTTCAAAAAATTGATCAATCGGTTGCGATTTCCTTTTTCCTCCATCGTCTGTGTTAATAACGACGATGTCATCACTCTCTTCTTCGTGTTGGGGAGAGAGTGGCGAGTAGTAATACTGTTTATAGGTATTTTCATTATCGTCTGCGAAGTTGAATGATCTCTGCAACAACAGAGTTATCACGTTAATATCAATTTGTTTACACTTAATCTGACACACACACGTTAGGAAACAACAACAGAAATACAAGTAAGTTTGTCAATAGAATAAACACTTACCTCCATGACCATTGATGCGTTGAAGTAAGTAACACAAACGTAGTATTGGTAGACGTACACAATCCACTGTGGTCAAACGACCATAGACTGACTGCATGACTGCAACTGTTCGATCTTATATAGCACCATTCTTATCTGAACTCTATGAGTCAACAAATTTATCGCACATCGCAACAGGCATGAACTTGTTTTGTGATTCCCAAAAGAATGCGATATTTAATATTTACAAATCACTATAATTGAACATTCGTATGACAACCATTGAATAGATTAGTACTGTAATAATTTGTTAATAACAGTAATATCATGGACACACTAGAATTACAAAAGCATATGAAAAAGATTCATGTCAGTCTAGAAAATAATGTTTATGCTGCTAATAGACTACCTATGTATACACATGTACCAACGTATATAATATGCAATTTGGATGCGGATGATAAACCAGGGTCACACTGGATAGCTGTACATATCGATGCGAATGGCATCGGTCAATATTTTGATTCATATGGACGAACACCTGAGCGATATCATCTTCAGTTTTTGAAAAGGAATTGTAAGAGATGGGACTGGAATGTTGATAGGATTCAGAATGATTGGACTTCAGTTTGTGGTGAATATTGCTTAATGTATTTGCTATTTAAGTTTCAGGGATGTTCAACACACTGTACAATGATATTTTTGTGGATGAGATGTTCCACTCATATTTTGTAGAAAAAAGTAATAAATTAATTAGAAAATTAAAATGAATGATTGTGTTTTATTGATGACATAGGAAATGAAAGATAATGAGGGTTACCAGTGAGTAATAGATAAGAACGCCAAAAGGAGAGTTGATGAGGGTCAGGAGCACCGGAAATGAATGAGATAACAATAAATGGATTTGCAATTGATTTGCATAACTCCAGAACCACGCATCCTACGCAAAAAAGGACTGCAGAAACGTGATCAGAGCATGCCAAAACCTTTTTTTGTTTTTTTTTTTTTTTTTTTTTTTTTTTTTTTTTTTTTAGGTTTGGTGCGACTGATTCTCCCGGATTTGACCTGTCAAACGCGTGAGCCAGAACCGGTGAATCATCACTACTGTTTGACCTGATATCTGCCGCATCTTTTCGCCATCAACTCTCACGACAGCATATAGATGGTTGGCAGGCCACAACTGTGCGCATCTCACGTAGCCTTCTGCCTCGCATAGCAAAACTGTGGAATGATCTGTCATGGGCGGTATTTCCGAACCGATACGACCTTCAAGAAAAGAGCGTACATACATACATAATATCACGCCTTTTATCCCCGAAGGGGTAGGCAGAGGTGCACATTCTACCAGAGTACAATGTAACACCCACTTTTCACTAGTTGTTATGAGTCCCATGTAATTCTTCCTTTTTAAATGGAGAAAAAGAGCGTATTCCTTTTTAAATGGACTGTAACGCACCTGTGACTCTTCTGGTGTTGCGGGTGTCCATGGGCGGCGCTGATCGCTTACCATCAGGTAATCCGTCTGCTCTTTTGCCTCCTATACAATAAAAAAAATGTAAGCTTTAGTTAACTCATCGTAATCTACTATTTCGATTCCTTTTGATGATATAGCAGCTAGGGTTTCATGCAACTCAGCATTTACTCAATTTACAATTGCATTGTATAACGACATTAGATTGCCAGTCTAATCGCGATCACCAGCTAAATAACATCCTGTATTAACTAATTCATATAATTAAATTGTAATTAATAAATAAATATTTGTTTAATCAAAATCCCGACCGCTGAAACGTAACTCTTTAAATGATTAATATTTTGGTTCATTCAAGCCTTTATTTAAAAAAATACTTTCATAGCAGACAGAGGTAACATATTTTTACGTTTTACTAATTATATTAATATTATAAGCAAATATAACCACATCTACACAAAACAAATGAATTTTAATGTTACTAAAATCAATAATCACAATCATTCTTATTGATTTCTGTCTCTAATACACAATTTAACAATATAAAGAAACTCAGTTTGAGTACGATACGAAGTTAGCGCCGTTATGCGGAGCTGTCTCGAGTGAAAAGTGTCACTCGTCCCACCTGTCAGTTGAATTTGATAGTTGTACAAACGTCAAACTGACGACGTTTCCTTATATTTTTATAATAACTATCGTGAAATATTCCAAATCAACTAAATAAAGCGTAAATAAAATAAAGAGGGAGCTGCGCGACATCGCCGCGACCGCGCATGCTGCTCATGAGGAAGGACCCCTCTGTGGTTCGAAACTAGTAGAGCTTTTCTCAGTATATTCACATGAGTAACCCGCGATTTTAGTTAATAACATTTCCTGATATTATTAACTAATATAACATAACATCACGCCTTTTATCCCCGAAGGGGTAGGCAGAGGTGCACATAGAAGTAACACCCACTTTTCACAATTTATGTTATGAGTCCCATGTAATATATTATGTATTTATATTATGAACTCTAACGCAATAAGGAACGAATCCTTATTTAGGTAATAATAAGATAGCAAAGTTATAATAACATAATAATCCTGCACGTTCATTCAATTCTTGTGGAAATTGGGCAGTGTATAGATGGGGAGCCCCTCCATTGTAAATTGTTTTCCTAATTGGAAGCGAATCCGTCAAGCGGGAGATGTGTTGAGGGTGTTAGGGATCCATGTGGGGTGACCATGATTCGATTAGGATAACGTTTACATATTGCATTTACGTAAACACAATACAATATACCTCTATATAGAAAAATCAAAATATCTATTGAAAGTGCCATAAAGGAGATTCTCTGTGACCTGTATATATGTACGAGTATGTATGTTTGTGCGCAATTATCTCGCGATTGGCTGCACCGGTTTTGGTGCGGGTTTCAGAAAAGTGTCTGGTAGAATTCGGAGATTTCTTTCTTTCTTTACATATTAATTCACCGACTTTTAACAAAAGCTATTGAAGTCGGTTTTTTAACAGTAGTGTGTAAAATAATTTTTATTCAGAAATTTCTGCTAACTGTATTGTCTGTCATCCATGCAAACATTCTTTTACTCAGTATCGGGAAAGAAGTTTAGGTGATTTTCGGCATGACATTTCAAAATGGCGCCGGTGTGTAGTTTAAATAAAATAAATGCTTTGATGACTTTATTTTACGTGATCTTAAAGCCAGACCAACTAGCTAATCTATTGTACGTTTGACTACATAAATAATATTATTCTATTTTGTATGTATAAAATTAGTGTTATAATAATGTGGAATTTTACAATTGACTTCTTCGAGGAATAAAAAATGGCGGATAAAAATATAGTCGTCTAAAACCAACCTACTAGTTAAGCCGTTTTAAGTTTAAAACGCCTTGCAAATAGCTAAGTGTAGTCTACACTTAGCAATTTGCAAGGCGCTGCCTTATAATAATTCTTGCCCTCTAATCTATTTAGTTCTATCTAATTTACTATGGGAGCGTACAAGGTGAAGCTAGTTCCGATGGAAAGACCACACCCTGTTCGAAGGTTGGCGCTTATCTTTAGTGCTAGTAAAAGCCACTTATACATTGAAGAACTTCATTATACACGAGGTATAAAGATGGACTAAATGGGTGTGAAGAATTCTTAGCTTTTAATCTATACACACTTAATATTATAAGTGGGTGTGAAGAATCCTTAGCTTTTAATCTATACACACTTAATATTATAAATGGGTGTGAAGAATTCTTAGCTTTTAATCTATACACACTTAATATTATAAATGGGTGTGAAGAATTCTTAGCTTTTAATCTATACACACTTAATATTATAAATGGGTGTGAAGAATTCTTAGCTTTTAATCTATACACACTTAATATTATAAAGCTGAAAAGATTGTTTCTTTGTTTGGTTGTTTGAACGCGCTAATCTCCGAAATTACTGGTCTGATTTGAAAAATTCTTTCTGCGTTGGATAACCCATTTAACGAGGAAGGCTCATAGGCTATAAAATATCACGCTACGATTAATAGGCGCCGAGCAGAGTGAGTGAAACCGCGCGGAAGTAGCTAGTGTATAATACATTGTATAATACATTGGTAAAGTGGTATTTATTTATAATTTACAATAATGTAGACTAACAATATTATATCTACAAAATCGTCTACATAGTGAGGCGGAACCGCGGCGGTTTTTAGATAAACTTTGTGAAGAAACCGAATGCAAGCTGCCGCCCTTGCAGTTTTGTTGTGCAACTGATTTTAAAATCGTGTAATGTTACAAAATTGTGGTGGTTGCGTAGTACAATATAGGTCGCACTTCGCAGAGAATTCAGTAGTAGTAACAGAACATAGTGATTGAAAATACCATGGATGGTTCACGGCTTAAAACTATAGTGTTTGTACCTGTGCGGCTTCTCAAATTTTATTTATTTCACCACAAATATAAAAGTATACTTTTTATATTATGGCTTAACTAAAAATTAAGAGTTACTCACGTAAATATACTGAGAAAAGTACTTGTTTAGTAGGTTATGCGACGCTGCTCATGAAGAAGAGTCCCTCTGTGACTCGAAACTAGTAGAGCTTTTCTCAGTATACCTACGTGAGAAACTCGAAATTTTTAGTGAACTCAGTATGTCTCACGATAGTTATTATAAAAACATATTATTACTTATATGTTCATTAGTATATGTCACTAGTATTAGTATTTCTCTCATTTTACTATTTGTAAAAATTCACATAATCTTACCTCGGACCGTACTTTTGAGAAAAATACCTACCTATATAATAAAAATGTCAGCTTTTCTAACACAGTAATAAATTCACAGTGTACCGTATCGAAAAAGTCTCCTTGACCTGAAATCTCAGCCTAGATCAAGACTAACGCAAGTAGTGCGTGTGTAGGTATCATCAACCTGTCTGAACTGTCATACTGGAGTGATATTTCGTTTGCTTTTCTGGTATATTCAATTTGCATTTATGGAGTGAATAAAATGATGTATGTATGTTTAGTAATCGATTTATGGATTTTAGATTTTTTTTTAGTCTCCGTAAGGGGGTATATTACACTTAACACCCTATATGCACCGGTTATGTTATGAGTTCCATGTGTTAGGGGGTGAGCTTGTAACCATTTTAATTTCTTAATCCCTGATTATCAACAATCTACAACATTTGCTCACACAAAACTAGTCTCTAAACATCCTTACTTCCTTACTAATATTATAAATCGGTAAGTGAGTTTGTTTGTTTGTTCCGCTTTCACGCCGTAACTACTAAACCGATTGCTTTGATTTTTTGCAGATGTATACTTAGAAGTCAGGATTAAATAAAAGGGTAATTTTTATCCCGAAAAAATTTGATATTCCCGAGGGAAATAAAAGTATTGGCTTTTTATCCTCTTGTGACGCGAGCGAAGCCGCGGGTAAAAGCTAGTCTAAAATAAAGTCTATAATGGAGTAAATAGGGAGCTGTCACCGATTACCGTTTGAGCAGTGCTAGAATACTAATAGAACCTTCCATAAGGACTATTGTAAAAGATACTGAATTCATTGAAAATAATAATTTACTCACGTAAATAACTACTAGGCTGTAGTGAGCTGCGTGACGTCACCGCGTCCACGCACGCTGTTCAAGAGGAGTCCCATTGTGACTTGAAACCAGAGGCCTTAGTACGGCTTTGTCGTACAAGTATGTGTTCAGCGCTCTGATTGGCCGACTGAAATAACCAACCAGCCCTCAGTAGAGCTTTGCTCAGTTTCTTAAGTGTGTTAACTGGTGTTTTCAAATAATTTTGTAGGTACTTTGCCATAATCTGGAATTGAATTTGAGATCGATCGAAAAGTTCAGCGTTAGTGACAGGTCGACAAACAAAATAACTACAAAAAGAGTTATAAATCAAGTAAACTTCTGGTATATCTATTATCTACACAAAAAATACAAAATCATAGATAACGGGTCATAGCACAACCCAAAAGCAGTCACGCACAAAAAACAAATAACGTATTTACAATCCGAAATCGTGCCATTTTTTAAACGGAGACGGGTTGAAACTAATGTTTTAAAATAGGATTGTCCGGGTCACAGTGATTGATGGTCACCCTACTGCTTAGAATCTATGAACCAATCAATCTTTGGTTCAAGAGGACTTTTTATAGAAATGAAAGAGTATTTTTATATAGACTGTCTCGTTGGCCGAGTGGTCGCAAGTGCGACTGCCAGGCAAGGAGTTTCGGGTACGATTCCCGAGTCGGGCAAAGTAACACCAAAAAAAATATCAGTAGTAGGTAGCACGGAGTTTGGAATTATATCCAGTCTATGGCAATAGGCTCACCCTTTATTACATGGGACTCATAACATAAAATAGTAATTGTTAATTATAACAAAATAATGCTCATTAGTTTGTAGCTGTTTATTATTAGATAATTAGTAGTACAGACGACAGTATGTGACAGCTTTATTATTGTTTGTCTATAGTATAATTTTTAGTCTATGCTTGTCTATGAAAAATAAATATGTCAGTCGTTACTGTGAATTCAAAAACTGCGTTTTATTCAAAAGTAGGTGTTACATTGTACAGTGCCGTAATGTGCACCTCTGACTATACCTTAGGGGATAAAAGGCGTGATGACAGTTTTTTTGTATTGAAATAAAGTCTTTTTGTAGGTATCTATCCATTTTTAGAAATTGTGGTCACTCTGTTTGCGGATTTACATTAAGGGCAAATTTTATGTATTTTTTTATATAATTACCTATGTATAACGTTATATCATGTTAGATAGGATTTCCTTGAAGATTTTTTCTAAATGAAATATGGATTTATAATCAAAATATTAATCTGAAATCGTGAATTATTCTTCTATACCTCTGGTTAAGGCTTGTTATATTATTTATTTCTATGATTTGTCATAACACAACAAATACTGTACAATCGTAACTTTCGTTCCATATCTTAGTTTTTAATTTTTAATCCAATCACAGCAAATCAACCTCTATACTTAAGCCTTCTTTGTTTACATTAATAAGAAACTATCTATAACCTAAAATACACAAAAATTAAATAAAACATAACTAGAAATGACTATTTACACAGACCATCAAAAAATTCGTCCGCATCGATATCAAATATCAACCTCTATGCATATGATATTAAACATTAAAACTCAAATGCGCCAATGAAAAATGAAATTTAGAGAGGTTTTATTCGGTTCAATATTAACTAAGTTTTATTGTTTGTAGCAGATGTAAGGACCGTAACAATGAACCGATTACGATCAATACTACCTCTATATGGGAGAATGACCTTGAGAACTGAGTAGTTTCTGCGTGTAGCAGTTGTCCTACTGTTGGGTAATGATAAACAGTACATAAACAACGCTTACGTTGTATGTCGTCGTGTGAGTGAGGTTACCGGAGACCCAATCACCCCCCTTCTCCTCCAATCTCCCATCCCTGAATCCCCAACTATCGTCAAATTGCTAATCCGCAAAAGGCCGATGACGTAGTGTCTATGGTTAACGCCGATAGCTTACCATCAGGTGACCCGTATGCTCGTTTACCGGCAAATCTCAATAAAAAAAATCATTATAAACTTATTTTTTTACATATTTGGACGACCAGCAGATAAATAACCCACCACGGTATAACAAGCTAACGCTTTTTTTTCTTCAGCATATTATGTTAATTATAAGTTAGACATGTTTCCAACCGAGAGGAAATTACTAAAATTAAAAAAAAAATGTTTGAGTGGCTGCCTCTATTCAACCCACCACAGGCACCGCAGCTGACGTTCATGAGGCTTCATTATACGACTCTCTCAAGCACTATGCAAGTTATCGACTGAGAAGAATAGACTGACAATAATTGGTGCCTGACTTACCGGTCTATGGCGTTGAGCGAACTATTTATTTTGATAATGATGGGAGCCAAATTTTAAACACAATACATACATGAGTGGAAGCCTTTGCCAGAGACTGTGTTTCCTGAACGGTATAACTTGGGTGTCTCCAAAGCCTGAGTGAATAGGATGCTTATGGGTCGACGTGCTCCATCGTAGACCGCATCGTCGCTTATCAACCGGCGAGATAGAGGTCAAACATCGGCCCATCAAATATAAAAGTATTTTTTTTTTAATGGGGGAAAATCATCGAATGTCTGCTCCCGCCTGGGTGAGGCGGAAGGGAGTGTCAGACTCTTACTGACTAAAAACCACCCCGTTCCGTCTCCTGCACGTCGAGCCGGAGCCCCGGTTACCCGTTAGGTTCTCCGCGACAAATATAAAAGTATAGAATCGTATCAATATACGACAAAATCTGATAAAAGTTTATGGTAGTACCGATTTTGTTGCGCAAAACGCTGTTCAAATAGACGATTTAAAAGAAAAATGGTCAACAAAATATTTGCACGACACCCACATCAGCTTTGTGTGGACAAATCAACGTGAATGGCCAACACATTTTTATCCCGTGTCCAAACAAAATGGCCGCACGGACGTTTGTTTGTGTTTGCTTTTACAGACTGAATAATAGTTTCAGTTTTGTTAAAAGTAGACAGTATTTAAAGCATAAATAACACGATATTATCATAACAAGTTATTCTAATAAATTAAATTAAAATAAACTACTATTCAATTAAATACCTGCCTCGTTGGCCGAGTGGTCGCAGGTGCGACTGCCGGCCAAGGGGTCTCGGGTTCGATTCCCAGGTCGGGCAAAGTAGTACTGGGTTTTTAAAAATTCTCAGTAGTAGCACGGAGTCTGGAATTGTCCCCGGTATATGGCCATAGGTTCACCTCCTGTTACATGTGACTCATAACATAAATAGTGAAAAGTGGGTGTTATATTGTACAGTGGCAAAATGTGCTCCTCTGCCTACCCCTTCGGGGATAAAAGGCGTGACATTCAGTTTAATATCTACCTCTATATATATCTATCTATATGAGGTTAAATATTTACAACCTAACCTTTAGATAGACCTCCTCTATCTATTTCTATTATCTACTTTTTTTGAAAATGCTTTAAATAGAGACGTTTTTTTTTTTTTATATATATTTGATGGCGCGACGTTTGACCACTATCTCGCCTGGTGGTAAGCGATGATGCGGTCTACGATGTAGCACGTCGTCCCATAAGCAACCTATTCACTCGGGCCTTGAAGACTCCCAGGTTGTACCCTTCAGGAAATACAGATTCTGGCAAAGAATTCCACTCTTTAGCAGTACGCACAAGGAAGCTTGAAGCGAAGCGCTTCGTGCGTGTGGGCGGAACATCTACCATGAATCGGTGACGCTTTGCCGATTGTCTTGTGGTACGATGATGGAAAGGACTAGGGGGAATCAAGTTGTGCAATTCCCCTGCACACTCACCGAAATGTATCCGGTAGAAAACCGAAAGGCTTGCAACCTTACGCCTGTGCTCGAGGCTTTGAAGCCGAGCCTTCACAAGCGCATCATCGTCGATGAGCCTCTTGGCACGCCTCTCAATGTGCTCTAACGCGTCCAGCTAATATTTTGCCGAGCCGTCCCAAAGATGAGAGCAGTACTCCATACAGGACCGAACCTGTGCCTGGTACAGGCTCAGCAATTGTTTCGGCGTGAAGTACCGTCTCACCTTCCATAGGATACCCAACTTCCTACCAGCCAGTTGCGCTTTTGACTCTATATAAGAGCCAAAGTTGAGTGTGGGCGTCAGAGTTACACCAAGAAGCTCAAGATGATCGGTCATCGGTACGGACACATTCCGGAAAGTAGGAGTCAGCGGAAATTGACTCCGTTTGGCGGAGAATAGACACGCCTGGGTTTTGCTAGCGTTGAACCTAACCAAGTTGGCGTCACCCCAGTCGGAGACCGCCTTCAAGGTCGAGTTCAAACGATCGACCATGGATTCTCTTAAAGACTGGATCTGTGTTCCGCTAGTCCGCGCACTGGACACATACCTTTCAACAACTGTGCTGTCATCTGCATACCCAAAGATACCGGGCATAAGCAGGTCGTTAATGTGCAGCAAAAAGAGCGTCGCTGAAAGTACTGACCCTCTGAGGGACGCCGGCATTAATACCGAATTGGTCAGACGAGCAGCCATCGATGACTACTCGTATTGACCGATCCCTCAGAAAGTCTGCTATCCATCTGCACAGACCAGTAGGAAGTCCATATGCAGGAAGCTTGCCGATTAGACTGTCGTGCCAAACCCTGTCAAAGGCCTTCGAGACATCGAGGGAGACTGCTAATGCCTCCCCGTGCCCCTCTATGGCCTCGCTCCATATGTGAGTGGCATACGCAAGAAGGTCCCCAGTCGATCGGTTACGTCGAAACCCGTATTGCCGATCGCTGAGGAGATCGTTACCTTCAAGGTATGCCAGGAGTCTATTGTTGAGTACACGTTCCATGCTCTTGCAGAGTATGGACGTGACTGAAATAGGACGGTAATTATTAGGGTCGGCACGACTACCTTTTTTAGGCACAGGCTGTACGTTGGCTAGCTTCCATGCAGCCGGTACTAGACCCGTCTCCAAGGAAAGGCGAAACAGACGTGTCAAGATTGGAGACAACTCAGGCGCACAGGTTTTTAAAACCAGGGCTGGGATTCCGTCGGGACCACTGGCCTTGTTCACGTCCAGATCGCGTAGCGTCCTATATACCTCCTTCTGTCGAATGCGAATTTGCGACAAATTCGTCTTGCATACGCTATTAAGAGAAGGAGGCAAGGCGCCACCAGTGTCAAGACGCGAAGATTCCGCAAATAGAGAAGCAAATAGATTCGCTTTCTCTACCGCAGTGTGAGCCAGCGTCCCGTCAGACCTCAGGAGCGGAGGAAGTGAGGAGCGACAGAAGTTCGATTCAACCGCCTTGGCCAGGGACCAAAAAGCTTTACTTCCCGCTGGGTAGGAAGCTAGTTTGTTCCCTATACGGCCAATGTGGTTAAATCGAGCCATCCGTAATGCCTTTTTGCATGACTTGGCAGCCCGATTAAAGGCTCTCTTCTTTTGATGAATGTCATCAGCCCTACGGCGCCTGGCATCCGCCCATGCCAAGTTTGCCGCCTGCTTTTGCGCTTCGGCACGTCCGCAGTTGGCATCGAACCAAGGACGGGACCCACCAAAGGATGTCACGTCCGAGAATGGAATGTAGTATTCCATGCCCTGGCGCAGCACCCCCGTTACGGCTTCCGCACAAGCTGACGGATCATCAGAAGAGAAGCAAACGGGCCGCCAAGGATAGGATGCGAAAAAAGATCGCATCCCATCCCAGTCCGCTGACTTGTATCGCCAAATCCGCCGAGGTCCTCTGGGACTCGGATCTGGTGGGGAGTGTGTGGATACAGATTTCACCAGACAGTGGTCGGAGCTACCTAGAGGTGATGAGACTGTCACCGAGTAGCGATCTGGATCAGTTGTCAGCAGAAGGTCTAAGCAATTGGCAGTGTGCGTATCGACATCGGGTACCCTTGTGGCTTCCTGGACCAGCTGGGTCAGGCCGAGCGAAAGCGCAAGTTTACGCATTTCCCTTCCAGCATGGTCGGTGCACTGGTATGGGAATAACCACTCCTGATGATGAGCGTTAAAATCCCCCAGTAACACCAACTGGGCCGAAGGGTACGCCTGTCGAGCCGCATCCGCCGCTTCACCGAGATATTGCGCTAATCTGGTCGCCTCCAAATCTCCGCTGTGCGACCGATAGACACAGGCATAAAGAATTTTCTCCATGCCTGTGTCTACCAGTATCCAAAGGGCAGAAAAACTAGGGTGCTCAAGGTTTCGGAGACGCCGGCAACAGATGCCGTCTCGGACGTATACGCATACACCTGCATGCGGAACAAAATTGTGCTCCAGGGAAAAACCAGGATAGTTCAGGTAGGATACGTCCGACGGGCACCTGATCTGGGTCTCCGAGAGAAACAAGAGTGACATGTTTCTCCAGATTTTGGTACGAAAACAATTTCCTTGTTTTCGTCGAATGCTTGTTTGTGAAAAATATTCTCAAATGTTAAATTGATTTACCCTAAAAGGTCGGTTGTACCGCTCGAACCGAATGAATAATTAAAAAAGGGAAGTTTCGAAAATTCGTTCCTAACTTTTCAATCCTTTTAGGGGCGACGACTTTTTAGGTTGTCGTGATCCGAGAACCGGGTAATAACCCCCATTTATACCCGGCTCAACCCCTTTTTATCCGTAACCTAACCCTTCAATGTATGTTAGAAAAAAGTCTTGAAATACAACTTCGTGTGTATTTCACCAGATGTTACGTAACTTCAAAACAAACTTAGGAGATGACGTCACTGATGAAACGGGTTATTTTGCATCCCTTTTCAGCACAATAGGACTGAAAGAGACGAGGAACACAATTTTACCCAATGGATTAATGTAAGGAGGAGGGCAGAAATTATACATGATGTTCTCATCCGTCACGTTTACTGGCGGCCATTTTGTTGAACTTATACAGAGTGTAGCGAATCGCGATATGTGTTTACTTTGAAAGGTATTATTCTGGTCGGAAATGCGTGTGAAATGCGTCATTTATCAAGTAGTAAGGTGTTACTGACATTAATGTGTATGAAATATTATGTCCTTAGAAAATGAAGTATAAGGCTTTTTACATTGAATTGTTAGGCTCGTATAAACTGCTGATTTATATTAGGTATAGGTATTTTGTTATAGCTTAAAACTCGAATTTGGTCATCTTACAATATTAGGACAGTTATAGTATCAAAGGAAAAAGTCGATTACAGCAACTATAATCGTAGAATTAAAACAAAAATGGTTTAATTGTTCAACGTTTAGTTGTTACTTCTTAGTGTATTCCTAAAAGTTTCTCAACTTAAAAGCGGTATGTAAGTCAAAGTCAAATTCATTTATTTTGATTAAACAAGGATGGCAATTTTGGAAGTCAACAAAAAATTTAAAGTGAATCTATTTGCTCTTTGATTCAGGGATTGGAGAGACTGGAGTGGGAGAAGGTGGGGGGGTTTTTTTTTATGGGGGGAAAATCATCGAATGACTGCTCCCGCCTGGGTGAGGCGGAAGGGAGTGTCAGACTCTTACTGACTAAAAACCACCCCGTTCCTTCTCCTGCACGTCGAGCCGGAGCCCCGGTTACCCGTTAGGTTCTCCGCGACAAGGTGGGGGGTAGTTGGGCTCCCGGTAGCCTCACTCACATGACAAAATACAACGCAAGCGTTGTTTCACGTCGGTTTTCTGTGAGACCGTGGTATCGAGCCGGCCCATTCGCGCCGCAGCACGGCTCTCCCATACTTAAACTTAACTTAGCACTTAAAACAGAGATGTTCTCTTGTTTTTAAGTTAAATATTCAAATTAATTCCTAGTACTTATTTCAGTATTTAAGATCTGACATACGCTCGTGAGATATTTTGACATCTATTTAATATAGCAACAAAGAGTTTCATTACATCACGCCCTTATCTCCGGAGGGGTAGGTAGAAGTGCACAATACGGCACTGAATACCACTGTACAATGTAACACCCAGTATCTTTATTTCTCATTCATGAAACTCTTTGAATGCCTCATTAGACTAGTGGTCGCAAGTGCAACTGCCGGGCAAGGGGTCTCGGGTTCGATTCCGGGTCGGGCAAGTACTACTGCGTTTTTATAAATTCTTAGTAGTAGCACGGAGTCTGGAAATGTGCCCGGTATATGGCAATAGGCTCGCCCCCTATTACATGGGACTCATGACATAAATAGTGAAAAGTGGGTGTTACTTCTGTGTGCATCTCTGCCTACCCCTTCGGGGATAAAAGGCGTGATGTTATGATAAATACTTTTCTGTCATCAAAATCTTGTTCTTGTACTAATATCCCTTCGGAGATAAAATCTTCTATTGATGGCCGCCACCTTTATCAGTTCTCCCAATCCGCATATGAGCAGCTGTAGAGGACATGGTTGGAGGTAGATCACTGTGTTGCCCAATATCTTACTGGCCACGGCCACTTTAGAAGCAAATTGTTCTCATTTAAACTTGTTAAGTAATTCACCATTATGCCAATGTTCGACAGCGGAGTTGCAATACGAGCAGTCCGCCCATCACATACTCTGGGAGTGTGATCTCTGGCAATATGAACGTAACACTATGTTAAATAATTTAATTGTTTCATCAGGTTAGCTTATTATACGGAACTTGTGGAACCTAAAATGTCTGTGCGTTTAGAAGCTTTTGCCATACCTATTATTGGAAGCAAGTATAACAGCTCACACATAAGACCCACTTAGTTTTTAGTCAAATTTCCGTGGTGCTTGGTGACTGGGCGTCTCCTAATACAGTATCTTTTTGTGCCTTTAGGTTTAATTCGCTCTGTGTCTTGCAGTAATTCACCGAGGGAAGTGGAAACTATCGTTTTTTTCTTCGCTTCTTATAAAATCTTATGATTCACTTCGTTGCGGGAACCAAGACAGTTATTTATGTCCCTGGGACGCTGGTGTTTTCTTGGTTGTATCTACTGTAGATCAACAAGCCCGCTGCAGCTCCCGTAAGCCAGCGAGCTGCAGTTACAGGAGAGCTTAACCCATTAATTTAAAAAATACACCAACAAAACACCTTGTAGATACTCCAAAATCAGACTAAAACTGAATCTTAATATTTCTCGAAATAGATAAAGAAAAGAATATTCTGAACGCGAAACTCGTAAAATTCGTCCACCATTTTGACGGAGCATACGGGCGACTTTTATATTGTATATTTGGAATTTTATTGAGAGATCGCTTATTGAATTGTGTTGCCTTTCTAGATATATTGTATCTTACGAAATAGTATTGTTTTATGCCAGTGTAGTCGGTCGGAGAGATATTACAGTAGTTCAGATTGCGTTGGTGTTTCAGTGGAATAATATTTCTTTTAGTATTTTTGAGATTAAGACTAGCGTGAGATATGGTTATTGAATGTCAAAACTTCTACTTATATTATCACTACATAGTATAAAACAAAGTCGCTATCCGCCGTCTGTCTGTCCGTATGCTTAGATCTTTAAAACTACGCAACGGATTTTGATGTGTTTTTTTTTAATAGCTAGTGTGATTCTTAAGGAATGGTTATATGTATAATACATGCATATTGCATCCGTGCAAAGCCGGGGCACTAGTATATTATAAGTGTGAAAGTTTGTGACACTATTTCGATGTATCACTGTTGATAAAGTGATAGAGGTATGTAAGCATCGTGGCAATTTGCATTCTGCCTACCCCCATGGGAGAAAGGAGGCTATGTATGTATCTATGTGAGGATGTTTGTAAGAATGATTACTAATCTTTCACGTAATAATTTCTGAACGTTCTATGTTATTTTATATGTTTTCCATTCATAGGTTGCTGATAGCACAAGTCATATTTTGTTGCATGCAAACATTCTCGTTGTTAATTTAAGCAATGCAAACGTTTTTGTTGTTAATTTCTACTTACTTAACCTAAATGAAACTAACATGGTAGTACCTTCAAATATCACTATTTTAATGCCACAAAGATTTACTACACCCCCGAGTATACGGCGCGTCACTATCTGCGCGCGCCTCAAAGAGCCATAAGATCACCACAGATGGGGCACAATGCCTTAACGCGAATGCCTTAACTGGTTGCCGGGGTTCCGACTCGAAGTGCAGTGGTAGAAACGAGGTGGTTTTTAGTCAGTAAGAGTCTGACACTCCCTCTCGCCTCTCCCAAGATGGGAGAAGTCATTGAATGATATCCCCCTTAAAAAAACCTCTACTGACCCGTATGGTAGCACCATACACACTAAACATTGATTATATTATTAAGCCCACTTTTTCTTTAAACAACAAAAACACTCAATTTTAAAAACAATACACTATAGAGGTAATATGTTGCTAACAAAGAAACAAATTAAAACACAATTAGTACAGAGCACTTAATCCTTTGCTTTCCGGAGTACCCGTCACGCGAGCCAACACTTTACAAAATAGTCTAAGACCTATTTGTACTTGGAACTTGTATGAACTGAATGTTTCAAGAAAATAAAATATTACACCTAACATGAAAATGGAGGCCTTACACCCGTTTTCACTAACCTCTCTTAAATGTTAAGGAGCCTTTAAGCAAAGATAGGTGACGCTTAACAACATTTTGGTTGTCACCAACTTATAAGTGACATATAAAAGTAAAGTTGACGGGTTAGTTAGGTGTTCCGTAACTCTTAGTAACTCTTAATTTAGAGGTGGTTAGTAAAAACGGTTAATGTTCTCTGAAATGGGTTTTAAAGGGCACTTTTTAAGTAATCATATGGATGTTTTTGGAGTTTGGGCCATGCTTCGGCACGAATGGACTAGAGTGATGCCACGGCTTTACAAAAAACTGACGTGAAACAACGCTTGCGTTCTGTTTTATTGATTGAGTGACGTTATCGGAGGCCCAATTACTCTCCCGTCCCTAATCTTCCCAACCCTTGAATCCCCAACAAACCTGAATGTCCTAATCTCCAAATGGGACAAATGGGACAATGGGTGGCGCCGATTGCTTACTATCAGGTAATCTTTCTAGCCATTTACCGGCTTATTCTATACAAAAAAGTTATAAAAGATAGAAGTAAACTTATAACTTACTTCTATTGTAATACTTTCATTCATTAACATTTTTAAAACATTGACGTTTTGTGTTAATAATACATCGAAATAAACTTGAAGTCACAGCCGCCTTTAAAGTTTAATTACGTCATAATTTATCTAAAACTAAGAATTGGCTACCCCTGACAACAGGCCTCATTTCACACGGAGAAGGAATTAGCATTAATCACCACAGATACTTAAATAACCAGAGTTAATTAATAAATTCAACTAGCAACAGCCCAATAATAAATTTAAACTAAATATATTTCTAGCTGCAGCACTCTAAACTATAATGAAACCGCGAGGCAGGTAACATCGAATATAGGTCACGTTCTACAGAATCAGGTTAAAGAAACAACAGGAGCTATGCACGAAATGTATGGTATCGCTGCAATGAAAGCATCCCAACTATTGCGGTTCTCTTGTACCTCTATAGTTCGCTTTATCTTTTCGCTTAGGTTTCCTTAATTAACTGGAATTGTTTACGAGGTTTTTAGATTTTCAGACTGCCTCGTTGGCCGAGTGGTCGCAAATACGACTGCCGGGCAAGAGGTCTCGGGTTCGATTCCCGGGTCGGGCAAAAAACTACTCAGTTTTATACATTCTTAGTAGTAGCACGGAGTCTGGAATTGTGCCCGGTATATGGCAATAGGCTCATCTCCTATTACATGGGAATCATAACATAAATAGTGAAAAGTGAGTGTTACATTGTACAGTGGCATAATGTACACCTCTGCCTAACCCTTCGGGGATAAAAGGCATGATGTTATGATGTTATTATTTTTAGATTTTGGTGATGCGATTCATTGTGATCGGTGCTTTATAATACAGAAGACTGATGTAGGGCCAATTTTTCAACACCAGATAAGTTTTATCTGAAGAATTACTTTGAATATTTGACAATTTTTCCATTCTTTTTTTTTCTTCTCCTCTTATAATATCTTGTGATTCACTTCGTTGCGGGAACCAAGACAGTTGTTCATGTCCCTGAGAAGCGCTGGACTTCAGTGTTCTGGTGTTTTAATGGTTGTATCTACTGTAGATCTTGGCTTACAGGAGTTGCAGTGGTTTTGGGAGGTTGTGGCAGGCTTGTCCCTTTAAAAATTCTTCCATACTAAAAACTGGCAAATGTCAATTTTCTACAGTTAAGAATTAACTGATGATTGAAATATCGGCTCTAAATACCTGGAGAAGTGGGAGTCTAATTATTAATTACAATAATATTTGGACGTGCACTGATTACCTTAATAGTGGTTCCTCATAGTGAGGTGTTACAAGTGCATTACCGGGTTTTTGGGGATTAAGAGTTTGAGGATCGTTGGAGATTTAGGAATTGGGGAGATTCGGGATGGGGGAGGGTAATTTGGCCTCCGGTAACCTCACTCATACCACGAAACACAACGCAAGTGTTGCTTCACGTCAGTTTTTTGTGAGGCCGTGGTATCACTCCGGTCGAGCCGGCCCATTCGTGCCGAAGCATGGCTCCCCCACACTTTTGCAAACTGTTGCAAAGAAAACTTCAATAATTAAATCTAACACCTCATAAATTAAAAAGAATTACTTTCCATTATAGCATAAATTTAAAGCACGTCAAAAAACACAGCAACTATAAAACGCAACTGTTTATTGCAGCAACATAAAACTAGCAACAAAGTTGACAACACTGTCAACAAAGTTGCCCGTTTGCAAAGACACTTTGTTTCTTTGCAAAGAAAAAGTTTATGATTAATCTTACGAATAGCTTTAGAAAACAAAAGAAATTAGTCTTTATTATAAAAGTACTTGGAGCATTTTTTCTTTGTCGAGAATAATGTGAAGTTTTAAAAATAGCACTTTAAAAACGTACTCTGGTTGGAGTCGCGTATTCATCAAACATATGCGTTCGTAGTTAAGTTCCTTGATAAAAATCTTGAAAATATTTTGTGTACAGTAATTTGTATGCAAAACGAGTGTAACTAAAATAATTTGTTTTTTATTTTTTTTAATACCTGAAGGCGTAGGCAGAGGTGCATATTACGGCACTTAATGCCACTGTACAATGTAACACCCACTTTTCACTATTTATGTCATTAGTCCCATGCCTATTGCCATATACCGGGCATTATCACCCACTGTCTCTTAATAAAATAGGACAAGCTATAATGGACATTATCGTCGTCAATAGTGATCATAATTTTGTTTTCGTAGGCGATTTTAATTTGTCTTGCTTGACATGGAATGACGAAGGTTATTCTATATTAAATAACAGTTCGGTACAAATGAGCGTCCTTGGTTTATCTCAATACAATCTTATAACAAATACTAATAACAGGATTTTAGACCTGTGCTTTTCAACAATACCCCTTCTTGTTAATAGATGCGACGATCCCGTGTTACACGAGGACTCTCATCATCCGGCTCTTGTCGTATCTGCGACTGAATTATTCCCAGCGCCTCTCAAGGAAGTGCGCGTACCACGTCGTAATTATTTTAAGGGAGACTATGAGGAATTGAATAAATATTTTAAAGGGATAAATTGGGATGATAAACTATCTGTAAAGTCGACCGACGTTGCTATTGAGTCATTTTACTTAGAAGTTAAACTTGGTGTGGAGCGTTTCATACCTTTAGTTAAAAAATATAATAAACACAAATACCCCGTATGGTACAGTCGAGCACTTATAAAAATCATTCGTGAGAAAACTATACTGCATAAAAGGTGGAAAAAATATGGTAACCCCTATGACTACTATGAATTTACATTACTACGTTCTAGACAACATATTGCTGAGGCATCATCCTTTCAAAATTATATAAATCAGACAGAGAAAGCCATTAGTCATTCTCCGAAGTCTTTTTGGACCTATGTAAAAAATAAAAGAGGCGGTAGTCAATACCCCAAAACAATGATGCTTAATGAGGATACACTTGACTCTGGTGGCGCCATTTGTACAGCATTTAATAAATACTTTCACAGTATCTTTGCTAGCTCCTCTACGACCCCTTTTACAGTCACGAGTGCTCCTAATGAAGTGACCTCATCGAATGTACTTTCTAACCTCGTTGTTACTAAAGACACCGTACTTAAAGCCTTACGTGCGCTGGATACTTCTAAGGGCGCTGGTGATGATGGATTACCTCCTATTTTTTTGAGCAAGTGCTCGGAAAATTTGGCTCATCCTATAGCTATTTCAAAGATCTTTAGCCGAGTGTGCCTATCCCTCCTTATGGAAAACAGCTTATATAGTTCCTGTACATAAGAAAGGCTCCAAGATGGATATAAAAAACTATCGACCAATATCCATTCTTAATACAATCAGTAAAGTTTTTGAGAAAATCGTGTATAATAGTATATATACGGTCATTTCAAACGGTGTAGGCCAGAATCAACACGGGTTCATTAGGAGACGATCCACAGCATCTAACTTAGCCGAGTTTTGTAACTACGTATTGCATAATATGGAAGCCGGTGGCCAGGTGGACGTGATTTATACGGATTTCGAAAAAGCATTCGATCGTGTGGATCACGTGATCTTACTGGCAAAGCTACAAAGGCTTGGAATCCATGGAGATTTACTAAGATGGATTGAGTCATATTTATCTAAACGATCGCAAGCTGAAGTTATGGGGGGTTTCAAGTCTGACTTCGTAAATATCCCCTCCGGTGTGCCCCAGGGATCTTTATTGGGTCCCCTTTTTTACTGTGCTTATCTGTATGACATTCAGACTTGTTTCAAATCTGCGAAACATCTCATGTACGCAGATGACATGAAGATATACATGTGTGTAAAATCCAGACTTGATTGTGAACTAATACAACGCGACCATAAACTGTCAAATACCAAGCGGTCACCGGTGACCGCAACCTATTGTTCTATAATTGTGTCTACAAAACCGGTACTCGACGAGTTAATGCATTATTCAGGTATTATAAACAAAATAATATCACCGTCAATATCTCTAAATGTCAATGCATTAGCTTCAGTCGTTCCAAATTCCCAATTAGATATTCGTATGGATTCAATCATATTGCGATCGAAAGGGTCAATGTAGTCAGAGATCTTGGTATAATGCTTGATTCTAAGTTGCTTTTTGACCAACATATTGACACCATCATCAACAGAGCGTCTCGCAACCTTGGTTTCGTAGTACGTATTGGTAAGCCATTTAGAAATTGTCATACTCTAAAGATTTTATACTATGCTTATGTCCGTAGCATTTTGGAGTACTGTAGCCCAATCTGGTCACCTCAATATGAGGTATATATTAAAAGGATAGAAAATCTGCAAAAAAAGTTTATAAAAATCCTCAATTTCAAATCCCGTAGACGTCATGATTTTTATGCCCTAGACTGTAAACACTATGATATACTTCCCCTTATGGATAGACGTAAGTTGTTGGATATGCTTTTTCTCTTTGATATCCTCCGAGGTCGCTTGGACAGCGGTGATCTGCTTTCATGTATACGTTTTTGCACCCCTAAAACGCGTACCAGACATACAAAATTGCTCAGTATCCCTGGCTGCCGCACAAAATACGGGAGAAACGCTGTTATGACCCGACTGCCTCGCGTGTATTCTGAATTTTTTGAAAATGTTGATATATTTCATCTGTCCAAGCAGTCATACCGTAAACAAGTAAAGCAGATTCTGTTTGATAAGCAGATTATACCATGAGCCAGTTCAACACTTAGTAAATAATTCATTATAGTTACTTATATATATAAATATTTCAATAGTCTAGGCGTATTTAATTATTGGATTAATAATCTAAGTCATACTTACTAGGGTTGTCAGCATAGTAATGATTTGTATGAACGTGATAATGCATCTTGTTATTGTATTGTGTTGTGTTACCTTTCAATCTTCCCTTACATTACATTACTTTCTGGTTGAGCTATTCTTACAAATGTCGTGAAACTCTGTAATTGGCTTAAGTGACAATTATCATCATCTCGTTATCACTGTGCAGCGTGTGTCGACTTTACTTTACTAGCTTGTATATATTCTTTGTTTCATGTAACTGCATAAGGCTGTGCATTGATAGTGTGATATGTATTCCCAACTCATGTAACTATATTAATAAGCTGTTGAGTTTCCAAATAAACAAAAAAAAAATTATACTAGACGCAGACCCAGATTTTTTTTAAAAACCCGGTGGTGCCTGACCCGGGAATCGAACCCGTATTTGCGACCACTCGGCCAACGAGCTTAAACTTCTATATTATTACGCCAGAAAAGTTATGTACTAAAATCTTAGTGTGTCCATCATCCCCCCACACTTGGCTAACTAATTCAAATAGTTTTCCAAATCATAGCTAACAAAAATATAAGTATAAATTAAAAATATGATGACTAACTCGTGGATGAAAAATTGAACGCATTTATATAACGAAAAAAAGATAGAAAGAAATCAAAAGAAAGAAAATACTTTGTTCCAATAGCCGCTGATAATGTATGGTCGGCTTAGCTATCACAGATTTTATCTTCACTGACAATCGCAGAGCATTAGTCACGATTCACAAAATACTGGATTTTACGCTCTCTCGCGCAATGGAAGGTGGTGTCGTCGTTTTGAAAGATATGTACCTGTACGGCGTTCGTTTTTGGATTGTACTTTATCTATATTAGGTAACTTATACTATTATTTTATGGTATATGGTATAGTACGTATACTTTTTAACTGAGTATAAAACAAGAAAGAGGTTTTAAGTTTCACGTACACAGTTGCTTTTTTATGGCATAAACGAGCAGAACGGATCACCTGATGGTAAGCAATCGGCGCCGACCATGGACACCCGAAACACCAAGGCGTAACAAGTGCGTTACCGGCCTTTTGGGAATCGGGAATTTGAGGATTGTGGAGGATTCGGGGATTCGGAAGACTAGGCAGGTAATTGGGCCTCCGGTAACCTCACTCACGCGACGAAACACAACGCAACCGTTGTTTCACGTCGGTTTTCTATGAGGCCGTGGTATCACTCCGGTCGAGCCGTCCCCTTCGTGCCGAAGCATGGCTTTCCCACACTTAAATTTTTAGTTAAAACGTTTTTAGTGTTCCTATTGTTTTGCAGTGTTTTCTTTTCCTCTATTTAATCTATTGCTAATTTATTCACGTGAATTAATGCATCCTAATTTGATTTTTGAACCGACATCTTTTATTCTAATTTTGAGGTCTATATCCAGTACAAACGGTGAAAGAAAACATAACGAGGAAACCTGGGTTTAAAATCAGCAGTGGCCACTTACAGTGTTGACGTGTGTGTGTGCAGTCAATTGAACGAAAATGAGCTGATAATGATAATATCATAGTACACAAACAATGTTCACGTAAGAGTCATGCGTTAGCACAAAAGGGTCAGCTTGACCGGGCTTTACAGAAAACCAGCTTAAAAAATGCTTGCTTTGTGTTTCACCGTTTACTGGAGGCCCAACCCCTCAAAGGCCACCAACTTACCTGTATCTCTACTTATATTTCGGGAGTCCATGAGTGACGTTGATCACGTACTACTAGGTAATACAAGTGAAAATTGCATCAAAACACATGTACTTACATAGTTTGCTATGATTTATTTTAAAATGATAGTGCTATTAACAATAGGCAAGCCATTTCATATCATTATACTAAAAAAAATTGTATCCGTACCTTGCCATCAAGTCTAATTTACTACCAAAAGTTATATTTTAAAACTGCTACCTTTTTAGTAGAATATAGAAGATTAATTATGTTTTCATGTCAAAGCGCTTTAATACATATTGTCAAAGGGAAATTAGGGAAAGCTAAATAAATATTTGTCTCAAAATCTTTTAGATTGTAGGTCCTTTGTTAATAGAAACCATTGTGTTGTCAATTTAAATGTATGAGGCTTGCTTTTGTACCAGGCTGTGTAATCTTTATTATGTTGGCTTACGGTTTATTAACCTTGAGGTTGATGAAGTCGTATGTCTGCGCGTGAACGCAGCCGGACGCTCCCGGAAGAGAGGCGGGGCGCCATGAGACCCATTCCCAACATTGGTCCTTCGAGCCGGATCAATGTTGGGAATGGGTCTCTTCAATAATAGTGGACTGTATTTAAACTGGTATATTGGAATTAAAAACGGTAAGATTGTGTTGTGTCGTCCGCGAACGATCCCAAGAAGAAAAAGATGGTGGCCGTGCGCCGCTTCCGCTCGCGTCGCCCTCCCCCGCGCGCCCCGCCTCTCTTCCGGGAGCGTCCGGCTGCGTTCACGCGCAGACATCGTATTGATGATCGTATGATACCTTTATTTTCGCCATTTATAATATAATAGAGGTATGTATTTAATTTTCTCCTAAGTACGAATGTTAGGTGCAATTTGAAAAGGTGTCATATTTCTGAAATTAACTAATGCGTAAACTTGTACTAAACAAATAAGTAATTTTCTTTCAAACATTGTCCCACTCTAGGATTGTCTACTGCGTTGTGGGTGGGTTTACAAACATACAAATTCACATACACAATGACACCCAGACCCGAAACAACAATTTGTGGATCACACAATGTGTTGTTTCGTGCGGGAATCGAAACCGTGACACGTTGTACGGCAGCCGGTTGCCCAACCATGATTTTGACTATGACTTTTGACTTTTAACTTCTTAGTGAAAGGAAGAATTACGTAAAGGTGTTACTTTTGATCTAATTATTCGCAATTAGCTTACAATGATCCTAACGTGACTTAAAGTACAAGAGTTGATATCAAAAATTCAGTCTAAAATCTTACTCAAAAACCTGAAATAAAAAACATCAGCCTAAAAATACCCTTAAAAATAAATAATCAAAGCACAAACCGCACCTTTTTGAAACAGGTCCCCATTAGAACCTTTTTTACATTTAAAAAGGAAACATTATCGATTGGGCCCAAAGAGGTTCCGTTTCGACCTCTCTGCGGAAGGTTATTTGGGGTCAAGGGCATTTTTCACACTGGCACACCCCTTAAGGGCTTGCCTTGAATGTTCAAAGGGTGACCGTGACTACCATTTATTTATGTTGTTTATTTTAATGAAGAGAAAAGGTGTTAGCTTTGTTTAGTTAAAATCACCTACCTGTTTAGTTTTGATTTATGTAACACGTATTTTACCTGTGGTTCCACAAGGTTTTTTTATGGGAAACGAGCAGATGGTAAGCAATCGGCGTCGCCCATGGAGACCCGAAACACCAGGGGCGCTACAAGTGCGTTATCGGCCTTTTGGGAATTGGGAATTTGAGGATTATGGAGGATTCGGGGATTAGGGAAACCGTGGAAAGGGGTTAATTGGGCCTCCGGTAACCTCACTCACACGACGAAACACCACGCAAGCGTTGTTTTATTTCGGTTTTCTGTGAGGCCGTGGTTTTATTGCCGAGCCGGCTCATTTGCGCCGAAGCATGGCTCTTCCACACTTAAATCTATAAACATAATCTTTAACCTATATGATTTTCCATTTTGTTGTAGTAGTCAAGGACTTTGAAACAAAAGGCGGACATAGTCTCTTGAAGCAACGAGTGGCACCTAGCTACTGTACTAACACGCAGAATACACACACATTGATATTATATATTATTACTTCATACATGACGGTGTCGCAAGTACACTCACACATAAATATACCACTGATATTTTGGTGCTTCAATCTTTTCTGAGTGACAGTATTTGAATATCCCGCGGTTCACTTAAAAGTCACTTGTCATTTAAATTATATACTCTGTGGTTGCATCTTTCTCTAAATCCAAAATATTATATAATGTCTGTAATATCTGTGTCGTATCGAATATTCAAACTTAAAAATAAAACCTAAGTTCCATTTCAATAAATGTTTTAATACAACTCATTTACGTTTTTTAGAATAACCTTCTCTGTGTGTGTGTGTGTGTTTTGTGGGAATTTTGGAAAGTGCTTCCCTTCTCTTTAAGCAAGTATTAGGAAAATAAAACCCGACATTAAACAACGCTTGCATCGTGTTTCGCCATATGTGAGTGAGGTTACCGGCGGCCCATTCTTCCCCCAATCATTCCCAATTACCAAATTACAAATCCCTAACCACCAAAACGCATTGATAACTCCTCTAGTTCGATAATCCATCATCTCGTTTGCAGCACTTTTTTTGAGGGGGGAAAATCATCTAATGACGAGAGGGAGTGTCAAACTCTTACTGACTAAAAATCACCTCAGGCCTACTGCTGCTTCGAGCTGGAGCCCCGGTAAACTTTTACATTCCGCGAATTCGAATCGGCATCAGCCCTATTGGGCCCCATTTGTGGTGGTCTGATGTCTCTTTGACGCGCGCTCGTTTACAGCCCTGTACAATAAAAAATATACCTCTATTTACATAACAAGAAAATTGTTATGTATATTAAACGTATTTCGCAATTAATATAAAATGAAACAATAAAAAAGCAATTTGCCGATTCCAATTACCTTTTCAATATCACTCTGCCGTTTTGCCGTTTACACAGAAACTTCAGCTATGTTTACAGCTGAAAGGCTTTTAACGTAACTGAGTTACGATTAGAGGTATATCCTGGTATCAGCACTTTAGTTGATGCATTCTGCTATCTAGGTACTTATTATAGTCATATAAAGATATATGACTTTCTCGCCTGGCTCGTTGGCCGAGTCAGTCGCAAGTGCCACTGCCGGGCAAGGGGAATTGGGTTCGATTCCCGGGCCATCATCGCAAATGGGCCGGCTCGACCGGAGTGAGACCACGTCCTCACAGGGAACCGACGTGAAACAATACTCGCGTTGTGTTTCATCGTGTGAGTACGGTTACCGGATGCCCAATCCCCGAATCCCCCACAATCATAAAATTCCCAAAATGCCATTTGTAACGCCTCTGGTGTTTCAGGTGTCCACGGGTGGCGCCGATTGCTTTGCTTACCATTAGGTGATCCGTCTTTGTTATGGTATAAGCCAGTAAACGAGCTGACAGATCACCTGATGGTGAGCAATTGGCGTCGCCCATGGACACCTGGAACACCAGAGGTGTTACAAGTGCGTTGCCGGCCTTTTGAGGATTAGGAGTTTGAGGATCGTTGGGGATTGGGGAGATTGGGAAAGGGGAGGGTAATTGGGCCTCCGGTAACCGTCTGCTCGATTACCATCTTATCCGACAAAAAAATCACTCTAGTCGAGTCAGCCCATTCGTGTCGAACCATGGCTCTCTCAAGGGAGCTTTTATGCTTGATACTTTTTACCCGACTGTACCTTTGTTTATTTCATTCCAATTATGTATTTTTTATCCCAACTCTCAATACAAATGGCTTACAAATCCTTTGGGAATGGACTAACAGACATCTTTGGCAACCGCAACGGTTTCTGTGACGTCACCCGATACGTATAGTGGCTTAACATGTCGGCGGCTGCATACCCAAACAGGCCTTTAGGGACATACAGGGTGTTCTCTCTAGTATAAGATTGTTATACAGGTTGATATTATTTTAAGAATGCTTTTTAGCGATTTGTTGCTTTAGAATGTGTATAATGTGTATATTTGTTCGATATTTATTAATTTTTTGGCATCCACCAAGTTTCTGGTTGGTTTTTCGAATCGAATGAATACTTAGTTTACTTGCTTAAGGTTATATAATGGAATAGGCTGTAAAATATGCTTTCATCGAAACAAAGTCACCGATATATGATAATAAACTAATCTATAATTACATATAAAGTACTGGATTAATAAGCGAATACAGTCACGCAAACTTTGCTTTTCGGGTCGCAATGTATCCTTACATTGCATCCTTGGTAGTATAATGGTAGTGGAATGTAAGTACAATTCGAAAGGAATTATATCTATAATTCGAATTATACCTACATTCCTCAGAATATCGGATATCTCCGTGGAATGCACTAACAAATAGAGGAGCAACCACAAACAGTATCGTGACGACATCGTCTATACGTACAGCATGTCCCAAAATGTTGTCAGCTCAATTTGAACGGGCCATCGGGGAAATACAGCGTGTTTTGCATTTTGATGTCCGTATAAGGTTAACAAAATGCTGATGTTTTATTTAAAATAAGGATAGAAACTGTTGTCTTTATTCTGATACTAAACATAGTTTCCTGTTTTTTTTTTATGGGGTGAGCCGGTAAATGAGTAGACGGATCGACGAGAAAATGGTAAACAAACGGCATCGACCATAGACACCTGTCTACATGTAGAATAGAAAACCAAATTATGTGGGATTGACGTAAATTTTGACACTTCTCAGTGTCATCCCCATACATTTAGTTTTCTACTCTCTCTGTAGACAAGCGCTAAAGTGGCGTTTGGCTAAAGGCACAGAAGTGTTACGAGTACGTTACCGGCCATTTAGGGATTAGGAATTTGAGGATTGGTAGGCCTCCGGCAAACTCACTCACACGACGAAACACAACGCAAGCGTTGCTTCACGTCGGTTTTCTTTAAGTTCGTGGTATTATTTCGATTGAGCATGCAATAAAGACTAAAATCAACCTGCTGACAGTAAAGGCAGAATTGAATACACAATACAGTCGATGTAGTCATACATACTAATAGCCATTAATACTGATTTCCAGCACTTTACGGGTGTGCTGAACATAAATTTATGGCTGAACAATAAGCTGTGTGGGCACCATGTCATAACTACTCCTGTGTAGGGCGACCATGATATGAAAGCGAAATGATATAAAAAAGAAGAAGACTTTTTTTATCATTATCAATAAAATTACTCAGCGATTGCGTAACGTGTGAACTGGGCAACGATCGACGAACGACCGACTCGAGCTTGCGCTTGCGCTGCTTTATATATCACTCGGTGGTGGGGTTGAAGTGACGTCGGTCAGTTGTTTGTTCACTGCTTGCCCATTACATTCGCAATTTACAAAATAATGACGGCGGCGCCGTCATATACTTACTTTAATTTCCTGTATGCCTTAGAAAAGTCCCTTAACATCCCATATCATGGTCATCCTACATCTGTATAGTTAGGACGCAGCATCGACAACTCGTAACTCACAGATAGGCTCGAGATTAAACAGCAATGATTTATAGCAACACCCTGTACAGTATATGCAAAAATAAACACATGACAAACACACAGTACATGAGAAGAAAACCCATTGTTCATACCTCTGAGTTTGTTTCGACGTTTCTTCTTAGAGCAGTCAGTTAGGAAATGCCGGTCATCATCTATTAATTTAAAGATTGACGTGTCTTTGTAACCTATTTAACATAACATCACGCCTCTTATCCCCGAAGGAGTAGGTAGAGGTGTACATTACGGTACTTAATGCCACTGTACAATGTAACACCCAATTTTCATCATAACTTATTATTTGTAACTGAGGTAATAATTTCTAATTATAAGTTTGAAATCGCCAACCCGCATTGAGCAAGCGTGGTGATTTATGCTCAAACCTTCGTGTGAGAAGAGGCATTTGGTCAGCAGGGGGCGGTTATAGGCTGTTGATGATGATCATGAATTACCGACTTCAAAAATAAGCGGCTAGAGTCGGGTTTTTTAAAGTAATATATAAAATAACTAGCTACCCGCCCCGGCTTCGCACGGGTGCAATATGCATGTATTATACATATAAACTGTACGGGTGCAATATGCATGTATTATACACAATCAAGTCTCAATTAACACCCTCCTCAGAAACTTTATATATATAATTATATAAGATATATAAACCCATTATATATTTATTTTTATATTATATTATATTTTATATTACATATATATATTTATATATGTATTTAATTATTTACATATTATATTTATGTTTCATATTAGTATGTAGTTTATGTATTAGGATACCTTTATACATATGTACGTACATTTATCACCCTCGTTTTTATTTTTATTTTTTTTCGATAGATGCAAACTTCTTTCAAAGCCTACTGTAACACTTCTCTGCATCACCTTATGGTTGGCTGGTAGAGAATGCCATTCGGCATTAAGTCCGCCATTGTATACAGTTGTACATAAAGTGTTAAATAAATAAATAAACTTTCCTTAAGAATCACTTTATCTATTAAAAAACCGCATCAAAATCCGTTGCGTAGTTTCAAAGATCTAAGCATACATAGGGACAGACAGACGGCGGATAGCGACTTCGTTTTATACTATGTAGTGATTATTTATTTAGGAACTAGAGATAAAGTATTTTTTTAATCTTTTTAAAACGGATTTTCTTTTGTTTTGAAATTAAATCATTAGTCTTACTTATTAGTCAACAACTATATGCTGAGGCGGAGGCCCTTTTGGCATTAGCACGCGCAAATTAATATTATTATTTTGTTTATTAGATTTTTTTTTATTGTTTATTCAAAATTCTGTTATTTTCGTATTATTATTTTGTTATATTGTGATGTTTTCTGTTCTGATCTCTATTCTTGTAAGTTTATTATTAGTATTTTGTTTATTTATATGTATTTTTATTTTTTTATATTCTTTGTTTTCTGTGCGTGTAATTGCCAAATAAATGTTTTTTCTTTCTTTCTTTCTTTCTAGTCTAGCCTATTCGCTTGATTAATAAAGTTTAGTAATTAACTGGAACAAGTACTAAAACAATGAAGATAGATGCAAACTGCCAGAATACTCGCGAAGTCAACTAGAAAATTAAATCGGTAGATTGTGTAATAAATAGAATTTATTGCCCGCGTTTATAAAGAAGGATAAGAAGATTTTTCTGTCATTATGACAAATGTCTGCACGGCTGGTGCGATGGCTGGACAACCGGCTGCCGTGTAACGTGTCGCGGGTTCGATTCCCGCACGGAACAACACTTTGTGTGATCCACAAATTTTTGTTTCAGGTCTGGGTCTGGGTGTCATTGTGTATGTGAACTTGTATGTTTGTAACCCGCGACATAGGGGACAATCCTAGTGTGGGGCAATGTTTTTTAAATTATTTGTATGTTTTAAGGCGCCTGCTTCTCATGCATGAGGGTCCGGGCTCGAAATCTACCAACGGCTAGTACCAGTGTGACATTTTACGAGTCGATATGTACTTTCTTAGATTAGGTTAGATTAGGTTTCAAACCCGCAAGTCCCCGCCCCCGATTTGTTAGACCCGAGTTGAAGGCGCGCGCGGGTGTCGGCGCGCGCCTTTGAGGCGATGCACGTGGCTACACATTGCTACGGTGCAGGAGACGAGGCCCGGACGGACGGGCCGGCACTGTAATGCGGGCTGCGGATGAATTTGGACTCCCGCGGCCCCGCGCGCAAGTGTGAGGACACACTGGGGTGGTTTTAGCCGGTAAGAGTCCGGCACACCCCTCCGCTTTTCCCCAGACAGAGGCAGGCCATGAGGACTTCCCCCCATCAAAAAAAAAAATTTCAAACCCGGTTTGAACTCGTAGCCTCATGCTTAAAAAGTGGGTACCTTAACCTCAAAGGCATCACATTTTTTAAGAGAGAAAATCATCTAAAGACTCCTCCCGTCATGAATAAGGCGACAGAGAGTGTCAGACTCTTACTGACTAAAAACCATCCCGTTTCTGCTCCTGTTTCGTCCCGGAGTCCTGGCAACCCATTAAGTCCTGCGGTTCCAGTCAACAAATATATTATGTAATTCTATGAGAAATTCTGACAAAGACATTTATCTAACTTATGCATATATATGGTCGTAAATTATTATGAAACTGTCTTATTCGACTAGCTCCCTAATGCGATATTTGGACCACAGCCACGATTCCCAGAACTAAGTTCGAAATACATACACACTGAATCAAATTATATGTAAGATATATGTTTTAAGTGTGGGAGAGCCATGCTTCGGCACAAATCGGGTGGCGACCGGAATGATACCACGGCCTCATAGACAACCGACCTGAAACAGCGATGTTATTGTGTTTCGTCATGAGAGTAATTACCGGTCGCCCAATTATTTTTTTAAAAAACAATATGTTTTATAATCATTTTGATAAATTATCCAATATTGTATGTACGTATAACTATGTGAAAACAATGCTAAGACATGCTTGACGTATTATTCAAATTACAATACTTACTAAAAAAAACAATTAAAATTTTTTAAAAATCTTATAGTCTAACATGGTGCTCACATATGATATCACTGACAATCTATCAAAATAGTGCTTCTATACAAGAAAAGGTAAACTCTTTGTTTTAATAAAGAAAGAAAGAATGCTCGATTTACAATCAGCGAAAGTAATCACGCAATCATAATAATACTAGCAAAACTATGTCTATTAACCAAATCAGGTTTAATAAAGTCAAAATTGCTGTCACCATTATTTCTACCCAAACAAACTCGTTACAAACCAAATGCCTGAATATTATAAAACTTCTCCAAGTTAATTAATTGGGGTCCTTTTAAAAAGTTAATTTTTAAATTTTTCAAGATATTGGCTTTTAGATTGTTATGGATTCGCATCTCAAAACAGCGACCATTCACTTGTTGGGAGCCTGGACAGTAGCAACCTAATAATTGTTAATTATCTAAGATCCCTAAGTCTTCTGGAGTCCATTGTGATTGTGGCAGATCTCCTCTAGAGAGCCTTTGTACAATAATGAACTGATTAGATGATGATGATGATGATGAAAAGATTATGTATCCACCCAGCTGGTAGGCGCATAGACTGTATTTCACCATCAACAATGAGTGAGAGTCTACTGGACTGTGGTGGTCTCATCTACCAAATAAATGGCATAATCTCATCGCTTGATAAACAGGTTGGAGATCGTAGTTTAGGAATTGGGTTTATCTGGAAGCGGTACTGCCTGGTCTCTGTTAAATGTTCAGAGTACCTTTTGCAACACCCGCAGGGAGACTAGAGCTGACTATTATGTATCGAGGTCACCAGTTTAGGGAACAGTGAGTTCCTTAAGAAAAGGAGAATTTTCTGACCGGCTCGAACTGCAGGAGTGAGAACTGCAGTAGGAACGGAGTGGTTTTTAGTCAGTAAGAGTCTGACACTCCCTCTGGCCTCACCCGGGCGAGAGAAGTCATTGAATGATTTTCCCCCATCAAAAAAGGCGAGGTGATTGTGCCTGGCGGGCTTGCTGCCTAACAGTTGTTCGTTGAGATTTTCTATCCATGTTAATTTGCAAGTAAACTTTGCAATCGCGATGTAGGATTTGTGTCGTCATCCGTTGAGTCTCGTCGATCGTCTTCTTCAGTCGTGTGCGACTTTTTTCATCTGTCATTTGTGTCGTGTTTCGTCACAACTGGTTCAAGCTAATTTCGACCACCGGCCCTACAGTTACAGCGTAAGGTTCACAGGTGACAACATACATAATTCAACAAGCCTATATTTGCGTTTGGTACAGTCACTGTGTCTAAGGATCGAGCCGCACAATTGAGTGTGTTTTTTATTTTATAATATACTTTATCGGAATAAAAATTACTCTGCTCACAACACGACTAGAGACTACATTAATCATGATTATATTTTTCCAAACACAATATAATAAGACTTGAGCGATCGTGCTCATATACTAATCGCACGGATAAACGGAATGACAGATCTGTTTGTGGTAAATTGCGTCAAATTATGCCAAATATTTGTTATTTATTGTATTATCTTGTTTTCTTGATGGTTATTTTATTGTTAGCTAGCGACCCGCCCCGGCACGGTTGCAATATGCATGAATTATACATACAAACTCTCCTTAAGAATCACTCTATCTTTAAAAAAAAACACATCTAAATCCGTTGCATAGTTTCAAAGATCTAAGCATACATAGGGACAGACAGACGGCGGATAGCAACTTGGTTTTGTACTATGTGATGATATTGTTTACGCTTTTTTGTTTATTCTTTTGTAAGAGACAAAAATCTTTGACTTTGCTTTGATTTAAATCGAATAATGAACCATTATTTTAACTCCTTGTACATCTATCTATACCGATAAATAAAGTGAAGTATTTGTTTGTATTATTCAAATGATTGCTTTTTACTACTTGCGTATACATACCACACACATACCAAAATAGCATCATCACCATGCCTTTGAGAGTCCGCTGCTGAACTTTGGGTTTTCTCTAAAGAGGGTTTACCATAATCTCCACACTTAGCGAGCAGGTTGGAGATAGCTGTTTAAAATGATCAGGCTACTCAGGGAACTCTGCTACCAGGTCTTTATTAAAAGTCCATAGTAGATTCTTATGACAGCCGTGAGAAGAGAAAGGTGAGTGTATTCTACTCTACTATCTCATCATCATCAACAGCCTATAAATGCCCACTGCTGAGCAAAACCTCTTTTCACACGGAAAATATATAAGCAATAATCACCACGCTTGCTCAATGCGGGTTGGCGATTTCAAACTTATAACTAGAAATTATAAGTCCAGGTTTCCTTACGATTTTTTTCTTCACCGTTTGTCAGTGGTGTCTAAATAATCTTAGAAAGTACATATAACTCGGAAATAGTGAAATGAAATGAAATGAAATGAAATGAAACATTTATTTGTGATACATAGGTACATTTGGTTGGTCATTTTTAAATTAAAGTGCGCTATGATCAGCCTATTTTAGGCATACAAATACTCGTATAAGAGTTTAAATCAGTAAGTCCATTAATTAGTTAGATAAGTAAATGTAAATTTGTCGTGTTTTAATAAATTACATGTCAATAGTGTTCGTCAAAAAGTCAGATGAGGAAGACTACTTAATGCTTAATAAATTATAATAAATTGATGTCAATAAGTAGGTAATTAACTCGTCGAGTACCGTCATTATAGACACAATTATAGAACAATAGGTTGCGGTCACCGGTGACCGCTCGGTGTTTGACAGTTTAATGGATTATTGTAGTCAATACGTTATAGCTATACATAAGTCAACAAATAAGCAAAATCAGAATTTATCCATTAAAAAATCTGAGACACTATAATAACATTTTTGACACAGTAATTGTTTTAAAGATTTTTTAAAAGAATTAACATTAGCTTGTTTTAGCTCTTTTGGTAATTTATTATAGATAGCTGGAGCCATACGAAAGATACTTTTATGCATTAATGCGGTATTCGTTCTGGGTATACATAGACGACTTTCATCCCTTTGTGGCCAATTATAAGCTTCAGATAATAAAATAAAGCGTTGAGGATTTTGCCTTCCAAACACCGCGGTTTCATAAATGTATAGTGATGGTAAGGTCATAAGATTGTGTCTTTTGAAGAAAGGTACACAGCTGTCAGTTGCCTTCAAACCAAACATAGCCCGGACGCACCTTTTCTGTGCCCTAAAGACAAGAATTTTGTTGGTCGAATTCCCCCAAAACGAGTCACATTGGTACTTGCCGTTGGTAGGTTTCGAACCCTCATGCATGAGAAGTGGGCGTCTTAAACCTCTGGGCCACCACGACACCACATTCCACCATCTGTATACGACTATTTACTATACATCGGCCACAAAATACAGGCTCCAATCTTGATGGATAAGTTCTGCCAGTATACCAATACGAACCACTTCGTAAACTACACTAATGAACCACTTAAAATTCTGTGGAAGGAAAATCAACCACTAAGTAGATAAACTTAGTTGCTTGTATAAGTTAGAGTGCCTATCACAAGCGTCGCAACTCTTCGAGAGCCTGTCAGCACATCAAAATTTCACTGTGATGTTTTTTTTTTTCGCAATCCCGTGTATCATTCATTTGTGATTTAAGTTGAATCTTTTTTTATGACACTTGTCTTGCATGCTAGTATCTCCGTAAATACAGTCATGAGAACACCGGTACACTGAAGTTTAATTACATGGAAGTATTTGCAGACGCGATTAAAAATCACGCGTTAAATATTCAATACTACATCACGCCTTTTTATCCCCGAAGGCGCTTACGGTACTTAATGCCACTTTACAATGCACTTTTCACTATTTATGTTATGAATAAGGTAATTGGGGGTGAACCTATTGCCATATACTGGGCACAATTTCAGACTCCGTGCTACTAATAAGATTTTTTTTAAACACAGTGATACTTTATCGAACCCGAGACCCCTTGCCCGCCAGTGGCACTTGCAACCCCTCGGCCAACGAGGCAGTCAGCATAAATATTCAATATATTGTGTTTTATGAGAATCTTACTAAATAACTAATTTTTGTTCGACACTAGTATCAAAATCGAGACCTTTTACTAGTCTTACAACGGTAGCACACTTTCAACTTCTCATACACCGAAGCAAAATTAAACCATACAAATAATATTCTCGTAAAAACTCAAGAATTTTATCGCGTGACAAAAGCCATTATATTATACGTATATAGTTCGAACCGACCGTTATTTTAAAAAGGAAGGTAAAAACTTGGCCAGTAAGGAATACGTTCGATTAAATAAAAACTTTGTGCCGACAGCCTTTTTTGCAAGTCGCTTCGCAACTTGGAATTATATCGTCCGAAGTAGTTTCGATCAGTTTTTGGAAAGTTCGTGAGTCTTGCGATATACGTAGGGTGCTGAAATACCTTAGACATTTAACTTACAGGGTTCCAGTATTGAAGAACATGTACTGTTTCCCCGTTTCTTTGTTAACAAAAATCGGTTTAAACGTCAAAAAGATGAAACGAATCTTAACTTAGAGGTATATTGTCTCAATTTTTAATTCCGATAGTTCACACATTATTATGCTAAAAATATAATAGGTACATGTACCACCTAAGGTAGCAGGTCCCAGCTAAGTGTGAAAATTGTTACAAACCCTCTAGGGGCATTTGATGATGTTATCGTATTTTATGTGATGCTTGTAAAATTCTTATTCTCTGTCGCTCTTGGCAGAGCGGTCGTGGTCACGTACTTGTGTTGGTGGCCGATACAGTTTTCCTCACGATCTCCCGCCATCTCTCTCTCTGTTTGTGGATTGTCTGGCGCAGTCTGACACTGGTCTCCCGTTGTCGATTTGACTTGATCAGTTCAGTTCATAGGTGATATGCCTCGTGATCTGGTTCCCTCTACTTTCCCCTGCAAAGTAAGACAATAATATTATTACAGCTCAAATGATTATAACATAAAACATTTTGGAAAAATTCAATAATATGCAAATATTCTGAAATTGCCCAGGAATGGAACAATAAGCTGTAGTTATCTTATATACATATATTAATATTGTGTGATATGTATAATTATATATATCTACATATCAAAAAACAGTGTTAAACTTTTACACCTACTATTGTGTCTCTCTGCATCACCATATGGTTGACTGTTAGAGAATGCCACTGGGCATTAAGTCCACCATTGTATACCCATTGTGCAAGAAGTGTGAATAAATAAAACAAAATAATTAATATAACTATTATGTAGAGCTAAGAGATTGTGCGTTTCTTTGTTTATTTGAACGCGATAATCTCCAGAAGTACTGGCCGGATTTAAATAGCTATTTTTGTATTTGATTTCAATTATTGAGGAAGGAAAACAATCTGCGTAAATCCATAGGAAGCGATCTAAGCGAGTCAAAACGTGCTAGTTAAATACAAAATCAATACCCAAATATAGAAAGGCAATACTACAAAATACCTAAAACTCATCACTAAGTAAATACAAAAAACCTCACGAAAACAAACCATATAATTAAAATCACATCAACAATACAATTTCAACTTAACTACCTGGCACTTACGACACAAATCGATTTAACGAGCTGAACATTTGAAGTGCCCTCAATCTTTTGGTAACGACATAGGAATAAATCATGAGTGACATTCAAATTTATGTCTTTAGGAAAGAAACGTAGATGTCGCAGTAAAAGTCCGTAAATTGGACATATTTGAGTCTTTCTAGAATATTTTTTCTAATAGACCTATTTCAATTTTTCAACAGCGTTTCTCATATTAACCTTATCATTTTAAATTGCGAACTACAACGCTATTGCATGGCGTGGAGATTGTATCAAATCCCTTTTTATAGACGAGGCTCATAATCCAACAGAAGCCTCTTATGGGCTGTTAGTGTTTTTTTATGGGATAAACCGGTAAACGAGCAGACGGATCACCTGATGGTAAGCAATCGGCGTCGCCCATGGACACTTGAAACACCAGAGGCGTTACAAGTGCGCTACCGGCCTTTTGAGATTAGGAATTTGAGGACTGTTGGGGATTCGGGGATTAGGGAAAGGGGGGAGGGTAATTGGGCATCCGGTAACTTCACTCACACGACGAAATACAACACAACGTTGTTTCACGTCGGTCTACTGTGAAGCCGTGGTATCACTCCGGTCGAGCCGGCCCATTCATGCCGAAGCATGGCTCTCCCACACTTAATGTCCCACAGTTGATGTAAACTATATTTTTCAGTATCACCTTCATCAGAGAGCGCTGCTGCCCTATTTCTGTTAAACTAGCTAGAGTTTATGTTTCCTGAAGGGTTATGACCTGGATGTCTTCAAGGCCTGAGTGAATAGGTTGCTTATGGACAAACGTGCTCTATCATAGGTCGCAACATCACTTACCACCAGGCGGGATAGTCGACAAACGTTGACCTATCATCACTACATAGTATAAAACAAAGTCACTGTCCGCCGTCTGTCTGTCCCTATGTATGATTAGATCTTTAAAACTACGCAACGGATTTTGATGCGGTTTTTTAATAGATAGAGGAATTCTCGGAAGTTTTATAATGTATAATACACTTGCTACTTTCGCGCGGTTTCACACGCTCTGCTCAGCTCCTATTGCTCGTAGCGTGACGTTATATAGCCTATAGCCATCCTCGACAATGCGCCATCCAACACAAAAAGAATTATTCAAATCAGACTTGTAGTTACGGAGATTAGCGCGTTCAAACAAACAAACAAACAAACTCTTCCGCTTTATATAATAGTATAAGATATTGCGCCCGTGCGGAGCCGGGGTGGGTCGCTAGTTAAATATAAAAAAAAATTCTTGTCGGGTCATAGGACATCCATAGAAAGACTAGGAGTAGTGACAAAAATATTGCACCCGGCATCAAACTCCTTAAAATTGTTACATTATTAAAAACAAAAATATCAACCATCTTCTCTCTATAATTTCTCAACATAACAAGTAACAAGAAGAAGAAACAAATGAACCCGTTTCTGCATTCCAAAAAGGTCCTAAGTAATTACTGGATAGGCTGGCCATTCTCAACTTTAACAACTTGGTCATAAAGAAAAAATGAACTGTTCTTCTGACCCAATTTGCCCAACGAATCTCATTATATTGCATTTGAAAATAAGGTAGCTGTTGCCCAAAGTTTTTCAATCTGAACATTTTGGTAGGAAACTGGAAATTACATTGAATTTTCTATCGAAATGAAATGATATTTGCATTCAGTAGGCAGATTACAAACTATTTATTTTAAGACTTTTTAAATACCTAGATATTTCACAGAACCACCTCGTTGGCCGAGTGGTCCCAAGTGTTCAATTCTCGGGTCGGACAAACCACTGTGTTTTTAAAAAAAATCTCAGTAGTAGCACGAAGTCTAGAATTGTGCCCAGTACCTATATGGCTATAGGCTCACCCCGCATTATATGGGACTCAAAAAATTAATAGTGAAAAGTGGGTGTTACATTGTACCGTGGCATTAAGTGCCGTAATGTGCACCTCTGCCTACCCCTTCGTGATGTTATGTATGTATATTTCATAGAAAACATGCGTGAAACAACGCTTTCGTTGTGTTTCGCCGTGTGAGGTCTCCTCCCCTGTTGCTCAAATCCCTAACCCCGAAAGACCGGCAACGTACCTACTTGTATCTCCTACGGTGTCGTCGGTCCTTTTTTTGCGGGTAGGTGATAAATAAGTGTAGACGTGCAACAAAGTCGTAATTATAATTTAAATTGTTAATAATTAGTTATACACATAACTTTGGATAAATAATTGCTTGAAGTGGTTGAGAGCACCAGTACCAACGTGGGCAACTACTTTATGTAATACTTATATACCACAATCACCACCTGCCTGCCCGTGACCACCACAGCACTTCATTTGTTTCCACTATGTCACAATCACAAGTGGCTGATGTCATTGATGTACATAAGACATTCGAGGAGGTGATTTTGAGGAGGATGGATGAACTCAAAACACAGTTTGAGTCTGGCGGCCCAGCTAAAGAGACAGCGGCCAAGGTAGCGGAGGAGTTCCGGACATTCCGTAAGTTGGTCTATAAAATTCTTGGCTTGCTGCGGACCCAAGTGATAGAGTGCACCAAGTTTATGGATGATACGGAGACAAGGAAACGTCGAAAGGCACTCATTTTTCAAGGGATTCCGGAGTCTGAGGGGGAGGAGTGTAGTAAAGTTATTGCTGGCATACTGAGGTCTAAGCTGTCCTTGGATATTCCAGAGTCCTCAATCGCTGGGTGTTCCAGGCTTGGGGTGGCTAGTAAGGATCGCCACAGGCCTGTTCTAGTTCGATTTGCCAATATCCACTGTAAGACATCAGTCTGGAGAGCGAAGACACGTCTTAAAGGTTCCAGCATTTCCATACGGGAGTTCCTGACCAGAGCCCGGCAAGATGTCTTTGCCAAAGCTCGTCAGCACTTCGGCATGCGGGCCTGCTGGACACAAAACGGCATCATCCATGTGAAGGTAGGGGACGGAAGTCGGCACAGGGTGACGTCAATGATTGAGCTGAATAATTTACTTCAGAAATTTCCGAAACCACCGAATGTATCTGCTCCTTCAATTCCCAGGAGTAACAATAGTGATAAGGGCACAGCGGTGAACCTGAAAATTTAATGGTAGTTAATCCAAGTTTGCTATGGGTCATTTGCTGTGTGAGTGTTTTAACCCAAATAATAATACTGTCATGGTCTCCGCTCGCCAATGTCCCTCAACATTCCTCGGATCTCATGCCAAGTAAGATTGTACTATGTCAAATAATTTCATAATTTTCATATTGTTTGCTTTCACTATTCATGTTCATTGTTCATTTCATGTTCATTTGTCATATTTGAGGTTCATTGGGGAGTGAGGGTTGTGGTAGATTTTGGCGATGTTTGTCCATTCTTTATTATGAGGTAGTTTTGCACTGTTTAACAACTAAAACCATTTGTTTCTTGCGTAACGCTGATGACGGTATGTCCTTATTTATTTTGAAATTGCTTCATTGCGAGCACCTCATTAAACTCAATTTGATGCAATCTGTAAACAAACATCGTCACTACACGATTCATGTAATAATTGTCATATCCATCCATGTGTCATCATCAACCGTAACGTTTGTTACTGTCAAGTGTCCACTGTCATCTGTCATCGGGATGCATCTTGATACTGGGGCTTTCTATCCGTTCGGAAATATTTAATCATAGTCACTACACATTATCGGATATGGCACTTGGTTGGTTTTCTTTCGTTTCTTGTTTCTTTTTTTTTTTTTGCTTTTCTCCTTTCATTGCTAATTGTGATGTGTACGTTTTTCGATTTTATTTTTTTTTGTTAATGGTTTTGGGGTTTTTTACGTTTTTACACATTTTATGTTTACTGTTTTGTTTGTTTGGGCTGGCGGGTGGTGCAGAGATGCACGTTTCAGCTGTTCGTTGTTTTAATTTGTTCTTCTTTTTAATACATATATTACTTATATAGATACACATATATATATATATATATATATACCTATTTATTTTATTTATAATTTTATTTATGTCAGATTATGATGTGTTTGAATCCGCCAATGAAGATGACTCCTCTTCAAACGACAGCTTCTGCTCAATAATTGAAACGTTGGGTGACTTCGTGCAGAAGCAGTTCAATGATAGAAGCAATCAACTGTTGAACGTATGCCACATCAACGCTCAAAGTATCCCTAGTCACTACAATGATCTATACGAATCGTTTAACAGCAGTAACGTTCACGCCGTCTTGATTTCCGAAACTTGGCTCAAGCCTCATTTGCCGTCCACCACTTATCCTTTGGCCGGCTATATCCTTATAAGGAATGACCGGAGTTGTGGGAGGGGTGGTGGTGTGGCTATATACCTCCGCTGTGATTTTCCTTACAAAATTCTTCTAACTTCTTCTTGTAACAGCCCTGCGGAGTATATATTTCTTGAGGTCTGTGTCCGAGGGGTCAAGGTAGTTTTGGGTGTAGTCTATTGTCCCCCTACACTTGATTACTTCACTGAATTCCAATCAGTACTAGAATCTTTGGGTTCAGGGTACGCACATCACATAATCATGGGTGACTTTATTTATTTATTTATTTATTTATTTATTGCAAAATGTATATACATAGTGGTATTATACTACTAGTACAGTACATCACCCTGTTAGGGCGCAGCAATTTAACTTATAAATAATAACTAAATAATCATATAATATATTATGTACTTATTCTATTCATTATTAACTTAATTACTCACTATAAACTTATTACTATTAAAAAAAATTTTCACTTATACCTCTATACCTATATGATACAATTATATTATTTTATACATTATTTATAAGACATTTTAATTATAAACATTACAAATAATTTAAAGTAGCAACATTACTGAAATTGGGGAGAATTGAAATTATCACATTAAGTTAGAAACTATAATTACATATTAAAAATAAAATTAACTTAACTAATAAAATCAACATAGGTTATAAAATACATAGGCTCTATAATTTAGAATGAAAACATATTAAAATCATTGTGAATAAACATCATCAGGTAAATTAGAAAATTACAATGTAGGTACTATTTTATTGTAAATGCATTTTTTATCTTCGAGATACTCCTGAATACTATAGTATGATTTTTTGATTAGTAGAGACTTTAATCTAGCTTGGAATATACAAAGAGTTTTGGTTGACCGTATTTCCTCAGGTAACTTATTATAAATTTGGATACTTCGGTATTCTGGGCTATTTTTATACATCTGTAGTCGAGGTGCTGGTAGGATCAATTTGGTATTTCGGCGTTCGTTTTTATTGAAATTAAATATTTTGATATTTTTCTTAACAAAACTGGCTAGTTCTAGTATGTAGATGGACGGCAAAGTTAGTATTTTCTCTCGTATAAAATGTGGTTTGCAACTATCTCTAGGTTTAATATTATAAATTATTCGGAGACATTTCTTTTGAGCAATGAATAGATCTTTGGCATCTACACTGTGTCCCCACATAATAATCCCGTAGCGTAACCACGCATATGCATATGCATAGTACGCAGATAGAGCACACTGTGTGTTGGTGTTAGTTTTTAACACATTCAACCCATATGAAAATTGAGATAGTTTTATTTTAGTAATGTCTACATGTCTTTTCCAATTTAAGTGGCAGTCTAGTGTTATACCCAATAGTTTAAATTCTTCAACTTCTTCTATTTTAAGAGTATTAGATATATTCTTAAGGTTAATTTTTTGTTTTTGGTATGGTTTGAATTGTATGATTTTTGTTTTCTTATTATTAACTTCAAGGTTGTGATTCAAGAGCCAGGATTTTATGAGGTTATATGTGTCAATAATTTGGGTGTTGTATTCTAGATTATTTGAAGGACTTTTGAAGAGAATGGAGATGTCATCAGCAAACAGTACACATAGATGGTCGCATATTTTCGGCAGGTCATTGATATAGATGAGGAAGAGTATACAGCCAATCACGCTGCCTTGTGGTATAGACCAGTTTGTAGTTAAGGTATCCGACTGTACATTTAAAAGTTCACTTGTGTCATAGTTTAGGTAGTCTATTTGTACGCATTGTTGTCTATCTGTGAGGTAGGACCTAAGCCATTCCAGTATATCTCCTCTGATACCAACTCCATCTAACTTTTTCAATAGGATCGAATGGTTCACTTTATCATATGCTTTGGACATATCAAGTAGGAGACCTATGGCATAGTTTTTGTCTTTGATATATGTCAGGATTTCCTGTGTGTATTTATAAACGGCTAGTGTGGTTGAACGGTGTTCTCGGAATCCAAATTGGTTATTGTCTAGAATATTATATTTTTCAAAAAATTTACTCATGCGTTTAGTAATAACTTTTCCGAATATTTTCGAGAAAGCGGGTAGTAAGGCTATTGGTCTGTATTGGCTAGGATCGGTTAGGTTCCCACCCTTTTTTGGTATAGGTTTAATTTTTGCAATTTTTAATCGGGACGGAAATGTTTTTTCTTTAAAAGATTGGTTAATAAGGTAAGTTACCGGAGGAGTGAGTTCCAAAGCACATGATTTTATTAATGTTGAGGGTATTTCATCAATGCCACAACTCTGTTTGCTTGCAAGGTTTTCGATGATTTCAAGTATCTCACTTTCTGTGACGGAATCTAGGAACAAAGAATTAACAGTAGGTGTGATTACTGCGTGGTCGTTAGATAGTTGTGTGGTGTTGTTTTGCATATTTGGTGAGCCTACTGAAGCAAAAAATTGATTAAACCCGTTTGCGATAGTGAAGGGACAGTCTGTTATATTATTGTTTATATTTATTTTTAGGTTTTCTTTAACTGTGTTATTGGTTTTTCGTGTTATCCGTTTGATTATTTGCCACATTGTCTTAGTTTTGTTTTTAGATACATCCATTTCTTGTGAGTAGTTTTGTTTTTTAGATATTTTTACACATTTTTTTAATAATTTTGAGTACACTTTGTAGTGGTGTTGTATAACTTTATCTTTTGTTTGATTTACTAATGTTTTTAACAGTCTTTTATGTTTACACGATTTATTTATTCCCTTAGTTATGTAGTTATTAGTTCTAAGTTTCGTTATTTTGATACGTTTTTGTGGAATTGTGGAGGACATTATTTCTTTTAACGTGTGTTCAAATAGGTTGTAATTCTCGTTTATATTGTTTTCAGGTATTAGTAAGTTTTCCCAGGTTATTTCTCTAAGTTTCAGTTTAAAAGGTATGAAATATTTTGGATTGTTTGTCTGCCGAATTAACTTGTAGATGGGTTTATTTAGTGACATGGAAGATGATGTATAATTGTATACTAAATTTTTGTGATCAGAGATACCTTTGTCTTCAATAGATACTGACGCATTTTTATTGTTAGTAAAGATTAGGTCAATGCAGGTTGACGATGTGGAAGTTTCCCTAGTCGGCTTTTTAACAATTTGGCGCAAGTTATATTCAAGCATATATGATATAAGTTTTTTATAGTGATGCGAGTTCGAGACAGCATTAATATTAAAGTCACCACATATTATTATATGTTTCTTGTAGTGGTGTGATTTTAGTTTGGCAAGTAATAATTCAATAACTGTAAAAAATTGATCTATGTTACGGTCTGTTCTGTACAAAGCAATTAGTAATACATTAGGTTTAATTTCTACCGCACAGCATTCGATAACATATTCTATTGTTAAATCCGTAATATCTGACCTCGCAGTATACGCAGCACCAGTTGGCAGCAGGATGGCGACACCACCGCCGCGACGCTGTTGACGACAGTATGATGAGGCGATCTGGTAGCCGTCGACTTGCACGTAGGGGTGTTGTTTTGCTGAGATCCACGTTTCTGATAGGCATACAGCTTGATATTGTTGTTCTTGTAGTAGAGTTTCTAGCAGGTGGGTTTTGTTTTTGATGCTTTGTACGTTTTGTATCATTATACTGTGTTTAGTTTCGAAAGGAGCAATTTTTCGAGTTATGAGTAGTTGAGCTCCTGTAGGAAGTATTAGTGACGGTACTGCTGACGGTCTCTTTGTTGCTAGTATGGGTTTTCCCGGGAGTAGTTGTAGTTGTCGTAGTAGATTTGTTTGATGATCCAATTGTAGTGTTTTCGGTTTCCGTATCATTATAGGCTTGACCGTTGATTATGAGTATGTTATTTTTAATCACAGCATGATGTCCTTCTTTTCTTGCTTCATGTAGCAGCTTTCGTATTTTGTTTCTTCTTTGAAGTGATTCGCTCTCTAAGTATTCGTCGACCATGACTCCAGTTCCCCTAAGGAGGTGTTTGTTTTGTAGGATGTATCTGGTCATTTGCCTACTGACTAACTCTATGACGATTGGTCTGCGCTTTCCACGTATTCCTAATCGTGTCATATCGTCAATATGACCCTCTAGGCATATATTCATATTGTCGTAGAAGACATACAGAATGCGGTCATATAACTCGTCTTCTGTTTCCCAGTTTAATTCTTCAAGGCCATATAACACTAGTTTCTTGGCATTGTTATTATTGTTGTGAGTAGATTTGTTATTACACGGGTAGTGGTTGTTTCGTAGGGATTCAATGTCTTTGCTGAGGCTGGCTCGTTCTCTTTCTAAGTTATTAATTTTCTCTGTTAAATTTTGCATGTCAGTGTTCTGTTTACACTGCACAGTAGTTATAGAGTCGAGTTTGCATGTTATTTCAGTATTCATAGTTGCTATATAATTTTGAACTTCTTCCTGTATAAAAGATTTTATTTCAGTTTTGATCAGTGAGACTATTTTGTTTTGGATTTTTTCCAGTTTTTTGTCTAAAAGTTGTTCGATTTGCTCGAGAGTGATTGTAGGCATCATCTCTCGTTTCAGAGCCGGTATTCCAGCTTGAGTTGTTATCGTGTCTCCAAAGGCGCTCTCATCAAAAGTGGACAGTTCATAAACCGAAGAGTCGTCATTGTGTTCTAGTTCGGTAGACGGCCGCTGGCTAGTTAACTTTGGTTTCCTCAAGGTGACGTTTGGATCTTGTGAGATAGCATTTAATGTAGCGTTAGAGCATGCTGGAATATTTTCATTATTCTTCCTAGGTTTCTTGGCTGTGCAAGACGGACAATGCCACATCTTTTCAAGGTCCACACTACTTGAAAGTACTTTTCTAGATACGTTGGCACAGTCTAGATCATAGTTTTGGTGACAGTTCTTGCAGATTATATATTCCTTATTGAAGATATTTTGGTGACATCCTTCGCAAAGTAATTGTTCCATTTTGTTAAAAGCAAACAAGTGCTGCCCTCTCCCTTTTGTAAAATCAATTAAGACGTTCGTTTGAGGTTTGATTTTGCAAATAGTTGTTTTGTTTTTGACAATAGATGGCGCTGGTAAATAGGTTCTTGATCAAGTTTACTTCTAGTTTTAGATAGATGGCGTTGTAAGTTCGAAATTTTATACATCCGTTGTTGTTTACACGGTGGTGGTAAAATTTGAATTTTTACTGTTAACTTCTTTTATTGTATAATGTTATTTCCACTTGGGCTTTCGTTAATTGTTACAGTTCACGACACGAATTAACCACTGAATGTGTTATAGTTACAAGTTTTATTGTTTTTATTTCTTATAAATGTTATTTTCTTTTTCACTAGTACGTAGCTATAATTCTTAATAAAAGTAGTTTGTCCTTAATATTTTGACAGGAAAACGATATCACATCACAATTATACACTGAACTTTATTTTAACACTATTTTTAGAATGAATATGTTAAGATTTCTAATTTTTCAATAGGTATTTAAATATAGGAGCTAATTGTTTACATTTCGCGGCAGTGTTGTGAGACCTTTAACACCAACCTCCTTACCCCCATCTCCCATCGTTCTCGTAAACTCCTGGAATTGGTCGAGTCGGCTTGCATGCATTTGTTGCCGCTTAATCCCACTCATCACAATACAGGTGCCGATGACACCTGGCTCGACCTGATCCTTACCTCCAATCCTTCCCTTGTTTCCTGCCATGGTCAACATGACGCTCCAGGCTTTTCTCACCACGACCTCATATACCTCTCTTATACCCTGAAACCTCCTAAAGTTAAGCCCAGGTTTTTGTACAGACGTTGTTTTAAGCGAATGGATGGAGAAAGGCTTCGGGAAGAGGCTTCAAATATTGATTGGGAGCCGCTGATGAGTGCCACCACGGTTGATGACAAGGTTGACATCTTTAATAAAATCATCACCAGGCTGTATGATCGGCACGCTCCAGTCCGAAAAGTGAAGATTAAGCGACCACCCGCGCCATGGATGACCAGAGGCATTCAGATGGCGATGCGTCGCAGGGACCGAGCCTTCAGGAAACATAAAGGGGACCGCACTGAGGAAAACTGGTTAGCTTTTAAATTTGCAAGGAATCGATGCAACCAGATGGTACGCAACGCTAAACGCCGACATATTCTTGATAACATCTCTCTATCTTCTCCTGCCAATATCTGGAAATTTCTAAAATCTCTAGGTATTGGTAGAACGCAATATTCAGACCTCCCGACCTCTGTTAGTCTGGATGATCTAAACAATCATTTCTCCACCTCTTCGCCCTTGGATTGTCTAACTAAAGAGAGTACTGCATCATCAATTGCTGGTCTGATGCGTCCTGCTATAAATCCTTTCCGTTTCGACCCTGTAGACTCGGAGGAAACCAGAAAGATTATCCTGTCCATCAAGTCCAAGGCTGTTGGTTGTGATAATATTTCCCGATACATGATCATAACAGTTTTGGATCACCTCATCCCAGCCTTAACTCACATCATCAACTTTTCACTCTACTCTAGTTCTTTTCCTTCCTTGTGGCGCAGAGCATTTGTCCGGCCACTGCCTAAAATCTCGAATCCTACTCTTCCCACTCACTTCCGTCCTATTTCAATCCTCCCTTTCTTATCTAAAGTGCTTGAGGCTTGTGTACACAGGCAACTCTCACATTTTGTATTCCGCAACTCCTTACTTAGTCCCTTCCAGTCTGGCTTCAGGCCGGGGCACAGCACCACAACGGCCCTCCTTAAAGTGACTGGCGATGTGAGGGCAGGTCTGGAAGACAGTAAAGTCACCGTACTGGTATTGGTCGACTTCTCAAATGCCTTTAACATGGTCAGTCACGACATCCTTCTAGCCATCCTATCCCATCTTATGGTTTCCGATGATACTCTACATTGGTTCTCATCTTATCTTCGGGGGCGGCGACAGATGGTCCAAGTTGGTGATTCGTCATCAGAATGGTGCCATTTGGAAACTGGCGTCCCTCAAGGCGGTATACTTTCACCTCTCTTATTTTCTATCTTCATCAATCTCATTACTACTGAACTTCAATGTGCGTATCATCTGTACGCTGATGACTTGCAGTTGTACTGTCAGGCTAGTAGGGAGAACTTACCGGAAGCTATCAAAAAGCTAAACATTGACCTGGCTTCTATTAAAGACTGGGGTGATAGGTTTGGGGTAGCTGTGAACCCGAGCAAGTGCCAGGCCATAGTAATTGCGAGCTCGCGCATCCTCAGTAAAATAGATGCTAGCACCCTTCCCCCTGTTCTGTTTGACGGTGCGGTCATCCCATGCACCAGCGACGTCAAGAATCTTGGCCTTCACATTGATAATACCTTGAGCTGGCGCCCGCAGGTTACCAGTGTCTGTAAGAGGGTTACTGGGTCGTTGCGGGCTCTGTATCGCCTCAAAAACTTTCTTCCATCCTTCGTGAAGGCAACGCTTGTCCAGTCGTTAATTTTCCCTATTATTGATTATGGTGATGTCTGTTATTACGACCTGAATGCAGATCTCCTCAACAAACTAGACAGACTTCTGAATAACTGCATTCGATTCGTGTTCAATCTTCGTAAATATGATCATGTTTCTGCACAGCGCTTGCAATTAAAGTGGTTACCCATACGCCAACGTAGGGAGCAAAGGGCTTTAACTACTTTATTCTCTCTTCTTGAATCCCCTTTTTCTCCTAACTATCTATCCACCTATTTTCAATACACCAGTGCAAACCACAGTAAATATCTTCGTTCTTCCAACAATCGCCATCTACAGTGTGTCAGTCATCGCACTGATTTTCTTCATTCTTCTTTCTATATACAATCTGTTATTCTGTGGAATGCACTACCCACGGATGTCAGGACGGCGTCCAGTCGCTTAGCTTTTAAGATTAAAGTTCGGGAGCATCTTCTTCAACAATTGGTAGATTCATCTCAAACCTAAACCTCTTTTAATTTAATATTTTGTATTATATTTTATAATGTACATATCGACACTTCCTACGTATAATATCGTAACTTTATTTGATCAACTTTACAGTATCGCAATCCAAAGGTATGCAAACAGCTAATTGATAATAGCGAAGTCAAATATGCTTATTTAAGAACGCAAATTAGCATATAGTTATATTTTTAGGAATGGAATATTATCTCCAAAATCTTTTCTTGAAATTATTGTTAAAATTTCTTAAAAGTCACATACAGATTTTTACTATGGAAAATATCAGTAGTATTTGGTTGTATGTAGTACTTACTATAATTTACGTCGATATTTATGTAGAGTAAGGCATCGTATGTGACATATACAATAACTTACTATGGAAGTAATGAAATGATAATGATTCGTAGGTTACAGTTACCATGATATGCAACGGAAAAAAGACGTTAATTCCTATCGTAAGCGCTATTGATGGGGAAAATTTTAATAAAAACTTCTTCTGTTTTTCTAAAATATTATGTATTTCGCAATCAAAGTTAACAAAAAAAAACATTCTCAATAAACATTCTCTTTCAGACAAAAAATAAAACTGACATATTTTTCAATGGTACTTACTTTCATTAAATTAGTATTTTATGCATTTAGTTACAGTATTTTATGAGAATATTGTTCTCTTAATTATTTAAAAAAAAGGTATTGCAATCAACAAACAAAACCTCTGAAAAACATAATATTATTATGAATTCTTTACTTATTCCTTATCAACGAAATCAAAACCTTTGTTGTAAACATAAAACATAAACTTTCATTCTTTAAATAAACAAAACAAAATTCTTCAGTCTTTGTCAATACAAAAATAAGAGAAAAATTAATTGTTACATAGTTTGTACTAAGTAAAAATTTTAAACTAGTCCGAATCTGAATCCGGAACACCAATGTTTGGTACACATTGTCTCCTTGTAGATGCTTTAATACATAATATATTGTAATCTTTGGCATCTAAATCGTATTTATAAAACAATTTATAAGGATCTTCAGGTTTTATAAATACCTCTTTTATTTTGTTCCACTGCACTTTTTCTGCTTTAGTATTTTTAACCCAATTGCCTTGTAATAAGGTTTTGTAATTTAAAAAATCTGTGTGGTCTAATTCCTCAACAATGTAAGGTTTTTCGTTTTGTTTAGCCCAGCGTACTAAACAAAACCACTCAAATGGTGTGTAAACTAATCTGTTCTTAGCAGTTTTTTCAATTAAAGAATGGACGCTGTCACCCTCATTTTGGGTATGTCCAACTTCTAAAAAACAGTGATGTATTGTCACTTGACAAATAAGAGCAGCGTGCATGTACATTGCATAAACAATACGATTTCGGTTTTGGCCCACACAATTATCAGACGAAAACCGAAATTCGTTTGTACCTTGATCCTTACATTTGGAGATGTACCTATACAAGCAACTAGCCACTTCGTTTGCTCCACGCCTCCCTTGCCCTTCATGCCACATAAAACAAGTACCTTCCTGTTCAGCCACATTAAAAACTGTAAAATTAAATACTGAAAGCTTCCGTTTATAATAGAGGATACTTATATTACCGTATGGAGCAGTAAGAACTTTTTGAAAGTCGAAAGTGGCGACTACTAATTTACCGTCTGATATTTTGGCAAGTTCTTTATCTGTCGACTTCTTTTTGCGAGCTACCTCTTTATTTTTAATGTGTGCTTCATGTATTTGGGTTTCAGTTTGTGTCGGACTAGATATGTTTTTATAAATATGACACTTATCGCACTGGTCTTTTTTAGGAACATGAAAACTAATCTTAAAGTTTTCATTTACAATATCGCGATATTGTCGTTCTGTACTAGCTTTTGAAGAGTACAAAAGTGTATCGAACCACTCATTATATAAATCAAACAAGCGATGAAAATTTAAATCTCCGTCTAAGTAAAGTTTATTGCTTCTTTGGCGAGTGTAGTGAGATTCTACAGGCTTAAGTGATTTTATGTGATCGCATACACTTTTAATAGTATCCTCAGATAAAACTTTGCGATGATTAGAATGCCGTCCTCGTAGATCCGCTTCTATCAAGCCACTTATGTTATCTTTTTTTTCTAAAGATGTATAGACTAACTGTTCACTTATTGAAAATGTATTTAGAAACATTTTTTTGCATACAGTTAAATAGTTTTCCTGATCTTCAGCCTTTGGCAGTCTATAAATTAATGTAAACTTACGCCTAGAGTCCATATCAGTTAAAACCCTTCGCTTTTTTTGTTTGACAACCAAGTTTGCAATAAAAGCCCATTGCTTTTCGCGGTTTCCTAAATCCCAAAACCTATTGAAAAGCAATATTCGTTCATCATCACTTAACTTCGTAGTACATTTAAGCCTACAGTTCATATGACACATAGGACCTAAAGTTTTACCACGCCTTCCAGTACCATCACGACTCATATACTCCTTGCCTAAGTTTCTTAGCATTTTTCTTTTGTTGTCTTTCCATTCGGCAACATGGCGACGTCTGATATTTCCCTTGTCCTTTCTCGGTTTGGTCTTCTTTTTTCTGGAAGGTTGTGGTGTCGCTTCTGAGATCGAAGAGAGAGGCGTATTCGCTTGTGGTGTGTAAACTAAACCAGTGTAGGTGGAATCGACAGATTGTAAGGGCAGAAAGAATATCTTTTTCAACAAACCAGGGACAAAAGTGGTTTTTACAATCAAAATCCAGATGATTTATTGTTGTGCAGTCGGGAGATGGATGTCGTGTTATATTCTCAACGGGTGATGGAAATTCTTCACCGGGGTCTAGAATAAAGAATAAATAGTTTTATAATCATATTAACTTCTGCTCGCCGCTTTGGCCGCATAGTATGTCGTTAAAAAATAACTATAAGTATAAAATTTCATCAAAATTAGTTCAGCCGCATAGCCATGAAAGCGTTATAGACAAGCACAGTAACAGACATCACTTTATAATATTATTAACGATTGATTCAAAGCCAAAGAAAGTTTTTGTATACTAACAATTACGACGACGTAACTTACTTTGTTTCGTGAGTGACATACTATGAGGTATTTCATCTGACTCGGATAACAAATCCATCAATTGGTTTATCTCATCATTATCTGCGTCAAAAGGAAGTGGTGACTCTGTAAACAAAAACAAAAATATCTTTTTATTGAGTTTTTTTTTTAAAGAATAATATAGTAAATTATGTTTCATATCAAAGTAAAATATCTCAAGTGCAACATAGGATATAAAAACAGAAAGAAATTCCAACGTAAAATATCGCAAGTACAAATACGGAACACATTTATATATTTTTTTAATAGTAAAGTATCGTAGGTAAGTATTTACTTACGATATTTGAGAATTATCTTAAATCGACGTATGTTATGGTAAGTTATACTTACGATATTTTACTATGGATATTAAACCATTTCATATTGCTTAGACAATTATTTCATTTATTCATTATTATTATTCTAAAATATGTCACTTACCTTCTATCCTTGCAGCTTCTTCCACAAAACTGTTGGAGGTGCACAAATCCTCACTACAAAGCGAATGATTAGCGTTTACCGGTTTTTCCAAATCGAACGTACTATCATATTGATTTGCCGGTTGAATCACTGCATCAATCATTCGTCTCGACCTAGATGACATGGTTGATACCTATATGTCCTATACAGTCTATTATATAACACAAATCACTGCAAAATGAATAAATCTGCAACGATGACCGCGCTCGTGCACCACTCCCGCGTAAGCAATCGGGACTAATACCTACTATGAGGTCGCGCGGCGCAGCGGCCCCCCGCGCCCCGCGTACCGTGCATTAACTACACTATACAATATTCTACTATGCTAAAGATGAACATACGATAACATGCAGTCTTAGTATCTTTGGTTCTATTCGAAATATATTTCTTTTAATTAGATCAAGCGATAGTATATGTTATAAAGTAGTTGTAAATCTAAAAATGTAATTTTCGTTAATTTGATACTTACGCCAACATACGTTGGAGGTGTCGATATATATTTCTATATATATATTCATTATTTTTCTATTTATATATTTACTTTAATATTGTATACATAATTATTGTTATATGTAAGTATGTATAAGTTTTCAAATATACCTATATGTTTAGTGTTTATTGAATATTATGATTGTGAGATTTGTTATTTATTACACTGGTACATTGCCTATTTATAAAGGTTTAAATCACCTGCTACTTTCATCTCTGCACTGCTTAAAGGTTGACTGGGAGACAATGCCCAAGGCATTAAGTCCACCTGTACACACTTGTTGTATGAAGTTGAAATAAATAAATAAATAAGCCTACCTTCAGGTGAAACGTCTGCTCGTTGGCCGCCCTACTGCCGCCGCCGCTCTGAAATACTACTGAATTTTAATTTTCACTTAAATATCGTGCTACCTCTGTCATTTTCCAAAAAAATTAAGTGACAAAACTATTCATGAGAGCCTCTTAAATTGAGTGGTGTTCGGGTATCTTTTGACCATATGCCATAAAAAGAAAATATTAAACTCCACCCTTTAGTAAACGCTTCGAAGATTCAGAAACTATCTGAAACTAAGATTGATAGACTCAAGTTATTCTTTCTAACGTTAATAAGAACGAACTTATGCAGCAGGCAGGATCATCTATCAAGTTGTGATAACCAGCAGAAGGGCAAGCCAAGACCTAAGTTGTAGAATATAATATGTAGGTACGTGGAGAGGTCTATTTCATTGGTCATGTCATTACAAGTGTGACTGCAGAACTAATGCTGTCTGATTTAGATCCTAGCCTTATTTAAATGCTTTTATTAGGTGGACCTTGTGTAGTTATATCTAAGATTCTAATTAACACACACATGTCTATTTCACCTGAAGGCGTTAGGACATATGATTGAATGCATTACTTTACCCCGCATGTTTGTCTGAGTCAAAGTCAAATCGGCTATTGGCTTATAGGACGACGTGGTCCATAGTAGATCGTATCATCGCTTATCACCAGGCGAGACAGTGGTCAAACGTTGGCCCATCAAATATATATAATTAGAGGTATGTATAAAAAAATCAATTTGATATTTGGTACACACTCTTAATCTTGATGACCATACAATGTAATCTATTTTATTTTTATTTTTTTATGGAATAGGAGACAAACGAGCTGACGGATCACCTGATGGTAAGCTATCAGCACCACCCATGGACACCCGCAACACCAGAGGAGACACAGGTGCGTTGCCGGCCTTTTAAAAAGGAATACGCTCTTTTCTTGAAGGTTTGAAGGTCGTTTCGGTTCGGAATAGGTCATTTCACAGTTTTGCTGTGCGAAGCAGCAAGCAACATTCTACAACAACCTCTTTTATAGACATCAAACGAAAAGGCTTTATAGATAGAATAGGGGGTTTTAATTTCTAGACAAGCATTAGAGACTAACTTGTTTAAACTATAATTTTTAGATCAATAATAAGACTATTATCACCTTTCTATCCCTTCCATTTACCAAATCTATACACTTAAATTGTAAATAATAATGAACATGGTAAGGTCTCAGTTACAAACATAATTTTACTTATGACCCTGTTACCGGTCGTTTGAACTTGAGCTCTCTGGGGTAGATAGAGATCAAAGTGATGTATGAAAGATTAATTTATATGGTTAACTTAAATTTTGATGTATGTATGTGTTTGTTGGTATGTTATGGCGTCTATAGGGTAAGATTACTTGGTATGTTATAGGATTACGTTTAGTGGTTGTTTATGCATGCCAGTCGAACTAGAAATATCGAATCCTTTGATTATGAAAGACGAATAAAAAAAGTACTGAATAAGAAATATATAAACGGTTTTAATGAGTTTTATTTTGCTAACCAAGCTCTTTCGTTTGATAAGCAGAGTTGAGGTAATTGTCGAAGAATATATGTAGATTATATTTTATACTTTGACTAAAAGTGTGTACCTAATATCGGATCGATGACATCAGTCAGGATGGGAGTTATATTTAAATGACTAAAGACACAAACTAACAAACGGGTCAATATAATTAAACACATTTAACAATAAACAATGTACAGTAGTAAACTACACCTTGCTCACTCGATCAGCCACCATTTTGGATGCTTTCCTAACGAATTTAGAACTGATTATCGACTTGTCAACGCGCCATGGCTATTCGACTATGGAACCTTCGGGTGCCAGAAGTAACCACGATTGAGCCGCTGCCATAACGTGGTAATAAGGTAAAGCTCTTAGAAATAAAATAACAAGAGTTTGATAAAAATCTTAACTAGGTACATTGATTTTATGACTCATAACATAACTTCACGCCTTTTATCCCCGAAGGCGGAGACAGAGGTGGACATTACGGCACTTAATGCCACTGTACAATGTAACACCCAATTTTCACTCATTTTCATTTTATGTTATCAGTCCCATGTAATAGGCAGTGAGCCTATTGCCATATACCGGGCACATTTCAAGACTCCGTGCTACTACTGAGATTTTTTTAATATTAGCCCGACCCGGGAATCGAACCCAAGACCCTTGCCCGGCAGTCACACTTGCGACCATTCGGCCAATGAGGCAGTCATTAATTTTATGTTTTGATAGAAAGTAGTTCTATCTGACAATATTTAACCAAACAATGTAATTAAAACCTAATAACTAATCTAAATTGTTTACTTTTGTATGAAATATTGTTTCTCAGTAAGTGAATTATGTATGTGATTCTTTATGAGAAATAAAGATATTCTAAACTAAAAAATAACATCAATGATTAACAAAATCAAATAATAGCTTATAAAATTAAATTCTCATTCTGCATCATTTGATTACAATACCTACTCAACTCGATTCAAATCGAGTACAATTTTAATCGATTCCGCACCAACGACTCTGTAAAGGTAGGGTAGGTATTTAATCGATACCATCGAATTGAGTGGTATCGACGTAATTTCATTCGAGTAAAGTTTTTAATCGATTCCAAGGTTGAATTTGTCTTGGTTTTAAAGTTCTTTGTACATTTTTATTGGCTTAGGTATACTTTGGGGGTGAAACTGGCAAAGCTATGTGGTTATGGCAGAGTACAATATATTTATTGCTACTCCAACTGTTTCCGTGTCGCGGAGAACCTAACGGGTAACCGGGGCTCCGGCTCGACGTTCAGGTGAAGAACGGGGTGATTTTTAATCAGTAAGAGTCTGACACTCCCTCCCGCCTTACCCAGGCGGGAGCAGTCTTTCGATAAATTTCCCACCTTAAAAAAAAGCTCTCGTCGTGGATATAGAGGTAGTAGACTGACTTACCTACAATAAGCGGGCATCAACGCTCTCTGATAAACCTGAACCTTTTAAACTGTGATCTCCAAGCCGTCTGCCAAGCGTCGGGATTTCTTATGTAGAGGTCCATACATAACATAACATCACGCCTTTTATCCCCGAAGGGGTAGGCAGAGGTGCACATTCTACCACAGTACAATGTAACACCCACTTTTCACTAGTTGTTATGAGTCCCATGTAATAGGGGGTGAGCCTATTGCCATATACCGGGCACATTTCCAGACTCCGTGCTACTACTGAGAATTTTAAAAAACCCAGTAATTACTTTGCCCGACCCGGGAATCGAACCCGAGACCCCTTGCCCGGCAGTCGCACTTGCGACTACTCGGCCAACGAGGCAGTCCTGTAGAGGTCCAGTAAACTATTAAAAGCTTGTGATGATGATGAATGGCAAAAAAAACTTATTAACATAACATACCATCACTGCTTTTATCCCCGAAGGGGTAGGCAGAGGTGCACATTACGGCACTTACCGCCACCATACATGTTTCATCACCATTTATGTTATGAGTCCCATGTAATAGGGGGTGAGCCTATTGCCATATACCGGGCACAATATGAAACTCCGTGCTACCACTGATTGATTATTTTAAAAACACAGTAATAAAAGTATCACTGTGTTTTTACTGTGTATTACTGTACATGCAAAGGCCTGACCCGGGAATCGAACCCGAGTCCCCTTGCACAGTCGCACTTGCGAACACTCTGCAAACGAGGCAGTCGTCTCAGTCACAATTAATGACCCACAAAATTTATTTTTCCTAATAGCTATAAAAATTAAAAAAAAACAAAGAGAATCAGAACTGTCAACGAAATGAGAAATAATAAAAAATAACGTCAAAATACAAAAATGAAGGAAACCGGGACTCGTTCAACAAATAAAAAAAATATATTTTGTCCATAAAAAAAAGATATTTCCGTAACGAAGCAAAATATTTCGACATTCAAAATAATATGAACATTCGATCGAAAACCGACTTTAACGTCATAGATATTGGGCAAAAATTCGCAAATCTTCATTCATTTTCATTTTCTTTCCACGTTTCCTACCGATTAATTAATAGCTCAATGGAATATCGACTCTAACACCCATAGATACAAGGTATAAAATCGGAAAATAGTACAAATATCCTAATTTTTCCTTCGTACGATTGTGGACTATTAATTATGGCATACAAAGTGAGACTATAGTCACCCTATTTGTCATGACTCAGCTACTAATGTAGTAGGGGGTAAGCAGAATTAATGACTCGAGTAATTGTTATCATTTTCTTTGTCATAACTTGCTAATCAACTATGTAGCTGGGTGTTATTAACAGTGAAAAAAAAAGTTTACATCTGTGTTGTAAATAGATTCATTAATGTTCTTGTATACCAATCTCCAATCTCTAATTGTCAATCTCCAATCCCCAATCTCCAACCTCCAATCCCAATCCTAAACATCCAATCTCCAATCGCCAATTTATAATTCACTAGCAGCCCGTCCCGGCTTCGCAAGGGGTAGACAATTATTTATTTTTGGAAATTTGGATTGTTGTAGTGACATAACTACAATAGTTGGACATATACTACCGCGGAGTTTTTTGTAGACATTATGATGTTCTTCAATATTGTTGTACATTATTTTGTTCTATCGCTAATAGTTTCGGCAGCGCATTCGACGAAAGACATTTTAAGACTCATTTTTCTACACCTTCGGTTACATTGTTCAAATTTTAACAAGAATCCCTAATTTTTTTTAAAATGAAATGTAGCCTATGTCAAATTGGAAGACTGCAGCATTCTATTAGTGAAAGAATGTGTTAAATCGGCCCAGTACTTTTTAAGCCTATTCATTACAAACATACACAAACATACAAAAATAGGTACAAATATTTCCTCTTTATAATATTAGTATAGATAAAAGGCTAGCAACGCACTTTTAACTCCTCTGGTGCGGGTGTCGATGGGCGGCGCCCTCTTCTGCAATAAAAAAAAACTAAATGAAAATTTGTAAATACCTATATTAAACTCTACACCGTTTGCAATAACGCCCAAATACCAATGATGGCAATACCTATTACAACATTTTAGATACTAGTCAAACCAAAATAAATTGCAAAACAGAAATATACACATAATCCCTACATTTAAAATTTTAATGAACAATACTTCCCGTTTTAATTCTCTAAGGTCCAAATTCCCATGAAACAAAGGGAAAACTCACTAATATTTAACGTGGCAACAGATTTGTCGAGTAAATTGGATTTTCGAACTTGCCTGTCAGAGAAATATTTCGTTTGATGAGACTTTAACTTTGTTATTTGGACATACTTCTAATACCAACTTGGATTATTAAGTGCTTCTGTCATAGGTTCAGTGGTTACAAGAACGACTTGAGAACGTATTGTACTGAGGTCCATTGGCTGGGCAACATAATCAAAGTTCAAAGTCACAGCTATTACTAGCTACTTTTACTACGCTCTGCTCGGCGCCTATTGATCGTAGCGTAATGTTTCATTGCCTATAGCCTTCCTCGATAAATACTCTATACAACACAAAAATATTTTTAAAATCAAGCAACCGGCTGCCACGTAATTGTAGCGGGTTCGCTTCCCGCACGGAGCAACTCTTTGTGTGATCCACAAATTGTTGTTCCGAGTCTGGGTGTCATGTTTATGTGAACTCGTAGGTATGTTTGTAAACGCACCCACGACACAGGAGAAAATCCTAGTATGGGGCAACGTTTTTACAAAAAATAATAAAATAAAGTTCCTGAGATTAGCGTTCGCACAAACAAACCGTTCGCTCAGATTTACCTCTATATAACAGTATAAATAGAAGAGTATATAAATATAAAAAATATAATATTAAACCTTGAACAGGCACTTTTTCAACGTCAATATAATAATGCGACGCTCGCTCTTATGCATAAGGGTGCGGGTTCAAAACCTACAAACGACAAAGTACCAATGTGATGTATTCTGCTCTTACGAAACATTCCTGTTAGTACTAGTAGTAGCTACTTAGTTAGTAACATAACATCACGCCTTTTATCCCCGTAGGAGTACGCAGAGGTGCACATTACGGCACTTAATGCCACTGTACAATGTAACTCCCAGTCTTCACTATATATGTTATATTAGCGACCCGCTCCGGTTTCGCGCGGGTGCAATATGCATGTAGTATACATATAAACCTTCCCTAGGAATCACTCTATCTATTAAAAACCGCATCAAAATCCGTTGTGTAGTTTTAAAGATCTAAAAACATACATAGGGACAGACAAACGGCGGATAGCGACTTATACTGTGTAATAGGGGTGAGCCTATTGCTACATACTGGGCGCAATTTCAGACTCCGTGCTACTACTAAGAATTTTAAGTGTGGGAGAGCCATGCTTCGGCACGAATGGGCCGGCTCGACCGGAGTGATACCACGGCCTTACAGAAAACCGACGTGAAGCAACGCTTGCGTTGTGTTTCGTCGTGTGAGTGAGGTTACCGGAAGCCCAATTACCCTCCCCTTCCCCAATCTCCCCAATTCCTGAATCCCCAACGATCCTCAAACTCCTAATCCCCAAAAGGCCGCTAACGCATTTGTAACGACTCTGGTGTTCCAGGTGTCAATAGGCGACGCCGATTGCTTACCATCAGGTGATCAGTCTACTCGTTTACCGGCTGGTGCCATTAAAAAAAAAACCAGTAGTACTTTGCCCGTCCCTGGAATCGAACCCGAGACCCCTTCGCGTCGTTCATCGCATCGACCACTCGGCCAACGAGGCATTCGAGGCAGTTTATTAATGTCTAAAAATACCTGAACAACAACCGACATCAAAGGTTGCTTAGCAACGCCCGAGTTAGTCGGTTCAATCGTTTATTAAATTTCATTTAATCTTCTCAAGAGCCTATAGAGTTCTGGTATTACAAAATGATAAAACGTGTTATCATAACTGTCGCTATGAAGTTGTTGTTTTAATTTTTTTTTCGTGTTGTTTAATCTATTCTTTTATTTAATTTTGCCACATAATTTCATTAGTAAACAAAGTTTACTGAAAATGAAAACCTTATTGAAAACAACTTTCAAAATCAACCGATAAATGTAAATTTTCTATAATAAATAATAATAAAAATACATTTCCATTAAATAACAATCTTGTCAAAAAACAGAACAAAGAAACAGTAAATAACAAATGTTTGTTTTCCGGATTGTTCAAACAAAAACACGACTGAGCCTTAAAAACAAAATTCCATTAAAAACGGCACAAAGGTACAAGTCCACACAAAATATTCGGGTTCTGTACCACCGAATTTCACTGAAACTTTTTGTTTTGAGGGGCCGCAGTACGAATTTATATATTTTATACATATTACCTATACATTTTTATTTATAGGTACTTTGTCAACTCCGCTAATCGACAGAATTCAGATTCTGAGATTAAGTAGGCTTTTTAGGAATTTAGGCATAAAAATTTTGCAAGTAATTACAAATTAATTTCTTTCTAGCCGTTGGAATCTGATGATTATTAAGTAAAGTTTTATAAACAATTATAGTTCTCATTAAAAATTGACGTAAAAAAATGTCTGCATGTCACACACAGCTCAAAGAGTTGAGCAGAAAAAAGCACAATTCTTTGAGGGGTGAAAATCATCCAATGACTTCTTCCGCCTTGGGTGAGGCGAGAGGAAGTGTCAGACTCTTACTAACTAAAAATCACCCCGTTCCTATGATAGTAAACAATCAGCGCTGGACTGCTAGGTACTCCTCTATAATGGCGTCCATTGTCTATGTACACTTGCAACACCAGACAAGTTAAAAGGGCGTTGCCAGATGAAGAGGTTTTTTTATACTTGGTAAGTCGACGTTTGTCTACCATCTCGCCTGCTGGTAACCGATGATGTGGCCAACGATGGATCACGCCTACCTATGAGCAACCTGTTCACTCGGAACTTGAAGCCAGCCAAGTTATATTTGTCGGGGAACACAGATTCTGGCAAGGAGTTCCATTCCTTAGTTGGAAGGAAACTAGACGCGAAACGCTTCGTGCGAATGGGTGGAATATCCACCATATAAGGGTGGCGCCATGCCGTTCGTCTGGTAGTACGGTGGAGAAACGGCCTAGGGGAATAAAGTTGTGTAATTCCCACGCACACTCATCGTATTGTATGGTTGTGTAATTCCCACGCACACTCACCGTATTTTTTTATATTTTTTTTAAGGGGGGAAAATCATCGAATGACTGCTCCCGCCTGGGTGAGGCGGGAGGGAGTGTCAGACTCTTACTGACTAAAAACCACCCCGTTCCTTCTCCTGCACGTCGAGTCGGAGCCCCGGTTACCCGTTAGGTTCTCCGCGACACACTCACCGTATTGTATCGGATAGAAGACCGAAAGGCTTGCGACTTTACGCCTGTCTTTGAAACCGAGCCTCCACAAGCGAATCGTCATTGATGAGCCTCTTGGCGCGCCTCTCGATGGATTCAAGGGCTTCCAGTTGGCATTTAGCCGAGCCACCCCAAAGATGGGAGCAGTACTCCATACACGACCGACGAGAGGTAAAGTTGAGTAAACATAAACTATAAGCACTTCGTCAAAAGAACCCTAATAATAATTTCAAGTACTCTTTACTCTGTACAAAGAAAATTGATATTATTTTCAAGGAGAGTTCTTGGCTGACGGCTTAGAAGAGTTTCGAGTGCCTATTACATTACCAATAGTGATGGGAACAAAGGCCTGCTGATAAAATTGTGTACCGATATCGATATTGTGTCATTTGATAGTGTTGTGCGAGCAAGTTGCTATAATATTATAATTTAATATTATTATGTTTTAAGGGATAGTTTTTCCTTAACGGAATTTAGGTTTCTTAAATTGTATTTAAGTACTTATTTGTAATGGTAAAGTGAAAGATTATTTTTGTGTCGGGTACTCGTTTTATCGAGGATATAACATCACGCTGTTTAGCTAGATAAAACGTTTATTCTACACAACAATTCGAATTACAGATAAAATCAATCTCATTACAAACAAATGTTATTTATATAAAAAACACGAAACATACAGACGTACAAATTCCAAGTATTTATTCAGTTACGCCCTCAGGGTACGGGTTAAATGTAGTTTGGTTCGGTGTAAACATGGCTCACAACAAGCTATGCAACACCGGTATATCATGGCCTCCCTTTGTACGAATTTTCCGCACATTCGACGGTCAGTTTATACTGGTGTTGCATAGCTAGACGTGTGTGTGTACACAGTTAAACGGAACCAGTTAACTGTGTGTACTTGTATCACAAACTGTTTGTTGACAAACACTTTTAGTTCAGCATGTTAGGTTTAGATAAAATGTTCAGAAGTTAGGTGGAAGTTTGTTTATTGTGTACTAGCTGTTGACCGCGACTTCGTTTTTTTTTTATGGAATAGAGGAGGCAAACGAGCAGACGGATCACCTGATGGTAAGCGATCAGCGCCGCCCATGGACACCCGCAACACCAGAAGAGTTACAGGTGCGTTGCCGGCCTTTTAAAAAGGAATACGCTCTTTTCTTGAAGGTTTGAAGGTCGTATCGGTTCGGAAATACCGCCGACGACAGATCATTCCATTGTTTTGCTGTGCGAGGCAGGAAGCTATGTGAGAACCGCACAGTTGTGGCCTGCCAACCATCTATATGATGGGGATGCATATGCTGTCGTGAGGGTCGATGGCGAAAAGATGCGGCAGGTATCAGGTCAAACAATTCCTCAGAGCACTCCCCGTGGTATAAGCGGTAGAAAATGCACAATGAAGCTACATCTCTACGCATTGCCAAAGTGTCGAGCCGGTTTGAAGCATCCGGACATCCAACAATCCGAACGGCACGCCGCTGAATATCGTCCGCGTATAATATGAATTTTAGGACATAACCTTTTTTGTTGCCGTTTTCCAAAATAAAAGTAGTCTATTTCAGTCTTTAGTACATCCATATCATACATCATATTTTATTAATCTGTATAGATGCATAGATGTAGAAACTCATAGCACATTGTCACATATACCAACAGCCTATATGTGGCCACTGATGACCAATGGCCTGTTTTCACACGGAGAAGGTTAGAGCGTTAATCACCACGCTTGCTCAATGCGGGTTGGCGATTTCAAACTTATAATCAGAATCTATAAGTCCAGGTTTCCTCAAGATGTTTTCCTTCACCGTTTAAGTGCGGTGTCTCAAGAATCATAGAAAGTACATATTATAAATCAGTAAAAATCATATTAGTACTTGCCATGTTTCTAAACCGCACCCTCATGCATTAGATGAGGGTGTCCCAAACCTCCGGGCCAACACGACATGTTTATCTACCTAAATATACACAAACAATAATTCTTTTATATAGAGGTAAACTACGTTTAAACCAACCTCCTTTTTTGAAGTCGTTTAATTAATATACTAAATACTTATCTTAGGTGTAACAAACACTTTTCTGAAAACTGTATAAATATCGGTTTAGCCAATCCCGAGATAACTGCGCATAAACATACTGTTACAATAAATAAAGAGCTAACCATTCATTCTCTCACCAAAAGTAAATGTAAAGAAAGCGTCAGCGACTGGCTGAGGAGACTGAAAAAATTCTGAGACCACTTTCCTAAGCTACAACTGATGCAGAATTATCAATTTCAACATTCATATCAACATTCATATCAACACTTCCACCTCATTCACTTACCTATACACACCCACACATAAAACACATCAACTCACTCACTCACACTACATTGTTACACACCCACAGTAAATAGTCAACATATTCACTCACTCATACAATGTTGTCCATTTTCTTTAGTTAAGTAAATACTTTATATTGTTCAATGTCTCCGGGTGTCACCCGGACCTGGTGATACCTTTTTAATACACAGGTTATACCTTTAACAGACACCAGTCTCTTGTAACATATTATATCATTTGTATCCGTAGAGTATTTTTGTGAAAATAAAGATTTGATTATTATAATTTTTTATATATATATAAGTTTATGTTATATGTGGCAAGCTGGCCACTTTCAATAGGGAAACCTATTTATGTTCTTCTTTTGTTTGTAAAATATATGAGTGTGTTTCTGACTAGCTTGTTTTCACACGATAAATAATTATTGCATTATATATTGAGAATATACAAAACACTCGTTGGCCGAGTATTCGCAAGTGCGACTGCCGGGCAAGGGGTCTCGGGTTCGATTCCCGGGTCGGGCAAAGTATTACTGGGTTTTTTAAAATTCTCAGTAGTAGCACGGAGTCTGGAAATGTGCCCGGTATATGGCAATAGGCTCACCCCCTATTACATGGGACTCATAACAACTAGTGAAAAGTGGGTGTTACATTGTACTGTGGTAGAATGTGCACCTCTGCCTACCCCTTCGGGGATAAAAGGCGTGATGTTATGATGTTATGAAATATACAAAACATACATACAAAACTACATACATTCTACATACATTCTACATACATACAGGTTAAAATGAGAATTTTGGTGAAAATGAGAACATTATTTTTGAAGTCGATTAAAAAATGGAAGTCCTATTGGAAATAATACTTAGTTAGAATTTATTTATGATTGCATTTTATTACTTTGAATCAATGCCGATCCTATTTAGAGAGGCCTTTTTTTTTTTTTTTTTTTTTTTTTTTTTTTTTTTTTTTTTTAAGGGGGGAAAATCATCGAATGACTTCTCCCGCCTGGGTGAGGCGGGAGGGAGTGTCAGACTCTTACTGACTAAAAACCACCCCGTTCCTTCTCCTGCACGTCGAGCCGGAGCCCCGGTTACCCGTTAGGTTCTCCGCGACTCCGAATCGGCATCGGCCGTATTGGGCCCCATCTGTGGTGGTCTGATGGCTCTTTGAGGCGCGCGCGGAACGCGACGCGCCGTACGCTCGGGTCTGTTTCTGGTCGGACGGGGAGCCACCCATGCTCGCCGTCCGCAGGCCCGCGCTTACGGTGGCCGGAGATCGTCTCGCGATCCCCGACGCCCGGTGTGTCCTTCGCGATGGCTGGGTTGCGAGGAGGCAGCGCTTCGCTGCCTCACGCGTCCCGCCTCCTCCTTAGCTAGCATCACTGCTTCGCAAAAGGAGGAGACGGCATCCCAGTCCCCCTCGCTCCGCATCATGGCCTGCACTAGGCCCGGACGCGAGAGGTCGCCATCGCCGATCACTTCCCTGAGGACACGGCGGTGCTCAGCCCACGAAGGGCATTCTCCCACCGTGTGTTCCACCGTGTCCTCAGGGCGGTCCTCGCAGTGATGACACCCGGGCGTTTCCTCCCGCCCCATCAGACACAGGTACCTCCCGAAACTTCCATGTCCGGTGAGGACCTGCGTCAGGCGGTAGGTGAGGACGCCGTAGCGTCTCTCAAGCCACTCCTCAAAGAGGGGACTTACCGCTGCGATGGCAGCGAGCCCAGCCCTCGGTTGCGACAGTCGTTGCTGCCATTCCGCCATGAGATCGCGCCGGAGCTCATCCCGTCACGCACCTATTTGGCGCGGCAGCGGGGTTTCGCCCCGGCGACGTGCCTCCGCGCGCATGCCGTACACGCGCGCGAGCACCTTCGCCTCCAGATCCCACGGCGGTAATCCGGCAAGGAGGTTCGCCGACTCCCCAGAGATCGTGCGGTATCCGCGGATCATTCGGATCGCCATGACCCTCTGTGCCATGAGCAGCGTCCGAGCGGGACGCCGCAACAGGTTTGGCGCCCAAACAGGGGCGCCGTAGAGGGCCATGGACCGCACGACCCCGGCGTATAACCTCCGGCAGGAGGCGTTTGGCCCCCCGAGGTTGGGGAGGATGCGTTTAAACGCAGCCCCCGTCCTCTCCAACTTTGGGGCCAAACGTCGGAAGTGTTCTATGAAGTTCCACCGACTGTCGAGGACGAGTCCTAGGTACTTCATCGTCGTCTCGACGTCGATGGTAACTCCTCCCGCCGTTATTTGGGACCCACCCGGAGGTGGCGCGTTCCCGCGGCCATGAAAACACATGGCCTCGGACTTGTGGAGCGCCACCTCGAGTCCCAACTGCCGGATTCTCTCAACGACTGTCGCAACCGCTGTCGCCATTAAGTCGGCCGCCGCCTGGTGTGACCTCCCGTGCGCTAGCACCAGCGTATCGTCGGCGTAGCATATTGTGCTAACGCCGTTCGGGAGGTCGGTGCGCAGCACCCAGTCATAGCCGATGTGATGATCTAAAAACATACATAGGGACAGACAAACGGCGGATAGCGACTTATACTGTGTAATAGGGGTGAGCCTATTGCTACATACTGGGCGCAATTTCAGACTCCGTGCTACTACTAAGAATTTTAAGTGTGGGAGAGCCATGCTTCGGCACCAATGGGCCGGCTCGACCGGAGTGATACCACGGCCTTACAGAAAACCGACGTGAAGCAACGCTTGCGTTGTGTTTCGTCGTGTGAGTGAGGTTACCGGAAGCCCAATTACCCTCCCCTTCCCCAATCTCCCCAATTCCTGAATCCCCAACGATCCTCAAACTCCTAATCCCCAAAAGGCCGCTAACGCATTTGTAACGCCTCTGGTGTTCCAGGTGTCAAAAGGCGACGCCGATTGCTTACCATCAGGTGATCCGTCTGCTCGTTTACCGGCTGGTGCCATTAAAAAAAAAATCAGTAGTACTTTGCCCGTCCCTGGAATCGAACCCGAGACCCCTTCGCGTCGTTCATCGCATCGACCACTCGGCCAACGAGGCATTCGAGGCAGTTTATTAATGTCTAAAAATACCTGAACAACAACCGACATCAAAGGTTGCTTAGCAACGCCCGAGTTAGTCGGTTCAATCGTTTATTAAATTTCATTTAATCTTCTCAAGAGCCTATAGAGTTCTGGTATTACAAAATGATAAAACGTGTTATCATAACTGTCGCTATGAAGTTGTTGTTTTAATTTTTTTTTTTCGTGTTGTTTAATCTATTCTTTTATTTAATTTTGCCACATATTTTCATTAGTAAACAAAGTTTACTGAAAATGAAAACCTTATTGAAAACAACTTTCAAAATCAACCGATAAATGTAAATTTTCTATAATAAATAATAATAAAAATACATTTCCATTAAATAACAATCTTGTCAAAAAACAGAACAAAGAAACAGTAAATAACAAATGTTTGTTTTCCGGATTGTTCAAACAAAAACACGACTGAGCCTTAAAAACAAAATTCCATTAAAAACGGCCCAAAGGTACAAGTCCACTCAAAATATTCGGGTTCTGTACCACCGAATTTCACTGAAACTTTTTGTTTTGAGGGGCCGCAGTACGAATTTATATATTTTATACATATTACCTATACATTTTTATTTATAGGTACTTTGTCAACTCCGCTAATCGACAGAATTCAGATTCTGAGATTAAGTAGGCTTTTTAGGAATTTAGGCATAAAAATTTTGCAAGTAATTACAAATTAATTTCTTTCTAGCCGTTGGAATCTGATGATTATTAAGTAAAGTTTTATAAACAATTATAGTTCTCATTAAAAATTGACGTAAAAAAATGTCTGCATGTCACACACAGCTCAAAGAGTTGAGCAGAAAAAAGCACAATTCTTTGAGGGGTGAAAATCATCCAATGACTTCTTCCGCCTTGGGTGAGGCGAGAGGAAGTGTCAGACTCTTACTAACTAAAAATCACCCCGTTCCTATGATAGTAAACAATCAGCGCTGGACTGCTAGGTACTCCTCTATAATGGCGTCCATTGTCTATGTACACTTGCAACACCAGACAAGTTAAAAGGGCGTTGCCAGATGAAGAGGTTTTTTATACTTGGTAAGTCGACGTTTGTCTACCATCTCGCCTGCTGGTAACCGATGATGTGGCCAACGATGGATCACGCCTACCTATGAGCAACCTGTTCACTCGGAACTTGAAGCCAGCCAAGTTATATTTGTCGGGGAACACAGATTCTGGCAAGGAGTTCCATTCCTTAGTTGGAAGGAAACTAGACGCGAAACGCTTCGTGCGAATGGGTGGAATATCCACCATATAAGGGTGGCGCCATGCCGTTCGTCTGGTAGTACGGTGGAGAAACGGCCTAGGGGAATAAAGTTGTGTAATTCCCACGCACACTCATCGTATTGTATGGTTGTGTAATTCCCACGCGTGTGCGTGGGAATTACACGTATTTATATCACCGTATTTTTTTATATTTTTTTTAAGGGGGGAAAATCATCGAATGACTGCTCCCGCCTGGGTGAGGCGGGAGGGAGTGTCAGACTCTTACTGCCTAAAAACCACCCCGTTCCTTCTCCTGCACGTCGAGTCGGAGCCCCGGTTACCCGTTAGGTTCTCCGCGACACACTCACCGTATTGTATCGGATAGAAGACCGAAAGGCTTGCGACTTTACGCCTGTCTTTGAAACCGAGCCTCCACAAGCGAATCGTCATTGATGAGCCTCTTGGCGCGCCTCTCGATGGATTCAAGGGCTTCCAGTTGGCATTTAGCCGAGCCACCCCAAAGATGGGAGCAGTACTCCATACACAACCGACGAGAGGTAAAGTTGAGTAAACATAAACTATAAGCACTTCGTCAAAAGAACCCTAATAATAATTTCAAGTACTCTTTACTCTGTACAAAGAAAATTGATATTATTTTCAAGGAGAGTTCTTGGCTGACGGCTTAGAAGAGTTTCGAGTGCCTATTACATTACCAATAGTGATGGGAACAAAGGCCTGCTGATAAAATTGTGTACCGATATCGATATTGTGTCATTTGATAGTGTTGTGCGAGCAAGTTGCTATAATATTATAATTTAATATTATTATGTTTTAAGGGATAGTTTTTCCTTAACGGAATTTAGGTTTCTTAAATTGTATTTAAGTACTTATTTGTAATGGTAAAGTGAAAGATTATTTTTGTGTCGGGTACTCGTTTTATCGAGGATATAACATCACGCTGTTTAGCTAGATAAAACGTTTATTCTACACAACAATTCGAATTACAGATAAAATCAATCTCATTACAAACAAATGTTATTTATATAAAAAACACGAAACATACAGACGTACAAATTCCAAGTATTTATTCAGTTACGCCCTCAGGGTACGGGTTAAATGTAGTTTGGTTCGGTGTAAACATGGCTCACAACAAGCTATGCAACACCGGTATATCATGGCCTCCCTTTGTACGAATTTTCCGCACATTCGACGGTCAGTTTATACTGGTGTTGCATAGCTAGACGTGTGTGTGTACACAGTTAAACGGAACCAGTTAACTGTGTGTACTTGTATCACAAACTGTTTGTTGACAAACACTTTTAGTTCAGCATGTTAGGTTTAGATAAAATGTTCAGAAGTTAGGTGGAAGTTTGTTTATTGTGTACTAGCTGTTGACCGCGACTTCGTTTTTTTTTTATGGAATAGAGGAGGCAAACGAGCAGACGGATCACCTGATGGTAAGCGATCAGCGCCGCCCATGGACACCCGCAACACCAGAAGAGTTACAGGTGCGTTGCCGGCCTTTTAAAAAGGAATACGCTCTTTTCTTGAAGGTTTGAAGGTCGTATCGGTTCGGAAATACCGCCGACGACAGATCATTCCATTGTTTTGCTGTGCGAGGCAGGAAGCTATGTGAGAACCGCACAGTTGTGGCCTGCCAACCATCTATATGATGGGGATGCATATGCTGTCGTGAGGGTCGATGGCGAAAAGATGCGGCAGGTATCAGGTCAAACAATTCCTCAGAGCACTCCCCGTGGTATAAGCGGTAGAAAATGCACAATGAAGCTACATCTCTACGCATTGCCAAAGTGTCGAGCCGGTTTGAAGCATCCGGACATCCAACAATCCGAACGGCACGCCGCTGAATATCGTCCGCGTATAATATGAATTTTAGGACATAACCTTTTTTGTTGCCGTTTTCCAAAATAAAAGTAGTCTATTTCAGTCTTTAGTACATCCATATCATACATCATATTTTATTAATCTGTATAGATGCATAGATGTAGAAACTCATAGCACATTGTCACATATACCAACAGCCTATATGTGGCCACTGATGACCAATGGCCTGTTTTCACACGGAGAAGGTTAGAGCGTTAATCACCACGCTTGCTCAATGCGGGTTGGCGATTTCAAACTTATAATCAGAATCTATAAGTCCAGGTTTCCTCAAGATGTTTTCCTTCACCGTTTAAGTGCGGTGTCTCAAGAATCATAGAAAGTACATATTATAAATCAGTAAAAATCATATTAGTACTTGCCATGTTTCTAAACCGCACCCTCATGCATTAGATGAGGGTGTCCCAAACCTCCGGGCCAACACGACATGTTTATCTACCTAAATATACACAAACAATAATTCTTTTATATAGAGGTAAACTACGTTTAAACCAACCTCCTTTTTTGAAGTCGTTTAATTAATATACTAAATACTTATCTTAGGTGTAACAAACACTTTTCTGAAAACTGTATAAATATCGGTTTAGCCAATCCCGAGATAACTGCGCATAAACATACTGTTACAATAAATAAAGAGCTAACCATTCATTCTCTCACCAAAAGTAAATGTAAAGAAAGCGTCAGCGACTGGCTGAGGAGACTGAAAAAATTCTGAGACCACTTTCCTAAGCTACAACTGATGCAGAATTATCAATTTCAACATTCATATCAACATTCATATCAACACTTCCACCTCATTCACTTACCTATACACACCCACACATAAAACACATCAACTCACTCACTCACACTACATTGTTACACACCCACAGTAAATAGTCAACATATTCACTCACTCATACAATGTTGTCCATTTTCTTTAGTTAAGTAAATACTTTATATTGTTCAATGTCTCCGGGTGTCACCCGGACCTGGTGATACCTTTTTAATACACAGGTTATACCTTTAACAGACACCAGTCTCTTGTAACATATTATATCATTTGTATCCGTAGAGTATTTTTGTGAAAATAAAGATTTGATTATTATAATTTTTTATATATATATAAGTTTATGTTATATGTGGCAAGCTGGCCACTTTCAATAGGGAAACCTATTTATGTTCTTCTTTTGTTTGTAAAATATATGAGTGTGTTTCTGACTAGCTTGTTTTCACACGATAAATAATTATTGCATTATATATTGAGAATATACAAAACACTCGTTGGCCGAGTATTCGCAAGTGCGACTGCCGGGCAAGGGGTCTCGGGTTCGATTCCCGGGTCGGGCAAAGTATTACTGGGTTTTTTAAAATTCTCAGTAGTAGCACGGAGTCTGGAAATGTGCCCGGTATATGGCAATAGGCTCACCCCCTATTACATGGGACTCATAACAACTAGTGAAAAGTGGGTGTTACATTGTACTGTGGTAGAATGTGCACCTCTGCCTACCCCTTCGGGGATAAAAGGCGTGATGTTATGATGTTATGAAATATACAAAACATACATACAAAACTACATACATTCTACATACATTCTACATACATACAGGTTAAAATGAGAATTTTGGTGAAAATGAGAACATTATTTTTGAAGTCGATTAAAAAATGGAAGTCCTATTGGAAATAATACTTAGTTAGAATTTATTTATGATTGCATTTTATTACTTTGAATCAATGCCGATCCTATTTAGAGAGGCCTTTTTTTTTTTTTTTTTTTTTTTTTTAAGGGGGGAAAATCATCGAATGACTTCTCCCGCCTGGGTGAGGCGGGAGGGAGTGTCAGACTCTTACTGACTAAAAACCACCCCGTTCCTTCTCCTGCACGTCGAGCCGGAGCCCCGGTTACCCGTTAGGTTCTCCGCGACTCCGAATCGGCATCGGCCGTATTGGGCCCCATCTGTGGTGGTCTGATGGCTCTTTGAGGCGCGCGCGGAACGCGACGCGCCGTACGCTCGGGTCTGTTTCTGGTCGGACGGGGAGCCACCCATGCTCGCCGTCCGCAGGCCCGCGCTTACGGTGGCCGGAGATCGTCTCGCGATCCCCGACGCCCGGTGTGTCCTTCGCGATGGCTGGGTTGCGAGGAGGCAGCGCTTCGCTGCCTCACGCGTCCCGCCTCCTCCTTAGCTAGCATCACTGCTTCGCAAAAGGAGGAGACGGCATCCCAGTCCCCCTCGCTCCGCATCATGGCCTGCACTAGGCCCGGACGCGAGAGGTCGCCATCGCCGATCACTTCCCTGAGGACACGGCGGTGCTCAGCCCACGAAGGGCATTCTCCCACCGTGTGTTCCACCGTGTCCTCAGGGCGGTCCTCGCAGTGATGACACCCGGGCGTTTCCTCCCGCCCCATCAGACACAGGTACCTCCCGAAACTTCCATGTCCGGTGAGGACCTGCGTCAGGCGGTAGGTGAGGACGCCGTAGCGTCTCTCAAGCCACTCCTCAAAGAGGGGACTTACCGCTGCGATGGCAGCGAGCCCAGCCCTCGGTTGCGACAGTCGTTGCTGCCATTCCGCCATGAGATCGCGCCGGAGCTCATCCCGTCACGCACCTATTTGGCGCGGCAGCGGGGTTTCGCCCCGGCGACGTGCCTCCGCGCGCATGCCGTACACGCGCGCGAGCACCTTCGCCTCCAGATCCCACGGCGGTAATCCGGCAAGGAGGTTCGCCGACTCCCCAGAGATCGTGCGGTATCCGCGGATCATTCGGATCGCCATGACCCTCTGTGCCATGAGCAGCGTCCGAGCGGGACGCCGCAACAGGTTTGGCGCCCAAACAGGGGCGCCGTAGAGGGCCATGGACCGCACGACCCCGGCGTATAACCTCCGGCAGGAGGCGTTTGGCCCCCGAGGTTGGGGAGGATGCGTTTAAACGCAGCCCCCGTCCTCTCCAACTTTGGGGCCAAACGTCGGAAGTGTTCTATGAAGTTCCACCGACTGTCGAGGACGAGTCCTAGGTACTTCATCGTCGTCTCGACGTCGATGGTAACTCCTCCCGCCGTTATTTGGGACCCACCCGGAGGTGGCGCGTTCCCGCGGCCATGAAAACACATGGCCTCGGACTTGTGGAGCGCCACCTCGAGTCCCAACTGCCGGATTCTCTCAACGACTGTCGCAACCGCTGTCGCCATTAAGTCGGCCGCCGCCTGGTGTGACCTCCCGTGCGCTAGCACCAGCGTATCGTCGGCGTAGCATATTGTGCTAACGCCGTTCGGGAGGTCGGTGCGCAGCACCCAGTCATAGCCGATGTTCCACAGGAGCGGCCCCAGAACCGAACCCTGTGGAACACCGCGTGACATCTCTCGCCGGTTCCACTCGCCCCGGTGACCGGGGTAGCTGACGGACCTGTCCGTCAGGTAAGCCTCGATTACACGACGGAGGTAGGTAGGCACCCGATGATATCGGAGTGCCTCCAAGATGCAGCTCCAGGGCAGGGAGTTGAAGGCGTTGGCGAAGTCCAGAGACACCGCCACTACGACCTTACCCCTGGACACTGCAGTCCCCGTCGTGAGGTCTCTAACGCGCATGATGGCGTCCACCGTGGAGCGCCCTCTGCGGAAGCCGAACTGGCCGTCCGACAAGTCCGGCCCAATGTCCGTCAGGTGCGCGACGAGGCGGTTCGAAATGATTCTTTCGAAGACTTTCCCCACCTCGTCGAGCAACACTATGGGCCGGTACGCGGACGGAGAGTCCGCAGGGCGCCCCGTCTTCCGCACGAGGACCAGTTTTCCCGCTTTCCAGAGAAGCGGGAACTGGCCTCTCTCCAGACATGCGCTGTAGAGACCAATCAATCGAGGCCCGAGAGCCTCTGAGGCCAGGACCCATGCCTTGCCATGCAGGCCGTCGGGTCCTGGGGCGGTGTTCTTGGCGCCCATCCGGCGCACCGCCGCTCTCAATTCTGCCTCGGTCACCTCTGGGACGATGTCGTCGTCGTCGTCGCTGTAGCCCGCGTCGGGCACCGCAGGGGGCGGAGTCATATACGGAGGGGTGAACCCCCTCCACAGTCGAGGGAACAGGGTGCCAACCACCTCCTCCAAGACTTCTTGCCGGAGACTCTGGGTGAGCGGGGGAGCCCAAGCGCGGAGCTTGTCGCGTACCATCCGGTACGGGCGTCCCCACGGATCTCTGTCCAGAGTCCCCAGCATCTCTCGGCGGGCCTCCTCCTTGGCCCGCAATATCTCCACCTTGAGGAGGGCCTTGGCCGCCCTGTATCCCTCGTACAACTCCGCCTCTCTCGCCTCCGCATTAGGAGGACGGATGCGGCGCCTGCGGTGCCTAGTGTACTGGCGTCGCGCAGCAGTGCACGCCTTGCGTAGAGCTGCTAGCTCTTGCGACCACCAGTACACCTGGCGCTTTTGTTGCCTCGACCGGATCCGGGGCATCGCCACGTCACAGATCCTGGACATGGCGTCCTGGAGCCACTTGGCCTCATCGTCTATGTCGGCAGGCCTGACCGGTGGTATCACCCAGGCCTGCACGATGGCGGCTTCCAGGAGCAGCTCCCGGTCCAGCTGTTTCAGCGCCCAACGCGGGCCACATGGGGCCTGTCTGACCGGCGGGTCTGCGGACTCGGCGGAGACGTCGAACCGGATATACCGGTGGTCGGAGTACGTCTCCACCTCCTCCATGACGCGCCAGTCAACAATACGCGGTGACAGAGCAGGGCTGGCGAACGAGATGTCCACCACCGACTCGCCCTGCATCCGCACGCATGTGGGGACAGAACCCCGGTTCAGGACGACTAGGCCCGTCTCAACGGCCCAGTCTTCCACCATCCTACCCCGGACGTCGGTGAACCGGGAACCCCAAGCCAAGTTTTTGGCGTTGAAGTCCCCGAGGACGAGCACGGGGAGGGAACGGAACCCGACGACGACGGTGACCAACTCCCTCAAGGAGTTGTGGAACTCGGCGAGAGTTCGGTTCGGAGAGAAGTACACGCCCACCACAGCGAGCTCTCCGAACCGTGCTGCGACACAACCCCGGCCTCTTTGAGCAGCCTCAAGAGTCGGGGTACCGGCGGCGGCCGACGAGATGATGGTCACCGAGCCGTCCAGGTCCGCCACCCAGTGATCCCTGGGCGGGACAAAGTACGGCTCGGAGACCACGGCGACATTGATCGACCACTGCGCCATGCTCTGGAGCAGGAGATCCTGAGCAGCGGCGCAGTGGTTGATGTTCGCCTGGAGGAGGCGGAATGGAGCCACTATTGACAGTCCATTCCGACCTCCTCAGTGGCGGCAGCGGCGACTGCGGTGGCAGTGGCGGCGGCGGCGGCGGAAACGGCAGGGGCGGCGGAGGGCCTACCTTTGCCCTTTTTAGCGGGAGGGGAGCAGCCCTTGCTCCCGACCCGGTGATTGGCCGGCTTGCCAGCCGCCGCACATGCGTTGCAGTGCAGCGGGGCATTGCACGAGCCGGCCTTGTGACCGGGCCGACCGCAGCGGAAGCAACAGTCGCTGCGGTCCACCTCCGAGGTGCATTTGACACTCACGTGCTCCCCCACGTGACAGCGGTAGCACCTCAGAGGCCGGGTCTCGAGCAGCTTGACCTGCGCCGAGACCCATCCCACCAAGAGCCTTTTGCCCTCCTTCAGCTTCTTGGCCGCTGTGACGGGGCAGCTGACCACCACCGTGCGCAGCCCCGAGTTATCCGGACGGATAGTGCCCACCCTGACCTGGTCAGCAGGGCACCCTCCCGTCCTGGCCACAGCGGCCACCACCTCGCTCTCCGTTACGGAGTCGTCCAGGCCCAAAATCCTGACATCCAGGCATTTGGTGGGCCTGGACACGCGGGCCTCGTCCGCACCGAGGCACGCCCTAAGCCTCTCGGCCAGGGCGTCGGCCGATGGGCCGCTGGTCGCGCCGGGGACCTCCAAGAGACGGGCTCCAGTGGCAGTCACTTTGACTGCAAACCCGTCCGGGGCCCCGAACTCCGCAGGAGTCACCGCCCCCTTGAGCTTGGCGAGGACGTCGCCGTAGGTAACGCCCCTATTGACCGCTTCCGGCTGTAGGGTGATGACCACAGCCGCGGTCTTAGGGGCGAGGAGCAAGGCAGCAGCGCGTTTCTCCCTGCGCTGCTGCTGCCGTCGCTGCCGCTGCGCCTTCTTGCGGCGCTTCCGGCCCTCCCTGGCGACTCTCCTCGCCTCGCCGGCGATTTGCCACCCGCCGCCGTCCTCCGCTCGCGGGGCGGGTTCCACCACCGCTGCCGCAACTCCAGCCTGCCGGGCTGGAGCGCCTCTCCTCTCCTTGCGCCCTGCGGGCGCTGGCGCCGTCGGCGCAGCTGGGGTCTGCGCCGGCGGGGGCGCCGAGGCCCTCGCTGGGGCAGCCGGTCGCGCCCTTGCCGGCGGTTGGGAGCTGCGGCTAGCCTGACTCGAGGTCGAAGGCTTGGCCGCAGCGGCCGCGTACGACCGCGGGACCGCGGGGGCGACCTGACTCGCCGCGAGTGGGGGGCGCAAGAGCCTGCCCTCCAGCACGTCGAAACGTCGCTGGAAGGCAGCCATCTCCGCCCGCAGCAGTCCGACTACGTCGGCCTCCGCCGGGGGCTGGGGGCGACTGCCACGAGCAGCGGCGAGCTCGGCCCTGGCCGTCCGCAGCTCGGCCTCCAGAGCCGCGTTAGAGGCCGCCAAGCGCGCCAGCTCTCGCCGCATCTCGGCCAGCTCCGAGCGCACCTTTCCCGCAGTGGGCCCCGCACACTGCTCCAAGGCCGCCTCCGTTATAGTGGCCGCCGCCGCCATTTAGAGAGGCCTATTATTAGGCTGTAGCTTATCGATTTTATAGGCCTTTTCCCTACATAATTATTTATTAGGGTAATAAATGCCTGAAACAAGGGTAATTTATTAGACGAGGTTTCAGTTTAACGGGAGTTTTTTACATTACATTATTAGGCATAAACAATAATAATAAATATGAAACACTAACTCACCTGTATTTAAAAATGATCGTACAAGTGAATCAAGGTCACACACCTGTGTATTCTGTCTACCATATGTCAACAGAACTGTTCGTTATTTTTAACGTGAAATTGTATTAAACTGCCAGTATTCAATTCCTCGTACCTTTTACTGATTAAAAAAAACCAGCTAAGTTATTCTGTAATCGTCAATTTGAATTTTCGAAGTAACTAAGCTCGCTTTCTCGTCCGCCATTATTGTCGAGATTATTGTCACAACCATTGAAATGGCGGACCACGATCGATACAGATACTATTAATCTTATATGAATGAATGTATCCCAAGCTGATACCACAGAAAATTGGCGTAAAACAATACAATTCAATGCATGTAATAGACACCTTTGAAATAAAAAGCGTATTTAAGCCATGCACCATAATGTTAAATATATTTAAACCTCCAAAACGCACAATCGATCGATTACCGAAGCGCCGAAGGACACAACAGTGACGCATGAAGTTTTGACACGTACGAAATAATTGCCACGTCATCACGTCCAATTGCCAGTGTTGCCACAGCTGAAAACGTGAGCTGAGAACACCAATAAGGCGTCCCTAGTTTTTTTTTGGTTTTTTTTTCATACATAAGTCAGTAAACGAGTAAACTGACGTTAAACAATCGGCGCCGTCGATGGTAACCTGAAACACCAGAGGCGTTACCCGTGCGTTACCGGCCTTTTAGGAATTGGGAATTTAAGGATTGTGGGCGATTCGGGAATTGGAGAACCTGGGGAGGAAGGGGGGTGGTAATTGGGCCTCCGGTATCTCTCGCGGCGGGGGCCCTAGACACTTGCCTAGTTTGCCTTATGCCTTGTTGACACTACGCTAGTTTTTTAGTCGAGTAGCGAATATTCAGTAGTCCTCTCTCGCTTCTGTTCCAAAATGGAAGATAAAGAGAATTACTAAATATTCGCAACTTGATTAAATTACTAGCGTCGTGCCAACAAGGCATTAGGGATAATACGGCTCTGTGTATCACTCATTGAGCCATAAAAACCAATTTATCATGGTCTCACTTTATACGATCTTTCTGCAAATTCGATGGTCATTTTATACTGGTTACTCGTAGTCGTAGCTAAACGTGTAGTCGTGTGTACTTTCAAATGTGCAATTGTATTACAATTGGTGAAAGGATGCTTTTAATATTGAAAAATGATTCGGAAAAACTCCTTATATTTGGAACATGAATTGACATTAAAAGTTATTTGTGGACTTTATTTTTATTGAAACGAATAATAAATTCTGAATTATTTGTCCGATGTAATTATGTACATACATATTTTGGTTTTATGATTTCTTGCATGCGTCTTACAGATATGATGCGGTTGACACGATAATCATAACATATTACGATGTTAAATATATAATAGGGTAAATGTCTAATTTTTATTTTAATGTCCGTCTGGTAGATTATTTAAATCATTAGACACATATTTTTTATTTTCTTACAGAAACGAATCGACGATATATTGATTTGAAATGTCACGTGACGTCACTTCTATGTACATTTTATACGTATAAATGACGTTTTAGCCCCCACTCTTAAACTTTGATTCGTTTTGTCTAAGTATTGTTTTATTATACGACAAAATAAAAAAATGTCTAATATTTTTTCATTACTTAACTTAGTCCGATAATTAGTCATCATCCCTATTGTTAAGTCTTTAATAAAGAATTAATGTTCCACTTCTCACCGGGGAGATGCTCCATTATAACCTATTACATAATTTAATAGATATTATGGTTACCAATATCGTATGAAAGGTCTGTAAACCGCTTTCAAGACGCCGTCGGCATAGATCGCCGAGGTTTGATGAAATTCCACCCCATTCAACCGAACGTCTGAAACAGTAGCCGTCAGGTATTTTGAGATGAAATGGCACGGTTCGATGCTGTGGTTACGTGATAAATTAACTAGTCATTTAGTTAGTTTTCTAGCGTTTGTACCGGTTCATTGCTAGGATAATACTTTTGTCCTTCAGTTTATTTGAGGCAATTAAGAAGTTTTGCTTTTGCCCGCGACTTCGTTCGCGTGGACTTCAGGTTCGTCCCGTCTAGTCTAGTCTAGTAATAAGTAAGAAATACGGTAACTAAGCACTTTTTAAATCTGTGATATCTTCGAAAATATTTTTTGTAAAAAGCCATATTGATCTTTATTAAATGTACAATGTATTTAAGATACTTAATTGGATAAGGATTAATACTGTATTGCTTAAAATCGCTTCGTAAATAAGCCATTATTTCTCGTACAAAGTAAAGGATAAAAAATGGTTATTGTGGGTTATTCCTAAGAGATAAACATATACCATCACGGACTTTTTTGTAGACCTTTTTAAGTTGTACAATACTGTAGTACATTGTTTTGATCTATTTTGTAGGATTCAGTCAGCGTTTGCAATGTAAGCGCAAAAAATGTGTTTTTTTACGACGTCACATTAGAAACCTCAAAAATTGTAGCCTATGTGTTATTCTGATGTATAAGCTATAGCCTATGTGTTATTCTGATGTATAAGCTATATTGTGGGAAAGTTTCATTCACATCCATTCAGTAGTTTTTACGTGAAAGAGTAACAAACATCCATACATCCATACTTACAAACTTTCGCCTTTATAATAGTAGGATGATGGGTCGACGTTAAGTTTCCATAAAAAATTGCAATTAGTTTAAAAAGTGATATAATTTTTTATGCTAATATGACCTTTATTTAAAACGGAATCTTCAAAGTAACATGAAGGAATGATTCGGTTCGTTGAAAATCAAGTTGTTATAAAAACATCGCTCCACACTAAGACTTTCTCCTGTGTCGTGAGTGCATTTACAAACACAATATCACATACACATGACACCTAAACCCGAAACTACAATTTGTGGATCACAGCAAGAATTGCTCCGTCCGGGAATCGAACCCGCTACACGTTGCACGGCAGCCGGTTGCCCAGCCACCGCGTCAGCCGTGCCAACATGTTTTGTTTCTTTTTAAGACAAAGAATATTGTACTAATACCTACCTTTCTCTTTGTCAACAGAGCTATGCAACGCAGCTACCAAGATCCAGGCTTCGTTCAGAGGTCACCAGGCTCGCAAGGAGAAGGAGCAGGCTGTGAAGGATCAGGAGCAGCAGGATAAGGTAAGAAGACGGAATTTGTAACTAAGACATTTTTTTTATGGGATAAGGCGGTAGACGGATCACCTGATGGTAAGCAAAAGCGGCCCATAGACATTCGCAACATCACTCAACTCAAATATGTACTCGATTCTGTTTTTGTGTGTAAGTAAAATCGAGTGTAATTCGATTTTTGCAATCCAAATAGCTCTTAACTTGTCGAGTACCGGTTTTGTAGACACAATTATAGAGGTAGAACAATAGGTTGCGGTCACCGGTGACCGCTTGGTGTTTGACAGTTTAACAGGAGATTTCGTTGATATTTACATTGATAATTGATAATTACATGGGGCTCATAACATAAATAGTGAAAAGTGGGTGTTACATTGTAGAGGTATAGTGGCATAATGTGCACCTCTGCCTACACCTTCGGGGATAAATGGCGTAATGTTATGTTATGTTACATTGATAAACTTTTCAAAACTATATCTGTTTTTATTTTTCTTTTGTGTGATTAGCCGGGTAAACGAGCAGACGGATCACCTAATGGTAAGCAATCGGCGTCGCCCATGGACAACTGGCACATCAAAGGCGTTACAAGTGCGTTACCGCCGGGGATTAGGAATATGAGGATTGTTAAGGATTCAGGGATTGAGGAGATTGGGGGGAGGGCTGTATTAGGGTCCCCGGTAGCCTCCTTCACACGATGAAACACAACGTAAGATATGTTTGGCATCGGTTTTCAGTGAGGCCGTGGTATCACTCCGGTCGAGCCGGCCCATTCGTACCGAAGCATGGCTCTCCCACACTTAATTTTTTTTCTCTTTGTGATTATGTTTTTAAGCATATCTTTTCTCATCTTTCCAGGAGGACATCGAAAAGATTGACCTCTCCGATCCCGACCTGAACAAGGCGGCAACCAAGATCCAGGCCTCCTTCCGTGGCCACAAAGTTCGCAAGGACGTCAAATAAAGGGACCATGGGGTCTAAACAGGGATGGGAAGTCTTTGACTTTGCAAACACGAGAATTTTATTGCCCAAATTTATTGATTTTTTAAACGGATTTTTTTTTTGTTAAATTCGATAGTTATTTTAAATGTTGTAGGGAAAAACAGGAATATTTAAGATTTATATTTAGATGTTTTTATTCTTAACTTCTTGTGTTGATTAAAATGTAAACGATTGTTAGCACACATCCGAATCGGATAGGTGGTTTGATCGTCCACCTATCAGATTTAAATACCATCCGATGTTTTCTAGCAATTGTCGATATTTAATCGATTATTACAATGCCACATCTCTATTCTTGTAATAGTGATGTGCAAAGATTTTTTTGCGTGTAATATTTTTTAGTTTTTTTTTATTTTTCGTGTTTGCAAGGTCAGAAACTATTGATGTGTTTACTGAATAGTAAATGTAAAGTGAGTAATCGTGTAGAGTATGTCAATTCTCTACTGTAGGTATTGTTGTCAATTTTATGTCACGTACTTATTTATTGTTAAAATTGTCAAACATTTTGTTAATAATTTTCCAAAATAATACCTCTGTCGTATGAAGGACTTCACTGAGATTCCTCATTCATTTTAATAGAAATATTAATCAAAGTTAAATGTTAAAAATAAATTCCGTAACATAAATAATTGTTAAATTGTGAACTTTTAACATATGGAATATGTTTTTCTTAACATGTATGTTTTTCTTAGCATTGGATTGGCGTGTCTCATGAATACAAAAAAAGTAGAAATTACTGTATGGAGTGAATTGAACTATTTATAACATAATAAAAAATATCTATCTCGTTTTTTCTATTATAAATTTTCATCACACTACTTCGTGTACCTATAAGTAAATATGGGCATTTTATTATTATTATTTTTTTCAATTAATTAAAAACATTCCATATTTCAATGTTCGTTGAAAAATTAATATTTTAATTTAGATTAATGTAGTTTTTAAGATTAAATAGTTTTAGTGGCATCCAAATAGCTTTGTTGTTTCATTTATTGTTAAAAATACATTATTTTTAAACTAATTTATTTGTTTATTTGTTGTTTATTATTAATTTATTATTTTATTATGACACAATTTCGCTGGATTTTCCTGTAAATTGCTGGTATATTTAGGGTTTATATTAAATAAAATATTTAATATTCGCCTATATTAAAATATGTGTGTTTTATTTACGTGTTTCCTGTTCCTTTTAAATTTTAGGTATCACTGAAAAACGAAAACAGTGGAAACTTATAGCCGTTGTCAGCAACCCTTCTAAAGACTTAAGACTTACTAAAACTTAACTAAAAACTGACTTACGCCCAAATATTGAAAGGCTACTCAATTTTAGGTTGTATTTAAGTTTTTTTATGGCATAAGCCGGTAAACGAGCAGACGGACGACCTGATGGTCAGCAACCGGTGTCGCCCATGGACACCTGGCCAGAGGCGTTACAACTGCGTTACCGGCCTTTTGGGGATTAGGAGTTTGAGGATCGTTGGGGATTCAGGAATTGGGGAGATTAGAGAAGGGGGGGTAATTGGGCCTCCGGTAACCTTACTCACACGATGAAACACAACGCAAGCGTTGCTTCACGTCGGTTTTCTGTGAAGCCGTGGTATCACTCCGGTCGAGCCGGCCCATTCGTGCCAAAGCATGGCTCTCCCACACTTTAGTATCGTGCCATCTCTTTCATTGTACAAAGAATTTGTAGTGACAGAACCATACTTAAAGCTCTAGACAGACGGACCGCGTTTCAACTGCAATCCAACTGCAAATTGCAGTTTGAATGCAGTTGACATGACTGCAAACCAAACGTGCAGTCCGATTGCAGTTCAATTGGGTAGTTTTATAGTAGTCAATGTTAGATAATGAAAAAATATTACACACGTATTTTTTTATTTTCTCATATAAAGTTACAATACTTAAATAAAATGGAGTAAAGTTTAGGAGTAGGGGTAGGGGTCATTTCATTACGTCACTAAGTGCTACATTTTGTTGCACGCTGTGACGTCATACGACATTTCAAATCAATATATCGTCGAAAGCATTTAAATTTGTGAGAAATGAAAAAATACGTGTCTAATGTTTTAAATTAATCTAGGTACCAGACGGACATTAAAATAATATTTAGGAAACTAGTGCAATCGTAGTAGTGTAGTGTAAAGTAGTGCGGGTAGGTGGGTATGGTGCAGTTCGGATGCAGTTTGATTGCAGGTGACACGACTGCAATAGAACTGCAATTTGCGGTTGGATTGCAGCTGAAATGCGGTCCGGCTGTCTAGAGCCTAAGTTAGACTTAAAATTTAATAGCGATTCAGTATTCGAGCATGAGCGTAAGGAAGGACCTAAACTACCTCTGTCAGGGTTTCAGATATAGGTTGGTTTTATTTTATGGAATAAGCCGGTAAACGGATTACCTGATGGCAAGCAATTGGTGTCGCCCATGGACACCTGAAACACAAGGAGTTACCGACCTTTTGGGTAGGTTCGAAATTTGAAGATTGTTGGGGATTCGGGGATTGCGGAGATTGGACAGGGGGGTAATTGGGTCTTCAGTAACCTCACTCACACGACGAAACAAAACGCAAGTAGGTATTGTTTCACGTCGGTTTACTATCACTCCGATCGAACGGTCAGTTGGTTAAAACTAAAACTAAAGTGTCACCTATTAAGCTTAACATCCTAAACATTTAAGAGAGGTTAATGAAAACAGGCATATATTTGTTCCTTCTCTATGTGTGACGAGGTTTCACTCAGCAGCGGGGCAGTTACATATGTTGGTGATTTCAGTTCTACTCTGGTTTACTTAATTAATAGCTACTTCCGCGCGGTTTCACACGCTCTGCTCAGCTCCTATTGGTCGAGACCGTGATGTTGTGTAGCCTATAGCCATCCTCGATAAATGCGCTATCCAACACAAAAAGAATTATTCAAATCAGACTTGTAGTTACGGAGATTAGCGCGTTCAAACAAACAAACTCTTCCGTTTTATATAATTTAATAATTAATAAATTAATAATTAATGTAGACTAGAGGCAAATATATAATTTTATATTTTAATAAATCAATCTCCCAGTATTTCTAATTTTATGTACTATATTCATAATTTACATTAAATTTTATATATCGTTTATTAAAGGGTAGACAATAATACAATTTCACCCTTATCAAACTCAGTTTCTCACCATTGAACGTTTGCATAAAATTTCATTAATTTCATGAATAAATTCAAATGATTATAACACACAATGCAATGGGAACAAAGCTGAAAATAGCGTGAATGGGTCTGTTTTAATAATTTCGCAGTCATGAACGATTTTTAATTATGGAAACTGATTTATAGTGGAATTGTTTTTATCTAAAGGCTTTTGTTTTATGAATGAATAGTTTATTTATTGCTATACAAACATGGCAGCTGTTTTTCAAAAGGGGTAAGCAGAAATGGATTTACAAGAGTCAGGGGCTTACTCTTGAATCCAATTCCGATTGATCGACAATGGTATTATGAAATTTCGTACTCTCGAGTTGCAACACTAGCGCCCATTGCATCCGTATTGCGTGGATATTGAATGAACTATATGGTATGAGTTCGGCTTTATATTCCATACTCTGAATGCTATTTCAACAGCTACGGTAGGGGTTGTATAGTTTTGACATTGAATCATTATTGATATTTAATTGGATTGAAATTGCATTGACATTGGGATTGGTTTCAAGAGTAAACACCCTTATCTTAAGTTACAATTATATAGCTACAAACAAAATTAAAAACAGTGAATCAAAAACGAAACTCAAGGCTGTGCTATGTGTTCTGTTTTGTTTCGTTAGTCTGACTACAAATGGATATGTCTCTGTCGTGATCCTAAATCAGTCTTCATTTACTGTCTGCTGATTTTTCTTGACAGGCTATGAAATATCTTAATCAGCCTAAGCAACTTACATTTAAAATTAATTAACCTTAAGTTATTGCCGTACTATAAATAAAATAAAATTTAAACGGCATAATAGATTAATTGTGTATTAACTGCCTCGGTAGCCGAGTGGTCACAAGTGCGACTGCCGAGCAAGCGGTCTCGGGTTCGATTCCCGGGTAGGGCAAAGTATTTGTGGGTTTAAAAAAAATCTCAGTTGTTGCACGGAGTTTGGAATTGTGCCCGATATACGGTAATAGACTCACCCCCTATTACATGAGACTTACAACATAAATGTTGAAAAGTGGGTGTTACTTCTATGTGCACCTCTGCGTAGGCATCCCTTCGGGGATAAAACGCGTGATGTTATGTTATATTATGTGTATTCTAAAAGTAAAACACTATATATTTATAAACACTATTTAATTTAAAAAAATATATAAAATGATCATTGTGTATTCTTATTGCTTGAACTGAAATATGGATAAAAGATTCCATTCCTGCTATATAAATTCCCGAATCGTCTAACAGATGGCGTTGACGCGCTGTCGATCAAATCGTTCTTCAAAATGTCATCACTATTTTCGATCATAGTCCTTATGTCAATGTCAATTGGGTCTTCAGCTTTCCGTATTTTAATTTCAACGTCTTTCCAGTTCTTCCAGATTCTATTCTGTTTATTATTTTCTTGATGATTGTCTGAATTTTGGTCAATTTGCAGTAGAATTTCATTTTTGTTAACACAATTTTGATAGTCAGTATTCGGGTAGTAAGGTTGGATTGTCTCTTCATTGTTTAGGAAAGAGTCGTTATTGTCGATCAAACCAATATTCGGGGAGCTTTGTATTAACCCATAGTTTCTTCGATATTGATCGTTAATGGCTTGGTTATAAGGGTTATAGTAGACATTTTGCAGATATCTCAAGTAGTCTTGATCGAAATCGTTATAAATCGGTTGAACAGAGATCGGTGTTGATAGAGGAGATTTTTCTTCTACCTCTTCGTAATTATGATTTCTTATTGTAATGCAGTTTTGATCTGGAAACATATGTTTTAAAATTTACTTCTGCTCGCAAAGCATCTATTGTCAAAATTAAAGTGAATGAAAGGTGAATCTTAACGCCATGATGTTATAGTAATCAAGAAGTTAGGATTAAACTTTTAATACATTTTTTTGGAAAGATAAACAGAAGAAAGAGAATACATTTATTCAGTAAGTCACCACCAGGTACGATGCAGAATTAATAAAGTATAAAAAAGACAATAAAACATAGTGTGCCAGTAAAAAAATTAATAAAGATGAAGAAGAAGTAAAAAAGATGTGTCATCTACAACGCGTGTCACTTCTGAACTAAAGGCCTTCTCTACACATTTTCCACGTCATCTACGTTTGGGAAAAAGGGTTGGAAATCGTAGTCCAAAAGTTTAAGTAGATTAGAGGCCCACGTCGTACGACACAGGTCCAGAAATTTTTATTAAACTTAAACTTACCCGAATGAAACTAGTCTATTTAATGATAGCCATCTTAGTAGACTGATAATGTCCGCGAACACCCACATCGGTCTGAAATATGGACATTAATGATAAATCACCAAAAGACTAGTTTCATTCGGATACATTGACTACTAGATTACTAAGAACTTACAGTGAAAACAACATTAGCTAAGCCTATGACCACCTGATGGTACATTATCAGAGCCGCCTTCGGATACCGCAGTACCTAAGTGTGTTGCCCACCTTTTAGGATTTTACAACCTTTTGAGGTTTGGTTCCAATTAAATTGTATCGAACCAATAAACTCTTGGAATAGCCTACAGAGTGCCTAGCACGAATAACTATCGCATTCGTATCGTAACAGTACCGAGCGAGTTAAGCGTTCTGATTGGTTGGTTCACTTGAGCCGGCCAATCAAAGCGCCGAACGCGTTTGATACTATTACGTTACAAATGCGATAGTTAGTCACTCAGTTCACTACACGTTTTTGCCACTTGTTAGGACAAGTGTCAACGAACAAAATAGTTTATTTACCTTTTGCCTCCTTATTCGCACCATCAAACAAAACTCCAGCTATGATATTTTCTTCTACAACTGGCATAGTATTGTCAGGTTTCTGAGGCACTGTCTCCTTTGCTATTACTGGTTTAGGCTTTGGCGGTTTATTAATAATTCTTTCTTCGGTTGCCATTTCTTGTACCCCATTACGAAACACTCTGTCATCATAAGGAAGTTTCTGAATACTAATCAAGTGTGTTCCATTAGAAATCCTCGTAACTTCTGGATCATTATCCAAGTCACTGTAATACATTTTAGGTTTGATTTCATCTTTTATAAGTTTACTTTTTTGTTTCTTTGCTATTGGTATCTCTTTCATGTTATTTGGATCAGTTTCTTTGCTATCAATGTCAAGCATGCGATGTATTTTTGGTGTCAGCGGCTCAGGTTCGTCTATAAAGTAATGTATAGGATTTTTGATATTAACTGGTGTTATTTCTTCCTCATACTTTTTGCCTTTTAATTCTTCGGTATCTCTATCGTTATTGTCACTTGATTCTTTACCAGTTCGAGTTATATCTTCAACAGATAAAATTACATCGTCACTTAGACGGCTCTCATTAGGTACAAATGTTGAAGGTTGATTATTATTTGAAGCTAGTTTCTCTCGATTAGCAAGCGTTTCATTATATTTACTTTCTAATATCTTCATCCGTAAAGCATTTGCTGCAGTAGGTACGACTTTAGCTGTTTTGAGGACAATTGGTATTTTTATTGGAATTCTTTGTGGGATTGTGTCTGCTCGTAATGGTTTCGTAAGCACTTGTTTCATGGTTGGTTTTGGTGTTGTTGTAACTACCTTTGAATAAATGCGAACTTTTGTAGCATTTGGGTTTGCTTTAAGATCAATTTGATTGTTTCTAGGAGTGCTTTGTCTACCATCTCTCTTCTGCTCCGATCCTTCTGAGGGATCATCTTCTAGTAGATATTGCTTTTCTCTTTTATTTACGTTTAGTTGATGTTCCAAATCCGTCTGTAATAAAAATCTTTTTTTAATGATTTGTTGTTTTCAGTATAGTTGTAAATATTAATGCTAAAACCACGCCTATTATAATTTATCATTTGAAGGCGTTACAACAGTAACACCGAGGTAACAACCTAACAGTTTCATTTTACCAGCTTTGTGGGAAATTTTATTTTATTATAAGGTGATCTTATTGCCAATAATCGCGGGCAATTGAGTACTTGACACCAGAGTTAAACTTTTACGGATCATCATCGGTCAGTCATCGGGAGTCCACTCATGATCACTGGGCTAGTGAAACAAAGAGAAAAAATTTGTTCAAGATTTTTTTATATCATATTTATTATGATATAGGATTCGTTATATTTAACCTTTTGTACAAAATAATAGGTAAGTCCATTATAATTGGTGCTCATTAAAACAAATATCAGTTTCTCTTTTAAATTACTGATGAAGTCATTATTTCGTTTTGTTTAAATAAGAAATTATGTAAATATAAATCAAAGCGTAGGTACCCTATATGTTTTAATTAAAACAGTCTAAAGATTTTTTGAAATATTTATATTAAGTTATGTCAAGCTTACTATAATGCGATTAAATTTATCAGTTACATTTTAATTGGAATTGTTTTAAATCATAATTATACCTTCACGGCTTTTGTTTTTTGAAGGTAAATTTAAACAGAGCTATGTAATAATTGTAACAGCCATTGTCGACTAGTTAGTTAGTTAACTAGTTAGTTAGTAGATGTATTTTTTTTTAAGTTGGGAGAATTATCGATTGACTGAATGAGGTGGGAGGTGGTGGTGGTGAGGTGGTGTGAGGCAGGAGGGAGTGTCAAACTCTTACTGACTAACAATCACCCCGTTCCTTCTCCTGCGCTTCGAGCCGGAGCCCTGGTAACCCGTTAGATTCTCCGCGACTCCGAATTGGCATCAGCCCTGTTGGGCCCCATCCGTGGTGGTCTAATGGCACTTTGAGACGTGCGCGGAGCGCGACGCACCGTACGAGGGGGTGAGCCAATCTACATACTTAACATAACATCACGCCTCTTAGTCCCGAAGGGGTAGGTAGAAGTGCACATTACGTCACTTAAATGCCACTATACAATGTACCACCCACTATTCACTATTTATGTTATGAGTCCCATGTAATAGGGGGTTAATTTCCGTTCGTTACTCTCACTAAAACTCGAGAATGACTAAATTGGTTTGGCTAATTTTGGTCTTGGAATGTTCGTGGAAGTCCAGGGAAGGTGTAAAGGCGAGAAAAAAATTTTAGGCGGTATCACGTTTGCCGGGTGTTACATGGTTATGTGATGTTATGTGAAGTTAGCCGTGTCAAATAGTCATGAAAAAAATATATAACATGAAAAGAAAAAGAAAAAAGTACCTAATGCTAATGGTAATAAGGATCGTCATTTTCAACAGCTCGTGGCTATTTCTAAGGGTAGGGTTTCCCATAATCTCCTCGTTTGAAGATTGCAGTTTAAAAAATCTACATATACATAAAATTGAAACCCGTTTCCCGTTGTCACGCCATAACTTGAGAACGGCTAGACCGATTTAGCTGTTTGTTTATTTGCTTTGTGGAAAAAAAGGTTCTTATGACAGAAAATAGTCCTGAAAATCCTACCGGAACGGTAGAAAACGAGATTGCGCGTACGAAGTCGCGGGCAGAAGCTAGTAAATGATTAAAAAAAAGTTTATTACAGAGCGCTCTTGCCCGGTCTTTATCAAGAGTTCAATGCTATAATTAGATATGAAGTTGTCTTTAAGCGATAGTCCATGGAAAATGGTGATGTTTCTTAAAAAAAAACAGCTGACTTGTTTGTGATCTCAATATATGTACTGATAAAATACTTACCAAATTAGTAACAGTAATGTTCACATCGGCGAAACAAGTTGAAATTAGAATTAAACAATAAATCACAATTTTGACGAATTCCATATTGCCTTAAAATACAGTCTAACAGTCGTATGATCGCTTCATCTCAGCTAATGAAATCAAATGACGATCGGCCTAATCAAATGTTTGTGCTAATTTAAAGAAAACTAAAATAATCGATTCACCATGGCGGGCAAAATTATAATTATTGCATATGACACGCGACTTCTTTGATTAAAATCATAGTTTACGATTGATTTTTAGATTATAGAGCAGATAAAAATAAGATATTGCAGGTGCACGTGGGAGTGTCACGCTATGGAACGAGTGGACCTATGGTTACTTTATCACTTACAAATATCCTTTTTTATATAACGCGATGGAAATCCTCATGGACTTCCCACGCCGTGGGGACGACGGGGCGGTTTGCTGGACTTTTACCGGCTATAACCACCGCGATGTTCCTCCTCTGCCTGTGGCCGTGACCCGACCCGGGACGCCCTTGCCGATTCATCGCACCACTTACAAATATCCTACTACTATTATTAATGCGAAGGTTTGTATGTTTGTTTGGTACTACTTCACGTCAAAACGGTTAAAGAGATTGAGATGAAATTTAAAACAGAGGTAGATTATGGTTTGGAATAACACATAGAACGAGGATCTTTGGAACGAGCTAATAGCTTCACTAGAGCACTGACAGACAGACTGACATTTTTTTTAATATTTCAACATTTTGTTTCGTCGTTCAAAAGTGCCTTCCTAATCTAATTGAATTAAATGATTTTGACTTTGACTGTCTTTGACCATTTTTTATCCCACGGGAACGCGGGCAAAATCACTGACAGAAGCTAGTACTAATATTATAAATGCGAAAGTTTGTGTGTATGTCTGTTACTCAATCACGTCTAAACGGCTGAAGGGATCGGGATGAAATTTGGAACAGAGGTAGATTATGGTTTGGATGTAGGCTACTTTTTATTCGCTTTAGCCAGCACAAAAGCTAGTAAACAAAATAAACTAAAAATACAAACAATCAAATCTAAACCTTTATTTCGTATTCATAAAGCTAAAAATTGTGCAAATCAATCCACTGAACGTAGGATAGAATTCCAAGATGGCCGACATAAACAGTACTAGGAGAGTGACAACCCTACTGACGCTTCGTATTAATGTTAGGGTTGTCGGCGGCGTGATAATGAGAGATTTTCTCAAAGATTTTATTTCATACGTTGTTATTGCGTCTTCAGGCGATGTTACCTGGAAAAAAGGTGTATCATATTTTTTGTTAATCAATATTTACATTTCATTATCATTAACAGTTAATGGACGTCTACTCCTGAACCCTCATGTGTCTCCTCTACATTTGAGAAAACCTCTACTAGTTTCGAGTCACTACGGGGTTCTTATTCATCAATTTAGTAGGCTGCACGGTGACGGCGCCACGACGCGTTCAGGTAAGTAATTTGTTTTTTTAATTATTTTAATATGTATTAAAATGATAATAACGGTAATTTAATTTTTCCTTTAAAAATGTTTTACATGAACACAAAGTTCCTATTGTATTACCTTAAATCCTACTCCAGGTTCAATATGATCTGGACCTTTACTTTTGCACGCCTGGAAATTATATAATATTGTACTAACCTCACTATTGCACATCATGCATAACATCACGCGTTTTATCCCCGAAGGGGTAGGTAGAGGTGCACATTACAGCACTTAATGGCACTGTACAATGTAACACCCAATTTTCCCTATTAATGTTATGAGACCCATGTAATTGAAGGTGAGCCTATTGCCATATACTGAGGACATTTCCAAACTCTGTGCTACCACTGAGATTTTTAAAAAACCCAGTAATACTTAGCCCGACCCGGGACTCGAGCCCGAGACCCCTTGCCCGGCAGTCGCACTTGCGACCACTCATTGGTATTGGTAAGAATAGTGTGGTTCTAGACTAGGCAGTCTATAACCCCACTATTCTACATTTTATATCGACACAAACAAACTGTAATCCGTTCATGAAAAATAATTGAATTCATTTTTATCATTGGATCTTTCTCTTGTAAGTAAATCGTATAATAAAACATTTTAGACTTTATTACTTTTAATTATGGTACTATTTACCTGTTCACCAGTTTTCTCAGTATGCTCCGTGGGCGCTTCAGATTTGACGTCAGCGTGTATTGGTTGTGCATGATTGGTCACTATGTGTAGCGCACCAGTGGCGCCGCGCTTTATTCGATTCTGAAATTAAGTTTTTTTTAATTTTGTGTTTTTTACACAGCAAAATAAAGATAGACCAGTAGCGCTTTCCAACCCGCTTAGGGTGTTTAATAACCACTACAGATGGGGCCCAATAGGGCTGATATCGGCCTATTATGTAGGTTGTTTCGGAGGACTTAACGTGCTGCCGGGGCTCCGGCTCGAAGTGCAGGAGTAGGAACGTGGTGGTTTTAGTCAGTATAAGTCTGCCACTCCCTCTCGCCTCACCCGGACGAGAGAAGTCATTGGATGATTTTCCCCCCTCCATAAAAAAGTGTATTTAATAAGTAGTGCTTTCAGGATTTTAAAAGATTATTAGCTTAAAGGATTTTTTTTATATGCATACCGAATAACTTGACTGACTCTTTACACACTGGTACTCATCAAGCTAAAAAATCCAGTTTCTCGTGACCTCGCTTTGTATGGCCTTTCCGCACATTCAAAGGTCAGCTTACACTGGTTTTTTCATGTGTAGGTAATCGTGTGTACATGAGAACCTATTTAGAAAAAATAGGAATCTTAAAGCCTTACCGCTTCCTCGACGTGCGCAAAAACGGAGGAAATAATAAAAAATAAAACACCGAACTTCATTTTTTCCTCATTGTTCGTTAAATTTTCACAATGACATAATGAATGTAGTCGTTTTCGAATTTTTATTACGAACGCGAGGCGTACATAAAAACTATACGTATAACCTTATCAAACGTATAATAAACTTTATATAAGAAATAAATCTTTTATTATAATATATTTCCTTTACTTAATTTTTTCCTTTCCTTTTTTTCGTAAGTCATTCGGTACCGGGAATGTTTGAAGGATATTACGAAAAAAATTTACAATGTCTAAAATTTTATCTTTGATTTTCGTATTTTTTGTAATCATCTGTCATGGCCGAGGACACAGTTTCGCTGTTGTAAGTTTTTTTTATTTAATTATACAGTCGACTCTTGTTAATTCAAGCCTTCGATAATTCGACCCTCTCTATAATTCAAAACTATCACGAGGACTAGAGCTTTTCTAGTCCTTGATATTTCGAAATAAATCACTACATTTGTATACACTTGGTAATTCGAACGAAAAAATCGTAACGTACCAAATGACTCGTTAATTCGAACTAGTTAATCGGTGTCAAACTCTCAACAATTTGACGTTGCAGGGAGAAAGGGACAGAAATATCTCAGAATTTGGAGAGGTAAGCGTCTAAATTTTATTCTGAGACAAGTTCAAATTTTCGAAATTTGATAATTTGAACATTCGGTTGTTGGATAAATTTTACGAGTCCTTCGAATTTCGAATTAACGAGAGTCGAATGTAGGTATTTAAATTATCTAATCTCATCGCAATCTAATATAAGAAAACGCACCAAAAACAACATATACAAACGTGAAATGGTGTTTGCATAACCATCATCGGCTCCTTAAAAACATATGTACATAGACAATAATGATTAATACGTACCATAGATAAAGTGGTGCTAGGCTCGTGTCCCGGTAAATTTAGAGTTCCCCCGGGAAATCAGGAGGTCGGTCGGCTCATAATAACGAAACCCCGGGACTTTAGAGAGGTGGCAACAACTGATATTTATAGCTTTGATGAAATGAACCGCAGGATAAACGAACGAAGATTATAGCATTTTAAAGCGATAATCGACGACACAAATCAACAGATGACTAGAAAATAGTCAAAGTAAACTCATACTGCTACTTACGAACGCTAATCGTGTCATTTAATGTCGTACTACAATAAGTAGCAATATAGGTTACTGACCGCCAAATGGTAACGTATAACGTAGACTAAGTACACCTGCAACACCAGAACCATCATAAGCGCTTTGAAAACTACGCATCATCAACATCCGAAAGAAGGCCACTCTTATACATAGGCCTCCACGCCAAAGTACAGCTCGTCACTTGCATCGGTGCACGATGTTGTCGGTCCACCTAAAGCCACCTGGCGAAAGGCCTGGCTAAAGGCTGTTGATTCATTCATGAAATTCAAATTCGATAGAAAATACACGTTGACTACACGGGTGGTGCGGTGGCTGGGCAACCGGCTGCCGTGCAACGTGTCGCGGGTTCGATTCCCGCACGGAACAACACTTTGTGCGATCCACAAATTGTTGTTTCGGGTCTGGGTGTCATGTGTATGTGAACTTGTATGTTTGTAAACGCACCCACGACACAGGAGATAATCCTAGTGTGGGGCAACGTTTTTTAAAAAAAGAAAAAGAAAAAGAAAAAATAATGCAAAACATATTCGCTACAAATAGCTACAAGTTGTTTTGTATCTACAAAGAATAAAAAATAAGCTCCTTAGTAAGTAGTTCAGAACAACATGTGTGGAGTTCTCATGTAGACTAAAGAATGTATCGTGAGAATATTCACAGCTGACCAACAGTAGGTACCTATGTCTTATTTATTTTTTACTAGTTAAAGCTCATAACTTTGTCTGTACTTTCTTTGTATGTATTCTCAGTACCCATTTCTTTTAAAGTTTACTTGACCTATTTTACGTGGGCCATACTTTGGCACGATTCGGTTCGATCGGAGTGATACTACGGCCTCAAAGAAATCGGGCGTGAAACAACGTCTGCGCTGTGTTTCATTGGATTAGGCCTCTGGTAACATCACTTACATGCTAATACTAACTAACAAAAACTATAGGCACAGCTAACAAGCACGCTTCCGACACGGCTCCAACGCAGCAATGTCATTCTCATGTCAATATGAAGTTTAAATCATATGTTGTATGACATATATCATATCGTCAATATAAAAAAAGCTGTAAGCGCAAAGCAAAAGACGCCGCCGTGCTGAAGCTATGCTTGAGCAGTGCCGGAGCCATGTTAGAGCCGTGCCAGAGGCGTGCACCTTCTGATTGGTTGGTTAATTGGAGCCGGCCAATCAAGACGCCGAACGCTAACGTTTCTATCTCGCTATACGTAAAACAAACTCGTACTACGCCCTCAGTCTATTCGTTTATTATGCTATAAGATTTATTTAATTTTCTTCTATGATTTAAGTGTTAAAATACAACAAACAGACAGAGAGTCCCACTAAGAACAGCTGAATGCAGGTGGTGTTTTCCTTAACAGAAAATTCCCATCTTTGTGTCTATTTCGCAGAAATACTATAATGTCACATTTTACTTTGCACGTGGCATTTGTAACACCATGCTTGGTATTCTAAATAAGGGTAGGTAGAATATTGTTAGTCAAAAATGTAGATTTATTATTGTTCCTCCTCGTTGGCTAAAGTCCAACTACCTTCCTCCACTGTGGAACCGTGATTGGTAAAGCTTACCATTGGAACATTTTGACATCATAGCTACACAAAACCAAACGTGAATGTGTCTATAATTTATAAATAAGTGCTAGATCGATACTTTGTAGCTGTAGTGAATGCATTAGCACTATTAGCAGCCAATCAAGGACAACATTCTATTACTACTTCCACGCGATTCTATCTGCTGCTCGGCTTTTTTTTTTACCTTTACTTTACCCCACACTAGGACACCGTAATGTATGAAGTGTTGGGCTCGCTGCCATTGCATCGGTAAGACCCCTCTTTGAGGAGTGGCTTGAGAGACGCTACGGCGTCCTCACCTACCGCCTGACGCAGGTCCTCACCGGACATGGAAGTTTCGGGAGGTACCTGTGTCTGATGGGGCGGGAGGAAACGGAAACGGACGGCGAGCATGGGTGGCGGGGAGCCACCCATGCTCGCCGTCCGCAGGTCCGACTAGAAACAGACCCAAACGTACGGCGCGTCGCGTTCCGCGCGCGCCTCATAGAGCCATCAGACCACCACAGATGGGGCCCAATACGGCCGATGCCGATTTGGAGTCGCGGAGAACCTAACGGGTAACCGGGGCTCCAACTCGACGTGCAGGAGAAGGAACGGGGTGGTTTTTAGTCATTAAGAGTCTGACACTCCCTCCCGCCTCACCCAGGCGGGAGCAGTCATTCGATGACTTTCCCCACTTAAAAAAAATGTATGAAGTGTAATAACGAGTCATGTCACGCGACAGATGTACTTCGCGTCAATGTGAGTGTATTCTGCGTGTAAGTCTATAGTAGCCAGATGCCACAGTCGTTGTTTCAATAGACTAATGACCGTCTGTTTTCAGTGTCCTTGAATTTAACATGCATCTTTTACTTTTAATTTATGTAAACCTATTTATTATTTCAGCCGCAGTCCGTCTATGGTTCCACTTTGAACAGGCAATCCGTTAGTAGTTATTGTTCGTTGAGTAATTGCTTTGTCTGTAAGTATATGAATAATTATTGCGTTGAAATTGTTGCAGAATCAATTAATAAGCGATGCGGATCTCCAATCAGCGCTGATGCCCCAAGAATTAAATCCAGCTTACGTTCCTGAAAAGGTATATGTATTTAGTTATTTACTAAAGTTCTCATATTCCTCACTAACTACTTCCGCGCGGTTTCACACGCTCTGCTCAGCTCCTATTGGTCGTAGCGTGATGTTTTATAGCCTATAGCTATCCTCGATAAATGCACTATCCAACACAAAAAGAATTATTCTATTCAGACTTGTAGTTACGGAGATTAGCGCATTCAAACAAACAAACAAACAAACAAAAAACAAACTCTTCCGCTTTATATAATAGTTTAAGAGTATAAGATTCTTAGCCATTTCGATTATATTAATGTTGGCGAAACTGCTAGCAACAGCTAGTTTAAGATATAAAGAGATTTAATTTCAAATTACTTCTATCAAAGTTCTAAAATATTTTTCAGTTATTTCAGGATGCACCGTGGCGCGCTGTGTTCCCCCTCGGTCGACAGCGACGCGACATAGATGGCGTGGAAAACGCACATGCGCCTGCGACTGTGTCGCATAGTCTGAAGGTGTACAGTCGCATGGCTACATGCATCGCATTAGCAATCGCAGCGATTGTCGAAATTATTTTATATGTAATCGAGTTTTATACCGTCAGTTGAATATATTGATGTTTTTTTTTCTATAGTCAGTTTGTGTTTTATTGTATCACACACACACGCAATATCACGCCTTTTATCCCCGAAGGAGTAGGCAGAGGAGCACATTACGGCACTTAATGCCTCTGTACAGTGTAACACTCATTTTTCACTATTTATGTTATGAGTCCCATATAAAAGGGGGTGAGCCTATTGACATATACCGGGCACAATTCCAGACTCCGTGCTACTACTGAGAGATTCTTCAAGAAACCCAGTAATACTTTACCCGATTCAGGAATCAAAATTGAGACTTTCGCACGGCAGTCGTACATGCGACCGCTCAGCCAACGAGTCAGTCGTTTTATTTTATCATTTTATTATTAGCCACGCTTTTATTATTAACACGTTAAACGCCATGGGGGTCACCGGTGACCGACGTTAGCGGAGGATTTACCTTCAACAGTTTTTTATTGGCAGTCAGTCTTAATCTTAAGATAGTTAAGAAGTTTGGTCATAATCTCTACACGATTAGTAGGCGATTAAGAGATAGCAATTAAAGGTTCATGTGTTTTAGAGAACGCTACTCTTTGAGTGCTCGGTCCCTATCAAATACGTAAGAGAATGGAAAATAAATACAAAATTAAAAAAAGTAAAACCATACATTTAATGGTTTTTGTAATTTAATTTGATTTGACAAGTCATTCAGTTTCCGTTAATACAAAAAAAAAACAAAGAACACGAATCGGATTAAGAATCTTTGTCTTATTTAATGACATTTTTTGTCCTCGACATCGGAAGAAATGTTCATAGAATAGAAATAAAATGGAACGGAACGGAATAGAATTGAATAATCTTTATTGTATACTAATTGAGACAGTATATCGAACTACAAAATCAAGAAAATAGGGTACAAAGGCGGCCTTATTACTAAAAACGACATCTACCAGGCAACTTTTGGATAGACCACTAAAGTAAGATAAATGAGCCCGACCTCGGTAATTACGTCTACTAGTAGGTAGCTCAAGGTTCCATCAGTCACCTTTCTATTCCGTCATCAGACCAGCTATAAGTACCATAATATTGTATAGTCATCTAATCCACACATGATAGCCAAGTTTCATGATGATAGAAATCTGTGTGTAATAGGGTAGATGATTAATTTTTATTTTGATGTCCGTCTGGTAGTTTATTTTAAAACATTAGACACGTATTTTCTATTTTCTTATGGAAACGAATAGTTTCGGAGATATATTGTTTTGAAATATCGCATGACGTCACTTTTGAGTACGATTTATACTCTAAAATGACGTAGCTACCTCCCACTCCTAAACTTTGATTCGTTTTATCCAAGTATTGTTTTCTTATACGATAAAATAAAATAAAAAATACGTGTCTAATAATTTTTCATTACCTAACTGACGGATTAATTAGATTTTTAATTTTCATATCCTGCCATCATTCGTATTTAGGATCTTAGATTTTATTACATAGTTTATTACAAGTCGACCTAATAACAAAATTTGCATGGAATCTAAACGCAACAATGAATCGACATTATAGCCCCGTCCTGTAATATCGATCGTGAAGCTAACTTCATGAAATATTCAGTGTTCCAGCGAATGGCATCGTACAATCTGTCTGTATATGAATTACCTAGTATTGCTTTGTATCAAGTTGAATCGATCAATTCGCAGCTACATTGTATTTAACTTATCATCACCAACAGCCTGCTGAGCAAAACCTTTTCTCACACGAAGAAGGTTTGAGCATTAATCACCACGCTTGCACAATGCGGGTTGGCGATTACAAACTTATAATAAGAAATTGTAAGCCCACGTTTCCTAACAATATTTTCTTTCGTCGTTTGTCAGTGGTGTCTAGATAATCTTAGAAAGTACATACAACTCGGAAAATGTCACATTGGTACTTGCCGTTGGTAGGTTGGAAACCGCACCCCCATGCATGAGAAGCGAACGTCTTAAACCTCAGGGCTACCACGATATAATTATTTAACTGTATACTTTAAAAAAATCCCTTGACAATCTTAAAACATGTACGTTACGTAAGTAAACATCATTTATCATCAATTTCAAAGTATGATGAGATCCACCTTTAACCTAATCCATTATAAAGCAAATGTGTTCTTTAATTTTCACACGACAAAATAAAACGCAAGCGTTTGTTCATGCCAGTTTTCTGTGAGACCATACTATCAATTACGCTCTCCCTCGCCAATTTCCGAATCCTCAAATTGCTAATCACCAAACGGCCGGCAACGCACTTGTAACGCCTCAGGAGTTCCGAGTGTCCATGGGCGGAACTGATTGCTTACTATCAAGTGATCCATCTGCTCGTTTACCGGCTTACCCCATAAAAAATCATACGCATTCGAAAATAATATACACCGTTGCGAATACCATCGTGAAATAAAAGCGTGATTTTATGATATTTAATGTACTCTATATGAGTCACATTTTTAATTAAATTCAAATGTAAATCCGTGACAATCTCCGTATTATATTATTTTATATACAAGGGCATTGTTTAAGTATATTTCGAACCTTATTTACGTACAATATTAGATACGGTTGTAGCTTTCTAATATGTCTTTGTGACTATAATTCCGCGAAGCCGTTGGTATACTTAGTAGTTTTAATATTCTATTGTGCGTAAATTTTATAATGAAAGAAATCATGACGTCACACTTTAATCACGTAGGCCATGCTTCGACACGAATGGACCACGGCTTTACAGAAAAAAATAATGTTTCCGTTGCGTCATGTTTCTTCGTGCGGGTTTAGTTCCCACAGGGAGACTCGCGGTGGTATATCCATATAGATACTATTAGGTGATCTGTCTATTTGTTACCAACGTATCTCATAAAAACGAATATAGAAAAAATATTTGAAAGTACTTTCTGGTAAGAAACTCTTTTACACATCTCACAGATTGAAGAAGGTCGTCGCTGAGAGCTGAAAGAAGTTGATTAAAACAAATGAAGGTTTTCGAGGAGACTCAAATTTAGCAGTGGATATCTAAAACTGACATGATAATGATAAGGTCTCTATATCTATCAGTAAATAACAATAATTGTCGCTTGTTTTTTCTCTGAGTAGGTAAATTACGTTTAACCATACAAAATCAATAAATAAGACCGTCAATCAAAATTGATTCGTCGCCCCTGGATATTAGGACCTTAATTGAATTGTAGCAGTGGTATATAAAAGAGCTTGGTATCATGATATTGGTGACTGTAAGACGAGCCTTCACCGCGATGAAGTGGCTCGCGTTACTGTTCCTGATGCTGGGCCTAATGTCAGCCATGGTGAGTACATTTATAAAATAATTATTTTAATAAAATACAATGTTTTACGTGCGTGAGTCATGCTTCGACACGAACGGAACGGTTCGACCGGAGTGATACCACGGCTTTGCAGAAAGTCGGCGTGAAACAACGGTTGCATTATGTTTCGCTGTGTCAGTGTGGTTTTAGGAATCCTCGGTATGGTCACTCGGCGTCGAGTGTTCCTTTACCGAATCGGTGTTTTGCAGGATTCGGTTTAGTGGCAACAGAATTTCAGTAAATGAGTTCGTACATTCACTTTCTGAAGTTGACATCCGATTTGGCGACTACAAATCGATCTGGCCATGCTGCAAAATATAAGGCCCGGTGCAGTGGTGTAGCACATTCAGTACATGCGTTAATATGATCCACGCAAAGTCAAAGTCAAAGTCAAAATCATTTATTTCAATTTGGCCAGAATGGCACTTTTGAACGTCAAAATAAAATTAATATTAAAAGTGAAGCTATTTGCTCATTCTAAGGTGTTTTTTTTTTTAAGGGGGGAAAATCATCGAATGACTGCCCCCGCCTGGGTGAGGCGGGAGGGAGTGTCAGACTCTTACTGACTAAAAACCACCCCGTTCCTTCTCCTGCACGTCGAGCCGGAGCCCCGGTTACCCGTTAGGTTCTCCGCGACTCCGAATCGGCATCGGCCCTATTGGGCCCCATCTGTGGTATTCTAAGGTGTAGATTCCTATGGAGAAGAACGAGCAAGAAACTCCATAGGTTACTCTTTTTCAATCAGGTTCACAATACAATTTACTAGTTACATAGTTTTGCTGTTTGGATTGTGCGAGAACATTGTAACACCAAAATCCAGTCAAAGTGATCAAGAAAGAAAATAACCTTAAGAACAATAATACAGTCTGGAGCTGACCAGTCCCAGTTGACGGCGCCCGTTCACGAACATGACACGTACACCAGCACCGCCCAACTCAACCATATTGTAGGGAATCGAGCGATCCACTGCACGCGCCAAGCTGACACAAATGAATTCTACTAATCTAATTTAATATTAAGTTAATTACAGGGCTTTCACATTTACATTGGTTATATAAGTAAAAAAAAAATTACAATTTAGCAATATGGCTGTATTATTTACGATTTCATTAAAACAACAGTGTTTTTAGTTATCCTGTGGAGCCGGACTAGCCTGCATCCAAGCATTTTTATCCTCTATATATTCATTAAGTTTGTAATATGCTTGTCTACATAAAGTTTTCTTTATACATAATTTAAATTTGGATTCATTTAGTTGTTGTACATCGCCTGGTATCTTATTATAACATTTAACACAGAATCCCATGAACGATTTACTTACTTTCGCTAATCTCGAAATTGGCTGACTTAATCTATTCCCATGTCTAGTTTGATAGTGGTGTCTGTCAGACACTTTACCAAATAACTGTAGGTTTTTCCTAACATACATGATGTTTTCATAGATAAATTGACATGGAACGGTCATAATGTTGATCTCCTTAAACCTTTCTCTGAGAGATTCGCGACGACCTAGATTGTAGATAGCTCTGACGGCGCGCTTTTGTAAGATAAAAATAGATTCAATGTCAGCAGCGTGTCCCCACAGCAAAATGCCATACGACATAATGCTATGAAAGTAACTGAAATACACCAGTCTTGCCGTGTCAATGTCAGTTAACTGTCGTATCTTCCAGACAGCATAAGCTGCAGAGCTCAATCGTCCCGCTAATGATGTAATGTGAGGACCCCATTGCAATTTGTCGTCTACAGTAATTCCCAGGAAAGTTGTCTCTTTTACAAACTCTAATTTCTCACCATTCAATATGTCACATTTGTTGCTTTTATCATTTGGCAAAACAAATCTAATACATTTTGTCTTTTTATTGTTTAGTACTAAGTTATTTAATGTAAACCAATTTTGAACTTGCATTAGGGCATTATGTCTATTAGTTTACCTGCTTCAATCATGTGATTATTAATCTCAGATTGGGCGGATTCATACTTTTGGAACATCTGGTTTAGGAATAATTCTCTCTGTAACAATTCTTGTCTAAGAGTTTGGATGTCCAAGTCATATACAGCCCTACTTTCTTCTAATTCATTATGGCAAGATTTAATTTCACTAACTAGTTTAACTTTTTGTTTTCTTAAATTTAAGTTTAGTTTAGATAGATTGTGCCTCTTTTTAATTTTTTTAATTACGCAGAGGTAGATTCGGTTATTCGTCGGATCTTGAAACCTAATACATCGTTGGGTAGCACAAGCGAGGAAGGAGGGTCGCGTTCAAATCAACGTGAGCGACTAAAGAGAAAAACGTGAGTGAGCGCTCTTGCTAAAAAAAAGTCGGGTGGTGTGTTTACACTGAACCTTGATACGAAGCAGTCGGATACGGCAATGCAAGATGTGCTGTGTGATAATATAACATTCGGTTTTTTCGGATCCGATGAAAATAGGATTCGGCAAATGGCGTCCACCCATCATCGAACTTGTAACTTCTTGGGTGTTACATGTGTCCATTATGCATCGGTTGCTTACCATCAGGTGACCGGTTGGTCTTTTCACATTCGTCAATCTTTTCATTAAATCGTCGATTGTTGTAGATGTATGATCGTAGTCATTCATGTAGCTGGAAGCCGCGTAAGCCTTAAGTGTAGGATGCCTAGACGTGATGTCCACTTCAGAACATATTATCTACCCCGATGGTCATCTGTTATCGCTCTTGACTTAAAATTAATATCATGCGTATGTGTCGTAGAGCGCTCGTAATATGATTTTTTAGGAGAAAAGGGAATGCAACCGATTTACGACTGCACGACTGGCGCGGTGGCTGGGTGACCGGCTGCTATGCTACGTGTAGCGGGTTCGTTCGCACGGAGCAACTCTTTGTGTGATCAACAAATTGTTGTTTCAGGTTTGGGTGCCATGTGTACATGAACTTGTATGTTTGTAAACGCACCCACGACACAGGAGAAAATGCCAGTTATAAAAAAGATAACCATTGGGCTGATTTTTATTATTATGTATTCTAATTGAATTGTCTTTAAGATTATTGTCATAATATTAATCGAAACTAACACAATTTTTGTTTCTCATTTTCACAGGCTGACGACCACGTAGATAGGGATGGAGCGCCAGACTATACCAGTAGATACGCTGAACTGGCGTCACCATTACCATCTCATATCAATGTGCAAGACCTGCTGTCTTCTCTTGCAGCTGCCAGTCACCTACACTAACCAACCCAAACCCTCAATTCTCAAAAAACATGACCATGATCCTAAAACTCACAACTATAATATTTTGTGCTTTACACATCACAGAATTTATTTTATGACACAAAAAGTAATATGTATTTATGACACAAAATAATTAATTTATGTTTTTTAAAATACGAATTTCTATTTCGTCAGCGTTTTTATGAATCATAAATGTATTTATTGTTCGAAATTCTGTGATTATTTTTGTTTGATTGTAGCATACCCACTAGTGCTTGTAATCGGAGTTTTGTGTTTTATAATGCAATTTATTTTATTTATAAATATGTGTATTAATGATCAAAAGTGTGTAACGCTTCTGAATTTGTATGTATTTTTATATTAAAGTATAAGTTTGCTCGTTTTTAATTTTTTATTTGCCTATAATACAGTTGCCCAATTTCATAAAATCTTGTCGTGATTTTCAAAATATTCTGAATAAAACGGACAAAATTTACATAATTGATCAGACTGTACGGTTGGCGTGGTGGCTGGACTACGGGCTGACGCATGTGTAGCGGGTTCGATTCCCGAAACAACTGTTTGTTCGAACCACAAATTGTATGATGTGTATGTGAAATTGTATGTTTTTAATTAAACGACACAGGAGAAAATATTAGTGTGGGGCAATGTTAAAATAAAAATATCTATGTTATTACTCGTGCTACACATTTAGGATGAAAACACGTAAAATAATATTTTACTACATTATAATTTTCTCAAGGGTTAAAGATAGGCAATGTTGCATAAGAACAGTATTATAAATCATTAAAAAGTTACCAAAACAAACATAATAGGAAGTTGCACATTCTAACCTTTACAAGTTCCATTATGATATGAAAATTTTCGCTATTTATATTATTCAAATAACCTCTTCAAGTAAATTTGGACTATGATCGTACACCGGTAGAGTCCGATATGTGTTACGACAACAAAGTGGACGAATTATAAATTTTAAGCATAAATATTTTATAACATAATATATTTTTTGACGCACAGATTTATTTGATGAAGCTTGTTTTTCTCGTCTCATAGCTATTATATTGTTAATAAAGTATAATTTAGTATAATCTTATTATTAGAAAAATCGATTTAGTAAGAATTTTAAATATATCACGCTTTTAATTCTTATACGAAATTACAAGACGTTAAAATATACAATTAGTACCGATATCGATATCGTCATAGTGTGTCACATCACTAAAAATCGATTTATTAATAAAACAATAATCACTTCTTAACAAAGTCTAGGTCTGGGTCAAAATGGACGGCTGGTGAGTCGATGTATTTGCGCCTGGCTGGAAATAGGCGCTCATAGTTCAAATTGACGTCGTGTGGATGTCCAGCGTTAGCATCCCGGCGACTTTCGCGTCCTAATGGTATGTAGTCGTAAGGAACCTGAGGAATAAGTGTACACAAGTTATATTATAGAAATAGTAGGCAGTTATACAGATTGAGGTACCTGTACGTACTGATCTGTATCAAGGTGCATCTTAGGAAAAGATTGAGATTATTTATATGGTATAAGCCGGTAAACAAGCAGATGGATCACCTAATGGTAAGTTATCAGCGCCGCCTATGGTCACCCGCAACACCAGAGGTGTTACAAGTGGGTTTTTTTTTTATTTTTAAGGGGGAAAATCATCAAATGACTGCTCCCGCTTGGGTGAGGCGGGAGGGAGTGTCAGACTCTTACTGATTAAAAACCACCCCGTTCCTTCTCCTGCACGTCGAGTCGGAGCCCCGGTTACCCGTTAGGTTCTCCGCGACTCCGAATCGGCATCGGCCGTATTGGGCCCCATCTGTGGTGGTCTGATGGCTCTTTGAGGCGCGCGCGGAACTCGACGCGCCGTACGCTCGGGTCTGTTTCTGGTCGGACGGGGAGCCACCCATGCTCGCCTTCCGCAGGCCCGCGGTTATAAGTGGGTTACCTGTCCTTTTAGGGATAAGAATTTGAGGAGATTGGGGAGATTGGGCCTCCGGTAACCTCACTCACACAACGAAATAAAACGCAAGCGTTGTTTCATGTCGGTTTACCGTGAGGCCGTGGTGTCACTCCAATTATCATAACTACGTCACAAAATGTGCTGTTGGACATAGGACTCTATTAAATCAGTACATTTTATAAAAAGTCTTGGGGCTGGCGTGGTCGTACTGTGGCCAAAAGCCCCTAAATCTATAACAGATATTTAAAAAAAAGTCTACATTAGTAATAGGTACGTTCGGTATATAGCAATAGGCTAACCCCCTATTACATGGGACTCATAACATAAATAGTGAAAGGTGTTACATTGTACAGTGGCATTAAGTGCCGTAATGTGCACCTCTGCCTACCCCTTCGGGGACAAAAAGGCGTGATGTTATGTTATGTAGTAATAGGTATTGTAATATACACGTAGAATATTCCAACCATTTGATCTATGGTTTCATTACCTATTTTCCTACCACGGAAGTGTTACAATAGGTAGACACATATGTGAAATTTTAAATAAGTAGGTACTTCATTAATTTTCTTTTTCTGATTTTTTGATAGCGATGTTGATAAGCTGAGATATGACTTTACATTTAGTTACCGACAGAATATCTACAGAGTCTTTATGATGTATCTTGTTTTAAAAGTATAAGGATTAAATAAAAAAATATTCACCTGAGGCGCAGACTCCACAGTGCTGAACAGAAATACACAGCAAGCTAAAAAATAATAAAAAATAATCATATTGCAATGTGTTGCAGCGTATTTGCTTCAACGATATTGACTCGATTTTAATTAAAATAGCAGCGCAAGAGTTTATGGCGACGTTTCACATTTTTATTGCTTTTCCTCAGTTAGCCAATAGGCTTCTTTTATTTGAAGTTTTAATTTTTTGTTCCTCGATATTTCTTGTCTTAGGAAATTTCAACGGTTCTGTTATTAGTATTGGCATGAATGATTGAAATGACGTTGAGATTATTTTAGAATGATTTTGATTATTTGTATAATATGACTACATTATGTTGTGTTTATATTGAGCTAGGTATTATTTCGTTGACACATGATTAGTACCTATCCGATAGGTTAACACCTTTTTCCAACTAATTACTTACTCATTGTGTATGTATGTAGTATACGTGACTGCAATGACTGCAACGTGTAGCGGTGTAGCAGGTTCGATTCCCGCACGGAGTAACTCTTTGTGTGATCCACAAATTGTTGTTTCGGGTCTGGGTGTCAAGTGTATATGGACTTGTGTTTGTAAACGCACCCACGACAAAGCAGAGACAACTACAATAGGCTAGATGAATATTTTTATTTGAATGTCCGCCTAGGAGATTGTTATAAGACGTAACACACATTTTGTTTACAGAAACAAATACTTTCGACGACATTGTTCTGAAATATCACGTGACGTCACTTCTAGGGACGTTTTATAAGTACTTAGAGATGACGTAGCTAGCTCCCACTCCTAAACTTTGATTTGTTTTATCTTTGTTCTGTTTTCTTATAGGTACCTACGACAGTTAGTTTCTAGTCAAATTTCCGTGGTGCTTGGCGACTGGGCTTCACCCAGTTGTACAGTCTTTTCTTTGTGCCTTTAGGCTTAATTCATTCTATCTCCTGCAGTAATTCACCGAAGGAAGTGGAAACCATAACTTTTTCTTCTTCTCCTCTTATAATATCTTCTGATTCACTTCGTTGCGGGAACCAAGACAGTTACTCATGTCCCTGAGACGTGCCGGACTTCAGTGTTCTGGTGTTTTCAGGGTTGTATCTACTGTAGATAGTTTACAGAAGTTGCAGCGGTTTCGGGAGGTTATAGCGGGTTTGTCCCAATAAAAAAAGGTACCTACGACAAAATAAAAAAATATGTGTCTAATATTATTTCATTACCTAACTGACGGACTAAATAGATTTTTAATTTTCATACCCTGTCATCATCCCTATTGATAATTTTAGAACCAAGAATCCTTTAGCTACTTTACTTTTTACGAAAATTTCTATCAATACGTTACATGGGACTATTATGTGAACAGAGCCCTTAGTACCAGTTTGTTTTACATGTGAAGGAATATAAGTGAGTGTTGGGCGCTCTGATTAGATAGTTTATTGGAGCCGGCCTTTTTTTTAAGGGGGGAAAATAATCGAATGTCTGCTCCCGTCTGGGTGAGGCGGGAGGGAGTGTCAGACTCTTACTGACTAAAAACCACCCCGTTCCTTCTCCTGCACGTCGAGCCCGAGCTCCGGTTACCCGTTAGGTTCTCCGCGACTCCAAATCGGCATCAGCCCTATTGGGCCCCATCCGTGGTGGTCTGATGGCTCTTTGATTTGAGGCGCTCGCGGAACGCGGCGCGCCTTAAATCGGACGCGGGTCTAGTTCTGATCGGACGCGGAGCCACCCATGCTCGCCGTCCGCAGGCCCGCGCTTACGGTGGCCGGAGATCGTCCCGCGATCCCCGACGCCCGGTGTGTCCATCGCGATGGCTGGGTTGCGAGGAGGTAACGCTTCGTTGCCTCACGCGTCCCGCCTCCTCCTTAGCTAGCATGACTGCTGCGCAAAAGGAGGAGACGGCATCCCAGACCCCTTCGCTCCGCATTATGGCCTGCACTAGGCCTGGACGCGAGAGGTCGCCATCGCCGATCACTGCCCTGAGGGCACGGCGGTGCTCAGCCCACACAGGGCATTCCGCTAATTGCATGCCTCATTAGGCGAGTAGTCGTAAGTGCGACTGCCGGGCAAGGAATCTCGGGTTCGATTCCCGGGTCGGACAAAGTACTACTGGGAATATAAAAAAATCTTAGTAATAGCACGGAGTCTGCAATTACGCCCGATATATGGCAATAGGCTCACCCCCTATTACATGGCACTCATAACATAAATAGTGAATAGTGGGAGTTACATTGTACAGTGGCATTAAGTGTCGTAATGTGCACCTCCGCCTACCCCATCAGGGATAAAAGGCATGATGTTATGTTATGTTATTTATATAAGTGGATGCCCGGTATTAGTCATAGTGGCCCGGAAGTTTAAGACGCCTGCTTCTCATACAGGAGGATGCGGGTTCGAAAACTACCAACGGGACAGTCCAATATGACCTTTTCCAAGTTATATGTACTTTCTAAGATTATTTACATATCACTTTTGCATTGTTCTCACATAATTATACGTACAGTATTGGAATATGTATCAGAGACATTATAGAACATACTTTTTTTTAAAGCGTAACGAATGGAGTTCCTTGCTCGTTCTTCTCCATTCGAATCTATATTTTGGAATGAGCACCTAGCTTCACCTAGCTTCACTGACGGACTGACTGACAGACTAATATTTATTTTGTAATTGTTGACGTTTCAAAAGTACCAAATTATGGTTTAATTAAAATAAATGCTTTGACTTTGATTCCACCACATATCGGCGGAAATACAACATAAAATAACTTTTACGTTCATATTTTTTAGTTCCATTTTATAGAGGTAGTTTTTCATTTCTCGTGTAAATAAAATGTGTATTTATTTACATTTTCTATATAAATGTAAAGTTCTAACAAAGTGTCGATAAAATGAAATTATTTCATACAAACTTAATTGTATCACTGGTTTATACTGCTTTTGCTGCCGTAAGTACCAACAATTTTATTCTTTCGTTCTTTGTTTTTTATTAAACCTGAGATCCTTTTGTCTCCTGTGTTCTGGGTCACTTGTCTCCTGAATCCTGTGTCACTTGTCACTTGTGTCCTGTGTCACTTGTTTTCTGTGTCCTGTGTCACTTGTCTCCTGTGTCATAAGTAGGTTCACTATCACATACACACATCAAATCAAGAACCTGAATAACTATTAGTGGCTCATAAACATACTTAAAAACTATTCGATGGAAGAATCGACATCACAATTCGCTGCACGGCCGCTGAGCCATTATAAATACGTAGCTTAGATAATCTCAGAAAGTTTTATCAGCTTGAATGACTCAGATAAAGTCGCTTTAGTACTTTATAGGGTTCGAACGACTTCGTTGGCCGAGTGGTTGCAAGTGCAACTGCCGGGTAAGGGGTCTCGGGTACGATATCTGGGTTGGGCAAAGTATTACCGGGTCTTTAAAAATTCTCAGTAGTAGCACGGAGCTTGGAATTGTGCCCGGTATATGCCAATAGGCTCACCCCTCTATTACATGGGACGCATAACATAAATAGTGAAAAATGGATGTTACATTGTACACTGGCATTAAGTGCACCTCTGCGTACCCCTTCGAGGATAAAAGACGTGATATTATGTTTCGAACCCACTGTAATACGATCAGGAGTCTGATAGTCATTATCAGCTATCACTCTAAACCACCTCTTAAACTAAAAGTAAGTTAAAGTGACGAAGCACCTAAATGACCCCTTTCTTGTAGATACTGACATTTAGCTGTCACTTTTAGATTGGTGACAACCGAAATGTTGTTACAAGTCACATATGTTACCCTGGAAGTTTGTTAAATTTTGGGAGAGGTTGATATAAACAAATATTATTAATGCTATTCAATAATAAGGCTAGAATATTAATATGGAATACAATTAATATTGTGCCACATATTGAAAAAACTTGCAACTACATATTATAATACTAGCTGTTGACGACTTTGTTTACGTAGAATATTTTCCTATTTTATCCCACGGGAGCATTGAATCGGGATAAAAGTATCCTATCATCTAAGTCAGCCCATACCCTGGCTGTATATCAAATATCATCAAAATCCGTTCAGTAGTTTCAGCGTGTTCGACGGACAAATATCCAAAAATCTGAACAAAGTAACTTTCACATTTATAATATTAACTGTGATATTGAGGTGAAGTGTGACAGTGACTAAGGCCCCACCATATTGATTGGAATGATCACAAATGCATAGCCAATGCATTCGTAACATGCTATAATGCAATTCCAATTTGTATGGACTAGATAGTGGTTACTAGATGTGTAGAAGTGACTACTGACTAGATGAGTCGTGGTGGCCTGGAGGTTTAAGACGCCTGCTTCTCATGCATGAGGGTACGGGTTCGAAACCTACCAACGGCAAATACCAATGTGACTTTTTCCGAGTTATATGTACTTTCTAAGATCATTTAGACAGCACTGACAAGCAATGCTCAAACCTTCTCCGTGTAAGAAAAGGCTTTGCTAAGCAGTAGGCATATAGGCTGTTGATAATTATGATGATGATGAGATAGTGGTTATGGTATTATGTTCGTGTTTTCTTGGGAATACGGGTGCAATTTTATGGGACATTTTCTTAAAAATAATATTTGCTTCTACAAACGATTCCATGCTTGTATTATATAGCGCGTCCCCGGGGGTAACAAGCAGCCTTTGGATTACTCCAGACCTTGATCTACCACTGTTCCAAATTTCTTCCCAGTCCCTCCAGCCGTTTTGATGGGACTGACACACAAACCCACAAATTTTCGCATTTATAAAAGCGGTTTAAGCTGATTTCGACCATCGGTTCTACAGTTACAGCGTAAGCTCCACTGCGGACAACCTGCAGGTGCAGTAGGTTATGTCATTACAAAATATTATCTGTGCAACATTTTACATGTTTTGCAATTTTGTGTTTTGTTATAAAATTATTAGTTTTTAAGATACTTAATATCGAACATCTCATTCAAATCAACCACATACAACAAAAAATATACCCTAACATTTGTTTCCATCTCACTCTAGGGTCAAAATTGTAATTAACCATAACAATTTTCCCCGCAGCCACAACAGCCAGAGATAAACGACCAGTTTAAAATAACAGACTTAATAACTGAAGAACCAGTCATATCATTGGACCATCAAATTTCTCAGAATACTAACCAAACAGAGGGTGTCAGCGAAACAGAAAAACCAGCAGAAGAAACCAAAACTGAAGTAGTACAACATCAAGCTAATGTACCCGAAATTTCAACACTACCTGTCTTACCAGAAATCAGTTTTACCGTCAGGATATATAGGTTAATATCCGAACCAATTATAAAAGTCGTAAATGCCCCAAAAGTGAGCGCAGTTTTAAGAAATATCGGTACATGTGTTGTCAATGGCGCTATGGAACTATTTTCCTATTACCTGCCAGCCCCGTTTATGCCTTTGATAGCATCAGCTGCTGGTCTAGTTATACCGTTCGAACCAGTAGTCATGCTAAAAGAAAAAATGCCTGTCACCAGCTACAGAAGGGCTTTTCAAACAGCTATGAGTAGTTTTTTAAGGACTTTTGATAAGTACAAAGTTGAGGAGGAATATGATCCGTATATGACTAGAAGGTTTAACAGAAGATTCGGTGGCGATGATTTTTCTAAAAAAGATCATAATTTATAATTTAAATAAAGTACTTGTTTGCTAAAAAAATAGTTTTTATTTTAGAAGGAAATGGTAGTGAAGGATGGGTCTACCAAATGGTAGACGAGGCATTAATGGACTATTACTATTTGAGTTAATGTCATTACGTCGAGGTAGTGTTGCAGTGCATATATTATGACAAATTCATAGGTTCCTCTGGGCACCAGGTAAATATTGTCAGTCATTAAAATGCAGCGCGAAAACTAAGAATGTTCTTAAGGAATGAACAAACATGATGAAAACTATGCTTTGTCCAACCTAACCTTAAGCTTCTGTTGTAATTTTGTCGGAGGTTCAATATTCTATTCGGAAGTTCAGTTTTCTAAGATCCATTTTTATAGTTGGCCACAGATCGCTGGAGAACAATTTCTTTTTCGAAACCATTATTATTTCCTTAATAAAATTGGGTTACCTGGGGTATCCTATACTTAAGATATACTTACATTCATAAGTGTTAATATTATGTACTACTAAAATCTTTATTATAAAAATAATTCACAAAATCATTAATCAATGATTTTCTCAGTCGATAAATGCAGACATAGATATAATGCCCAAGAAAGGACAAAAGAAAGTTGTCTTAGCTATGGTCCTTTCTTTAATTTCACCTTTGAGAGGCTTAACTTGTACTGACTGATTTTTGGTCACTGTGGTGTTATTGTTATTTTCTATCGACGCTTTGAATAAAAACCTAAATGTTGTAGTTTCTGCACTATTCGGTACTTGAGTAGCACTTTCTGTGGTATTGTCTTCGTCATGTACCTCCTTGAGGGTTTCTTTACTAGTTATATTGTCACTATTTATAACTGCAGATTTAATTACTTCAGTTGTTGGCTTATCAGCGTCAGTTGTGTTGTCAGTCGATTCAGTAGTAGCCACAGGTATCTTAGTACTTGCCACTTCGAGAGTAGTTTCAGCTACTTCGGTAGTAGTTTCAGCTACTTCGGTAGTAGTTTCAGCTATTTCGGTAGTAGTTTCAGCTATTATGGTAGTAGTTTTAGCTACTTCGGAAGTAGTTTTAGCTACTTCGGTAGTATTATCATTAATTGGTGCTTTCTTAGTACGTAAATTATCCGTGAAATTTTCGGAATTTAAAACAACATTTTTCAAGTCTGTCTTTCGTAAACTTTGGACTTTGTTGCCAAAACCTGACCAAGCGTGTCTGAATCCATTGTGGTCTATGAACACCCTTTTTGTTGGAAACTTGTCGTTTTCTCGTCTTAACATGAAGTCCTTGAAATAATCTGTGATCACATGTACGGTTGGTTTCAAAACGTTGAATTTTTCATTGTTAAATATAACCTCACCGACTTTTTGTAAATCTGTGTGAGATGGATATTGAGCCACTGTTGTTTGTAACTGAAAAAAATGCAATTAAATTAAACTTAAATTGATTTAATATTTTGGTCTATATTTCGCAAATGGTGTGTCACGAGTTGAGCTAAGTGCTATTAAGTTTTTAATCGAAACTGTCACTTATTGCACTGATATTGAGTTTGTTTCCCTGATGCTACGCTCGTTTATGTCTTAAGACGAGAAACTAACTGACTAAATGTCTTTTCTGTGACGGGAAAATCTTCAAATGGCAACCAGCTTTTGACGAGAACAACTACGGAAGGTGGAAGAATTTGCCCTCTCCGGTGACTACTATTAACACTTATTTTATTTTATTTTAAAAGGCATCATGCGCACACTAATGTACAAGGTGGGTTTAATACCATGGGCATTCTCCTCTAGCCAGACCTTTGGATGATGCAGACAAAAACAATGGTCGATGCAAGAAGCAAGCGTATTCAAAAACAGTGACCAAGAGAAATACATTAAAAAGAATAGTACCTAAGTATGGACTTACTTATAAAGGGGCTTTTTTTAAGGGGTAAGAAAATCATCGAATGGCATCTCCCGCCTGGGTGAGGCGAGAGGGAGTCTCAGACTCTTACTGACTAAAAACCACCCCGTTCCTTCTCCTGCACGTCGAGCCGGAGCCCCGGTAACCCGTTAGGTTCTCTGCGACAGGGGGGCTTAGGTCTTCCAAATGAACCATTTTGGACACCTACTACTTATCCACTTTTCTAATTTATAATTTACTAACTACTTTCGTGCGGTCCCACGTAGTGTGTCTTTTAATAGTCTATAGTCTCAATAAATTAACACAAAAGGAACTTTTCAAATCGATCCAGTAGTTCCAGAGATGAGCGCATTCAAACAAACAAATAAGCTTTACAATTATATAAGAGTAAATTAAAATATTATAGCCATTTTTAAAACGATGACCATAGTATTCCTTAACAAAATAACAAGGCATGTGTCTGCTTACCTTAAAAATTAAGAAGCCTAGCAGAATATGATGCATTCTTGGTGTATTTATAAGACCATTTTGAGATTTAATTCTGTTTAACTGGAGTCAAACACTTGCTATGGCGTTTAATATCAAGTGATGGGTGAAGTCGTAAAAATAGAAGAAAATTGTTATTCAATCAATGCACTTAGATACTTTGTTGATAAAACGACTCGTGTACAATGCCTGACATACATGGCTGTGATTATATCATTTTTTCTTGAACTTTTTACTACTTTTTCTTGGATCTATGTATTGCGGTGAACTAAAGGCTAAATGGTTAAAAACATTAAATATTTTCAGTTCTTTTTGTAGAAAATATTTGAAACATAATATAACATCACGCCTTTTATTTCCGAAGGGGGAGGCAAAGGAAAACATTACGACACATGAATGCCACTGAACAATGTAAACCTCACTTTTTACTATAGATGTTATGAGTCCCATGTAATAGGGGGTGAGCTAATTGACATATACCGGGCACAATTTCTGACTCCGTGCTACTGCTGATAATTAAAAAAAAAATGAGTAATATTTTGCCCGACCCGGGAATCGAACCCGAGATCCCTTGCCGGGCAGTCGCACTTGCGGACAACGAGGTCAAAATATTTTCTAACATAACATAATATGACGCCTTTTATCCCCGAAGGGGTAGGCAGAGGTGCACATTATACCACTGTACATTGTACAATGTAACACCCACTTTTCACTATTTATGTTATGAGTCTTATGAGTCCCATGTAATAGGGGGTGAGCCTATTGCCACATACCGGGCACAATTCCAGACTTCGTGCTACTACTGAGAATTTTTTAAAAACCCAGTAATACTTTGCCCGATCCGGGAATCGAACCCGAGACCCCTTGCCCGGCAGTCGCACTTGCGACTTTTTTTATATATATTTTAAATATTTTATATTTTATCAAAAAATTTTAAAATACGAGTAAAATACGGACATATCATTGAATAAAAACACCAAACGTAATTTTACTTAAATATATTTAGCAACGTATTTTTACTAAAGCGTAAAACAAAACGTAGCCTCCCCAAAACATTCCGTTGACAATTCATCCGATAGATGGCGTGTTTAAAAAAAATATTCACAATTTTCATCATCAATCCATTCCTTCTGGAATTTTATACAATAACAATATTATGTATTATGTTTTTACATTTCTATTTTAATTCATACAATCCACCAAAAATAACATCAATGTGAAACGCGAATAAAACAAACTAATAACAAAATAATCATTCAACTTCGGTCAAAAACATAAAACAAAACTGTTTCAGACAACATTTAATTTTTCATTATTATATCCGTGAAAAATATCGCTTGACATTTTACTTAACACTCTATATTTTTTGAGCCTCTGTGGTAAATTTTGACAGCTGTCAGAATAGTCAAGCGATACTTTACAAAGTGAATTACGATACTGAATTCAACAGTCATATAGTAAATGAAGAGAAGAGAAATAGTTATCAAAGATTTTTTTTTTATAAATAATTTGTAAATTGTCAATTTCCTACAAATGTCTCTATTCCTTAACATCAGGTTTCCACAATAATAACATTTTCCAGTAACAATTAACACTGGTAAAAGTGTTGTACATGAAGGTTTTTAATTTATTCACTATGGCAACCGCAATATTGTCCCATGATATGAAATTCTACTAATTTTTAGACAATTTCTTGCATAAACTTAGTACAAGTCTAAACATTTTCATTTCATTAAATCAGAGTTTGAAATTATATAAAAATACGGCAACATTCAGATGATTTTCGAACATTTTGAGACAATTTATGACGCAAAAATATTTTTATTATTAGGTAATAATGACATAGGTTTATTATTACATTTATGACAATTTTGTTCTACTCAAATTATATTTTTTGTGATATCCATGAGATTATAAACAATTATGACTAAATATAAATATTTACTAATCATTTTGTAGTATAGATAAAATAATAAGCGATACGCGCTTTTTAAATGAAAGGAAATGATTATTACAGCTTGCGTATTCGATAATTTAAGTTTTAAAAGAATTACAAGTATTTCGGTGTACATTTCATAATTTAAAAATGATAATGAAAGTTTAAGAATATTCAAGTTTAAACATTTAATTTAAGATAAAAAATTAAATCATTTTAAATAATAAAATGTACACACAACTCGATAATCACAAAATACTAACACCACACATTTTTAAATAAAAATGTATACGCTAAAACCGCTGAACATTTTTATAGAAAAAGTGAATTTGACTAGTAGAATGGTGGATATGTATACTCATAATTAAACGGTACCTATCATCTTGGGTACTACAAACTATTCATTACAGATGTTACATTACTGGCTTTAATTACAATGTATAGCGTCATTTAATTAACTATAATAAACGAAGTATTAATGTAACTTGCAAAATAGTGAAATATTAAGACTAGATAGATTATAACCTAAAAATTCAGTCAAGTCATTCACTAAGCACACTGTCTTACTAAATTGCGTATAGATCAGTTGAAACTCAACCGTCAAGAGGTCAAATAAGAAAGAATATGAACATTTTATATAAAAAAAACGCATAATTATTAAAGTTTTAAGCAGTTCACTTTGGGAGTCTCGACAATTATAACGATCTCTTGCAAGTCAAAATACCATTCATAAAATCCCAACTTTATTTCAAAAGAATAAGCTTGAAAATCTATTATTGGAACTGTCATAGCGATTGATTTTTATCGTTAATACTGTCGGTACTTCCACCACAGTTTTGTATAAGCAATATAAAAAAGGAAAAGACGAATTAGAAAAATTGCACTTTTACAAAATGTTTTCATATAGAAAAATACGAAGAACAATAATTATCAGGAAACGTTGGTGCCGTTGTAAGCTCTTCGAATTTCAAAAAGAATTTGTTTTTTTTTTCTAAGTAAAAACTTATCAAACTAGTTACATCATTTTTTTTTCTAATATTATACCAAAAAGGAAGATCAATGCAACATGTACGAGTTTTTCTTTTCGAAAAAAAAAATATAAATATTAATTATTATTTACATCAACAATATTAAGTAGTAGTCTAGACATTAAATATTGCAAGTGTCATAAGTCGAAGTGTCAAAATTTGTATTATCCCACACACATATGACGTAAATATGAAAAAATATATTCCATATGAATTAAGTAAACATTATGAGAGCGATTTTATATGAAAATATAGGCAATATTTAATTTTATTCATACAAGTGACTATTTACAAAGCATTTATTATAATTATTTTATTAATTAATGAAAAATATATTGAGTTAAAATGAATACTGATTAAAAACAATTGGAATTAAAATGTTTTACTGTCACTAAAATGATGCGAAATAAATACATTAAATGTGCCTTAAAAATATTTTTGTTTATTAATCTATAATACTATCACACGATTTTAGATTTTTTCAAAGACAACTTGCTCGATTAGTAGATGATTAATGACATAATTGAACACGACCCGTGTTGACATCTGTCAATGTGACAGGCTGGCTGTCTAATGACCGCCATTTGCGTCCATAAGTAAAATGGCTGACGCACAAAACGAATTATTGATATTACGAGCTAATAATTCAATGTTCATTGTCCGGCTAATGTTTTATATAAATATTAATAATTAACATTAAAAATTCATCAAAGTAGCTAATGGTTGATTAGCCCGTCGGATACGTATATGTCAAAAACATCAACATTGACCGGACAATGACATATGAGGCCTTAGTACGGGTTTGTTTTACATTTAAAGTAATCGTAACGAGTACGCGTTCGGCGCTGTAATTGGTTGCTTCATTGGCGCCGACCAATCAGAGTGCCGAACGCATACTCGTTTCGAATACTTTAAACGTAAATCAAACTCGTACTAAGGCCTCTGTTATGCTATAGTGATTAGCAAACACGTACGGTGTTACAATAGTACATAGACCAGCGTATTAACTTACTGCCACCTGTCAAATAGACTTCAAACCTTAATCTTCTGTAATAAAGCCGTAAATACGGTAAAGATATTTGACATTGAAGGCTAGTTTGATATTCTGGTCTGTACTAATAAATTATTAACTATTAAAATTACTATATAATTTAACAGAACTTCTTTTTCTTATAATTTAATAGTAAGATGGTTTATTTAACAAATTCAAGAGTAGTGACATTTTTTTATTACTCTAATAAATGATTTAACTTATTTTACTGTTATCAGAATTATAATATTTCAATGATATTTTCTTCAATGCGTTCCTTATATATCGTCAATTAACCAATATCAAGTCATTAGTGAGTAAACTTGGGACAGCTAAATTGGCCTATGACTTTTAACATCACCAGCGCCATCTAGTCAGCGCAAAATCGACTTAAACCTGTTAAAAACTTCTGCTTTCATTACGATAGACCCGTATCAAGCGTTATACACTATAGGATTATTATCTCAGCTATTGCTCAAAGTGAATTAGTGGCTATGTATAGCGTTATAAGAATTATTTTTCTAAGATAAACAAACGATGACACTGAAATATGTACACGGTAAAATCAGACTTATATTTAGTTCATAAGGTACGAATTACTAAACCTGTTATGCGGATATTTTATGAAGTATGCTGAGGTTTACATGTCGTATACATCCAAGATATAATAAAATCTAATATTTTTACAGTTTACTATTAAACCCATGGGCTAGGTACGTGCTATTACGGAGCTGTGGAAGACTTAACGGGTTGCCGGAGCTCCGGCTCGAAGTGCAGGAGTAGGAACAGGGTGGTTTTTAGTCATTAGAGTGACACTCCCTCCCGCCTCACCCGGGCGGGAGAAGTCATTGGATGATTTCTTCCACTCAAAAAAGATCTGTGCTATTATTGATAATATCATAAAGCAAAACGCATTATCGATTTCTCCAACACAGAGATAAGACCTCAACTCTCATTAGTGGCAATTATGAATATGAATAAATATGACGAGAGACCAAAATTTACAAGCAACCATTATATAAACCTCAACATACTTTACGAAACGCCCAATTTAAAGAACAAACTATCTACTTTTAACACTTATTAGGTACTTTAGATCCAAACTCATGTAGTATATCGCAGGCCATTTCCAGATCATTACGTGTGATGCCCAATGCGCGTACCACGATGTCTTTTGGGTACCCCTCACCTACCAAACGAGCGATGTAATCTAAATTTATGTTTTCATACGACACATTGTCGCCGTGTTTCCGTCCGTGTTTGTCGTGCGTGAGCGGGTTGATTTTTTTAGCTGGAACCAAACAATTATTCTGTTAGATGTGAGTTTAAAGAACTTAAGCTTATGTTAAATCATTGAAAAGAGGTTTTCAATAAGACTACAAACTCAATTCGAATGACGTGAATAAGATAATAAAATCGCGTTTGAAACGAACCCATATTGCACAATGCAATAATAATTACAAAATTAAGTTTTTCGACGTGTAAACTTTCATTGTATTGCAATTAGTCGAAGGACCGCAGATTTCAGTTATACAAAACTACGCGGTAAAAAATTGCCGCGGTTATTTATTAAGAGGAACGTCCAATTTTCTTAACAAAACTAGGAATACTAACCATTTATAGGCAGAAAAAAGAGCAGAAATAATGATTTACTTACGTGCTACAGCCAATTCATTCTTCTCCACAGCCACATTTTCATACGGTGGGTCTTTTATATCTTCTGAGGGGAACTTAGGCATTGTGGTGGACTTCGTAGGCTGGTCGACGCTCCCACTTGTCGTCGCAGGCAAGGACCTTTGCCTAGGCGGCGCCCTATTCTCAAGCCTAGTCTCCCGATCGAAACTACTCCTAGATTCAATAATTCTATCAGGTTTCTCCGGTGGTCTTTCTGGAGGCAAATGGAAATCCGTATGCCGGGAATCTGATAGAGGCAAATGTCGCTCCGATTTATCGATTGGAGCAATGTGCCTTTCTTGTCTGTTATCCATTACTCGGATCTCATGCCTGTTGTCTTGTAAATGTCTTTCTTGCCTCTCTGGGGTGGGGATATGGCGGTCTTGCCTCTCCATCCTCTCTGGCCTATTTTCTTGGTGACGTTCTGGCACGTGTCTGTCATTTGGCCTGTTTTCGGGGACTGGGTGCCTATTTTCGGGGGGATTTGGGGGATGTCGGTTATCTGGTGGTCTTTCCTGTCGGTTTGGGAGTTCTTGTCTTTCGTTATTGTATCTGTTGTCCGGTAGATGTCGCTCTGGTTTTGGTTCGGTGGGAGTGGGGGTTTCTGCGGGCCGTTCGGGCGGGGGTGCGGGAAGGGGACGACTGTTTGACTGTGGCGTGCAGGCTCGTCGGGGTTTTTCAAAGGCCCTTGGGTCAGGTGGCACCTGAAATCGATAATCGATTTTTATTTTCATTTTCTTAAATAATGTTAAGTTAAAAATTCAAAGAGTTTTTAGTTTCAATGAGATCGAAACATATCATTTCCATTCACATTTAATTCATTAAGGTTTAAATTAAACTAACCTCATGTCTGGTGTCAATGACCCCTGTAATGGTTTCCGTGGAACCTGTGATGATGGAGGTGAGCCGGTGTCGGGAGTCAGGCTCCGGTTCTAATGAGGATCGTCTTCGTGGCTCCGCTGAAGAGGAGAGTTCAGATTTTAAATTGATGAGAATGATATTATGAAAGAAGTTTTAGAGGCATTATCATCTGCAATGGCTAAAAAATTCAAAATCATAACAATGTTTAACCCAGTGTTTTAGGCTATTAATTGGGTACTTGCCTTAATCAAAAATAAATTATTTGACTTTTTTTTTATGGAATAGGAGGCAAACGAGCAGACGGATCACCTGATGGTAAGCGATCAGCGCCGCCCATGGACACCCGCAACACCAGAAAAGTCACAGGTGCGTTGCCGGCCCTTTAAAAAGGAGTACGCTCTTCTCTTGAAGGTTTGAAGGTCGTATCGGTTCGGAAATACCGCCGACGACAGATCATTCCACAGTTTTGCTGTGCGAGGCAGGAAGCTACGTGAGAACCGCAAAGTTGTGGCCTGCCAACCATCTATATGATGGGGATGCATATGCTGTCGTGAGGGTCGATGGCGAAAAGATGCGGCAGGTATCAGGTCAAACAATTCCTCAGAGCACTCCCCGTGGTATAAGCGGTAGAAAATCCACAATGAAGCTACATCTCTACGCATTGCCAAAGTGTCGAGCCGGTTTGAAACATCCGGACATCCAACAATCCGAACGGCACGCCGCTGAATGCGGTCCAGAGGAAGAAGCTGGTACTGGGGTGCCCCCGCCCAAAGATGAGAACAGTATTCCATGTGGGGCCGCACCTGTGCCTTATATAGAAGCAGGCGGTGGGTCGGGGTGAAATACTGCCTCGATATTGAGCACACCAAGCTTCCTCGAGGCTAATTTGGCCTTATCCTCTAAATGACCGCAAAACTGGACGTCGCTCGAAATATTGACACCAAGTATTCCAATACCGGCTGAGGCAGTTAGGGGGGTGCTTTGAAACTGAGGAGAGACGACCAACGGCAGTTTCTTAGCGGTAAACACGCAGACTTGTGTCTTAGTGGGGTTGAACTGGACCAAATTAAGTCCACCCCAATCAGAGATTCTCCCTAAAGAGGTCTAGATTTCAGACACGAGTCTGTTTCGGCTCTCTATGACGTTTTCCCGAGAAATGTTAGCGCGGCCGGTGTAGTAGGCATCGCCTGTGCTGTCATCCGCATAACAATGAATGCCACTGATTTGCAGCATGTCATTGATATGGAGGAGGAACAATGTAGGCGATAGCACGCAGCCTTGAGGGACACCTGCATTTACAGACATCAAGTCAGAGCATTCACCGTCGACGACGACTTTAATGCTTCTGTCTGCAAGGAAGTAGGAGACCCATTTGCATAATTTCTCGGGAAGTCCGTAGGAAGGAAGCTTCGAAAGAAGCGCTCTATGCCAAACCCGATCGAAGGCCTTCGCCACGTCTAAACTTACTGCAACGCTTTCCCTTTAGACTCGATCGCCTGTGCCCACCGATGCGTTAGGTAAACAAGGAGATCACCAGCAGACCGACCTTTACGAAAACCGTATTGCTGGTCACTGAGCAGCTGATGATCCTCTAAGTAACGCAGGAGCTGGCAGTTAATAATGGACTCCATTATTTTCGAGAAGAGGGAAGTTATGGCTATCGGTCTGCAGTTAGACGGGTTAGATCGATCACCCTTTTTAGGGATTGGGTGGACTAAAGCTGTCTTCCAGGACGTCGGAACTACGCCTGAGGAATAAGAGCCGAAAAAGACGTGTTAGAACTGGGACCAACTCGGGGGCGCACATCTTCAAAACAACAATGGGTGGGATCCCATCAGGCCCGCTCGACTTATGGACGTCAAGGGATAAAAGCGCCAAACGTACTGTGCGCTGGTGGAACCGCACATCCGGCATATACCTTCCGCACCAAGGCACAACAGGAGGCTCGCGCCCACCGTCATCCAGTGTCGAGTTGGACGCAAAGATTTTCGCCAAAAGTTGAGCCTTATCCCTTGCGTTATGAGCCAACGAATGCTCACCCATGTGCAGAGGTGGAAATGACGGCCTGCAGAAATTGCCCTCGATAGTTTTGGCGAGCGACCAGAATGAACGAGTTCCTGAAGGAAGGCGCTCCAGCCTCTCACCAATTCTACCAATGTGCTGCGACTTGGCACCCGCAATAGCTCTTTTGAAGGACTTGGAGGCAAAGTTATACTCCTTTTTTAGTGCACTGGTATTTACATCCCGTGCCACCGCCGCATCGACCCAGGCTTGGTAGGCCCCCTGCTTTCTGCGTGAGGCCTTTCTGGTAGAAGCATCAAACCAGGGCCGATATCTGCCACCGACGGGGACCAGAGAAGATGGGACGAAAAGCTCCATCCCCTGCAGCACCACATCAGCAACAGAATTGGCAGCGGCGTTGGGATCATCCTGCAAGAAGCAAGCCCGCCTCCAAGGGTAGAATGCAAAAAAGGACCGCATCCCATCCCAATCTGCCGACCTATAGTGCCATACACGGCGACCGCGTACCTCTTGTAGTCGCGGTGTGCACGTCCAAGATACAGAGCTCCGGACAAGGCAATGATCCGATGAGCCAAGAGGGGCTTCGACGGATACGCTGTAGCCGTTCGGGTGAGAGGTCAGCAGAAGGTCCAACAGTGAAGACCTCTGGCCTTCCACATCCGGGATTCGCGTGGGCACGGTCACCAGTTGTGTTAGGCCAGAAGCAAGAGCCAAGTCGTGGACAGATCTCCCCGCGTGGTCAGTCTTACTGGAGCAGAGCCAGTCGGCGTGATGGGCGTTGAAGTCGCCAAGCAAGACCACTTCCGCTGAGGATATCTGCCCCTGCACAAGATCTACAGCCGTCTGGATGTGGTCCATGAGTCGGTCAGTCTTGCTATCACCGCTATGGGACCTATATAGACACGGGGGTGGTCGTCGTTATCTACACGCAGCCATAAGGTGGACAGGTCCCTTCAAGATTACTGAGGCGACGTGAGCTGATATCGTCCCTGATGTACACGCACACCCCGGCCCTAGGCAGGAAGGAATGTTCCAGTCCATACCCAGGGTAGGTGAGGTAGGATGTGTCCAACGGAGACGATATCTGCGTCTCAGTCAAAAAGAGCAAGCCTGGCTTTGCTGTCTCTAAGTGGTGATGGACAGCATTGAGGTTGGTGTGTAATCCCCTTATGTTGCAGAAGTCCACATTCAGCGTGGCAAGGGGTGCCATGGTTATTCTGCTCTTGCCTCCAGCTTTACGATGCACAGTTTTGCCCCCCCCCCCCAGAGTACGATGTGGGGCGGCCTGGACGTTCACGTTCAGGGTAGTTGAGTTCTGAAAATGGACGTCCAGAGAGGGATTCTCCAACGCAGTTGGTACTGCTATCGGGTAAAGTCAAGTCTTACTCACATAAAAAAAACACCTTTTAGAATGTCCAGAAATATAATAAGAAAATAGTAAAATTACAAAACCCTTAGTGTGTCCGCCACGAGGTCCAAAGTAAGTGTGTCATTCTACCTCTACTATATGAAATGAAACGTGTAATGTTAGGTAAACGTGGCGCATCGACGTGAGCAACGGGGATGCGGTGTCAGCGGTTTTATTTTAAATGCCGACATTTAGCCCCGAGGCTATAATAACTTATAACAACCCCCCCGATAAGATTGATCATGGCGGATAAGAGAGATGAGAAATCTAAGGAAATGCTACTTTGGACTTCGTGTTGGTTACAAAATTAACTTAACAACTATAAGAAATAGAATAGACAATACTTAATAATTATGATTATTAATTAAGATTATTGAGGCTTAGGCCTAACTGAAAATTTAAGAAAAGTTTTGACATAATAAAATAAGCGAGACGTTGAATGTTTCATAGGATTAAAATACTTAGCTCATTAATAAAAATTTACATTATAATAACAACAAAATGAATAAAGATGGCGCGCTTCAAGAGTTAATTGTGACGTCATGTCCGCCTAAGAGTGGGGGAGATTAAGTGACTTTCAACATCGCACAACAGCAGGCACTCTTGGCTGGGACTCCGAACGAACAACGACGCACTGGGAATGCTGTCGGCCGAATAATGATTGCAATCATCAGAATCAGTGCTGTGAAATTGTCATTGACATTATATTGTTTGAGATTATAACGGTGAATATTATTACAATGTAAGTGGACTAAACTTTGATGTACTTTGACCATTTGTAAACTTTGAAACGGACTGAGACCTCTGAGTTTGTTTCGGCGTTTCTTCTCAGAATAGTCCGTAGGAAATGCCGACTTAATTAAAATGCGAACAAGTAAGGTGCACTGACGAAAGTAAACGTTACTTTATTTACGAAGATTTAATTGTTTTATTACTGTATAAACATACCTCTACCGATATATATGACGAAGAGGGCTCTCGCTTGACATCGCCCACACCATCCTCCGACAGATAGCATTGTTTATATCGTCGATGTCAAAGGACAATGCAATCGTTATGCTTTCTAAGTCATTTAATAACATCGTTAATTGAGTTTTGATTTCTAATTTATCACTGGAATTTGAAAATTGTTCTAATGTTTTCCGGATTTGATTGATTGATGATTTGATTTTGATTTTTATTTACTTTTGACATTGTATTATTGAAGTTTATGATAGTAGATCGAATAACGTGGATGTTATTTCTCATTAAGTGTGCCAATTGCTTTTCATCAGATTGGACTTTAGTAATCGCGTCTGAGAATTTTAGGGCATCGTCGGAGTCCAAAGTCTCAAAGATTGATTTAAGAATTGAACCGCCTGCGTCTATGAGTCCACGTTTCAAACGATTAAGTTTTTGATCTCCAACAAGGTATGATATCGATGAAAACTTGCGAACATTGTTAAGATGTTGGTTTTGTAAAGGCGTTAGTTAATTAAAGTACTCTGATTTAACTTTACTGGATGAATTAGAGTCGCAGAATTTAGAAATTTCTTGAATCAAGTCTTCGACTTTATCCAAGTGTGGTTTTATATGACTTATATCTAAGTATGTGACTACATTCCAGCGATCATTGGTGAACTTGACGTTTGGTAGTTGGTCAAAGTATAATCCAGAACTGCCTACGATCGGTGTGATGAACTTATGGCCTGAAGACGGTTGAAATATGATCCTGGAAAAGAGAAGATTGGGCTAGTCATCTATAGCGATTTTAATTTCATCATAATGATGACAAATATGTTTTCTGTTAATTAAAAGCGTTACTGTGTGATTGCCATTGATTTTTACG